>JAMXBB010000009.1:28080999-28612524 GCA_024138015.1 Lumnitzera littorea | reverse complement strand
CCCCCCCCCCCCCCCCCCCCCCCCCTCCCCTTAAAGTTGAGAAGAAGCTTTGGAAGCTATATCACCATGTCTAAAGCATTCTATAAAAGAAGGAACACACTCAAGGGCAAGATTAATTAGGAAATAAGAAAGGATAACTATAACAAACAACTAAACAAGATCAAAGGAATAACTTGAATAAGATAAAATAAACCTTTTAACACTAAAGCTCGAATTTAGTTTCAACTTAACTATCACTTTACCTACTCTCTTTACTTCTCACTGCCTTACAAATCAATAGCTTAAGTTTCTTGATGATCCATAACCTATTGCTCTGATAGCACTAAAAGCCGTAACTCCCTAAAACTTGGGAAGCTATAGCCCTGCCAAATGTTAGCCCTAAAAGCAAACACTTTAATGCATTTAGTAACCTTCCACCTGACTATGAACCACAATTGAATATCAACTTCTAACTCACAATATATGTTATATTATCATCAAACAAAAGCATGGTTTAAATGATCGCTCATTACTAAATACAAAACACTTGTAACGTTAGTATAAGGCAAGCACATATATCTATTTGTAGTATAGTTCAATAAAAATGGATATCGTTTCTACGAAGACTATGAGTACTGATACCAACTAATTCTTTATTATCTAACTGATAAAATTCAATTGGAAGAAATCAAGAAATAAACTAAATTGCAACTAATTATTAATTTAAATAGCTAATCAAGACTCAATTTAAAGAAAATAAACAAGAAAGCAATCAAATTAAGAAATTAACTTCAACAATGAAATTACGTATCCAGATTTTGCTTCCCTTAAATTAATAAGCAACTTCTACAAAAGATAACCTAATTTCATCTTTAATTTCATTAGCTAGGAGAAATTCTCTACTAAAGTTAATAATTTTCTCAAGTCTATTAACCCTACTCTTTGAATTAACTATTAAAATCTCTTTTGAATAGCATAATTAAAGATCATATTAAAGATTAAGAATTCTCTTAAAAATAATAATCAAGATTCGAAAAAACCTTAGAACTTATCTCTATGGTTGTAATAATTCTCATCAATTATGTATAGATCTAATCATACAAGTAATGTCTCAATTTTCTTGAATAACATCACATATTAGATCAACACTCTAGAAATATTAATCTAATGCAATCAAGAACACATGATTGAATTAATGAAATTAAGAAATTCATTAGATTTAAGAAAACTCAATGTCACGTAGCCATTCTAGGTTTCAAAAAACCTAGATATAAAGAATTTAAGATTTAATCATGACATAAGAATAATCTTGAAACAAAATGATGAAAAACACTAAAGTAGAAGCCATGAAAATCAAAGAAATCTCCCAAATCATGAAGCTTGAAGTGTGCTACTTTCTTGTGCCTTTCTACCCTTAGAGTCTTTATAAAATTCGTGTGAAAAAATGTAAAAAAAAACGCTTAAAAGGCCTTTTACATTGAATCTAAGACTTCCTGTTTTCTTGCAAGCAATACCATAAACGATACAGTCATGCCATTAGTTGTGTCACTTAAATCTCACCAAATCTTCACGAATCTTTTTCAAATATGTAACTAATACAGTTAAGGATACAATCGTATCATCAAGTCATGTCACTTTTAGTTAATTACTCTTTTTTAGCTTAAAATCTCCTCTATACTTACATGATGATGTCGTTGCTCATATTACTTCTAGACTTTGTAACTTTTTCATTTTAATTTCAAATTGAGTGAAACTTGATTCTATTTCTTTGATTTCTTCCCATGTATGCTCCAAAAACTAAAGTTCAAAATTTTACTTAATTAAGTATCATATTCTTAAAAATAAGCCAAAATTCTAAGGAAATAACATAAAAATCACTATATTAAATATAGTCAATTAAGATCTCATAAACACCCTTTACAAATTTGAAACATCTATAACTTATTAAAACTTATAAAACATCAAGAAACTAACTAACAGTCTCTTACTCCAACAATACATTAAAAAAAAAAAAATTTAGTAGGGATTCACAAGGAAGCCCTATAATCCACAAAATTAAATCCAAAATCCAACAACAATTCAAAACTCCCATTAGAATCCGCTAATTGCAATCCAACTACTAAGCAAAACCCATCCCTTCATCAAGGTAGTAGTATCTTATCTCTTCATCAAAATAGTGATAATCAAATTCTAACTCCATATAGAATTTAATGCTCTATAAAGTACTTATACTTGTAAATAAAAAACCATGATTCCCTAAAGGTTGAGCTATTTTTAGTAGGGAGCATTAAAAGCACATGTGCATGTTACACATAGCAGGAGTTCATACGCATACGCACACACATGCACGCGCGCACACACGCACGCATGCATGCACACATACATACATACACACACACACACGCACGTACGCACGCACACACACACATACACATACACACACACACACACACACACACACACACACACACACGCACGCACGTACGCACGCACACACACACATACACATACACACATGCGCACGCGCGCACCCACATACATACGCGCACACGCACACACATACGTACACACGCGCGCGCTTACACACACACATATATATCTAATGCAACAAACACAATTTAATTATCTTTTTATTAGCTATCAAATACCATAGTTCCAGTGTCTTGAAACTTAGAGTAACTCATAACTCTTATACAAGCAATATATATAAATATACATACTAGTATTAGTATGGGTCTTGCCCTAATGGATTACCAACCTCCAGACCCATCACTCGCGCTTACCTCCAAGGCCTTCAATCTTTCACCGAGAGGATTCTCTTTTGTCAACTTGCCGAAGATGAGCTCCTATACATGGAATAGCTATAGATGAACTCTTTAAGGGTTTAGCTTGAACACCCCTACTCAACTTAGACTCTTGCCCAATTGCTAACATACCAAGTATTAAAGCTGACTTGCCAAGGGCCAAGCCAACTTGTCGAGTGCTAAGTCCAATGACACTACACATCGAACTTTACTCTTCCAGCTTACTAAACTACAACATCATTCAATCACCTCAGCAGCTTCCAACATGACTCATCAATAGCAACCTAAACATCAACTCCACTTGGCCATAATGCCCCAAGATCCCAAAACGTAAACCCAATCATGACATGCCACTTGTCATTCCTGTTTTGGACATTGTATTATGTTCCTTTATACTATTTGTTCCCTTTTAGTAATGTACTAAGCCAGTATTTTTGTATTAACCTCTATTGCAATTGCACATATTTCCTTATTGCCTTATGAACTTACTATAAATATTCCCTTGTCTTTTATAGCTCGAATTATCTTACACCTTTTAGTTAATGAATATTGTTGCTCTTACAAAATACCCTTTTTCTCTTACATTTTCTCTTACATTCTTATCTAATCTTGCTGAATAGCTCGAGATTAGTAGCAAGTGGACCTTAATATTAGATCATAGGTCATATCAAGCAAAGTACTGAGTCATGTTGTATTCGTTAGTGCATCATATCCTCCGAGCAGCTTCATAGAAGCTATTGTGTTTGCCATTCTATTCATCCCTTCTTCTTCAATATCTCAAAGAATTCACTTGTTTACAACTTCTACAATAAGTCTTAGTGATCAACTCAGCTCTTAAACACATCATACTCAAATGACCCTTCCTCAAATTTAACTGGGTCTTCTCACTATGAAACCCCCATAAGGCGAGTCACCTAGAATCACTAAGTACCTCACTAATCTAACTAAAACCTACCAAAAGGAGGTCGAAGCTAGGCACAAGCAACAAACATTATTAAGGCCAAGTTTGCATTAACACCGATTACATGTTATAAGTAGGACATACACAAACACAACCAGTAGCAAGTGTCTGTACTTGTCTCAAATGACTCGTCACAAACTGATGTTATTTCACTACAACCTATAAATAAGTAAGATTAGCATTGGTTCAATCTTCAAATTCACTCTAGAGTAAATTCTCAACTATTGTAGTCACTTACCCCTCTCATGTACCTTAAATATTATTAGAGAAAGGAACACTACTCATGGAAGAGAAGTTATTAGATTCTATTTTGATGAGATAAGTTGATAGAAAATGTGTCAAAGACATTTAATAGTTGAAAATAGGATAAGAAAACTTGAAGGAGATAAGTTTAGAACAAAATCATACACCCCTACAACAAGGTGTTTGGATACTAAGGTCATTAGTGTCTAATGCCTAAAGTGATGCATCTCTGGGGTCATACATATAGAGGTTACACTACAACGAATGAAAATGAGACAAAGAAAGATAGCAATTCAATGAGCAATTTATGGATATGATACATCATAAGCTCACATAACCTAACTCTACACTAGATATTATACAGGAATGTAGAAATTAGGGTTGCTTGCCACTAACACTTGCTAAAGGAGCTATATAATAGCTGGATAAGATAGAGAACATAAGGGTTAATCTAAAAGGAAAGTTTTTGTATTCAATAGTGAAGAAAGTTGACATCTACGTTGCAAGAAAATGAGGCTTTTATGTGGTCTCTATAAGGTTACATACAAAAAGGAAAAGACAAAAATGGTAATTGAATAATAAAGATTTCCTAAAACATGCTAAAAGGGTAAAAATGACAAAATAGTACAAAGTACAAAAATAGGAGAATCCTTTTAGAATGTTATGTCAAAGGATATGTATCAAATTAGGGTTAGCAAGCCTGGAATTGTGTATGTTTGATTACTCCTACGAGTGTAAGATCTCAAGCAACTCAACAACTAAGGTATCAACTCGGGAGAGGTTAGAAGAGGAATGGATGGATTGGCCAACCTAATTAGGGTTAGATTGAAACTCATTCACTAGTTGTTATTTTGAGGTCTCAGTTGGTTAGATGGCTTGTTTGCTTAGCTCAAAAGACATGTGGCGTTTGCCAGCTCGGAAACCATTCCTATCATGACTATAACTCAGCACTCAAGTCAAATGAAGTGTAGTATACCTTAATTAATGTCAAAATCCTCATCCTTGAAGAGCCCTCAAGCTAATACTTGTCAGGTAAGTCCTTGTAATCCCCTAGCTCAGCTCCTGGTAATAGGTTTACATGAGGTAAGTATAGGGGACTAACATCTAGACGCTAGCCTTAGTGGAGTTTGAACGCCAGTTTATGATCCTCCAAAATCCTCTCCTTAGCTTTAATCCCCACCACTTCTATACACTCCTTCACCAACGACACTCTACATATAACAACCCAAACACCTTTAAAACACCAAGAAAATCAACCAATTATAACCCCATGCAATCACTAAAATCAACCCTAAATTTTCTATTTTGACAAAACCAACACAAAAAAAAAAAAAATGATATTTAAGGATTCTTACTCATATTTCCACATTAGTCTCTATATTTTACAATCAACCATCGACGTCAGTGAAATTGGAAGAAGAAAAACAAAAAAGAACATTCAAAAGAGTGCAAACCCAGATGGCCCCAACCACCACGACCCTACTCTCCACTCGCAAACCTTCAATGCTTGACCCTTAGCAACTTTAACCACCAACAACTGTAACTCCATGTAGCCAACACCCTCCACTACTATAACCTATGACAGCGAATGCAAACACCACTCATCAATGACCTAGTACACACAAAACCAACCTAAGAGACCTACACTCATACGTAGGACCCCAACTCTCTATCCTTGTCACAGTTGCCAACAATAGCCCTTCCATTGATTACTCTCTTTCTCTACCACAAGCATATACACACATCGGCCCCCATTGACTCCCATCTCTCTTAGCCCAAACTATACGGTAGAAGTAACACTAAACACACACAACACCTACATAATCATCACATACACACCATTAGCCATACGTGATCGTATCATCAACCATTGTTGCCCAACATACTTTGAAACCACCATAAGAACCCCAAGTGTCATGACCAACCTTCGTTTTACTTATAAAAATGTCATGAATCTCAAACTATCCATTTGAAAAACACACTACAAGCCATCTTGAAGAGCTTGTACAGCTGTTGCTGTTGAGTGTTGCGACCTATTGGAGTCCCTATACCTAATTTGCACCAATTTCTTACTAAACAATTGACTTGGTAGGAAGAAAGTGTGATTAAGTCATTTAAAATAAAAATAACAAATGTCATGTAATGATTGGATGATTATGTTGACTTAGCTAACAAAGTTAACTTGAAATAACAGAAGTACATATAATGATATGCCAAACTTCAATTAGACATATATTAAGACAACTTAAATGTTTAGGTGTATAATTGAAAAAAAATTGTAAAGTATGAGTACATACGATAATATTAACCTAGATTTCAAGGGTTGGCAAAAGAAGATGCTATGAGGTTAGCTTCTGCTATGTTTCATGATGTAAATGTTCGATTTTATTATGCTTGAGGGCTTGATCCCACTGTTTGTTAGCTAACATAGTTGCTTAATAGCAAGCCAACTCTTATGTAGAATGTACCTTTGATTTGTTATGGTTAGGGAGGGAGAAGGTAGATCAACTCCATCTTTAGTTTTGAGAAGAGAGTAGGCAAAAGCTAATAATGCTATGTTTACAATTCAAAGGATGCAAGAGGCTAAGTATAAACCAAGGTTATTAAACTGATGATTCTACCTAAAATTACTAGAGGATTTGTAAAATCAAAACGTAAAATTATAACGTAGAAATATAAATTTCTATCACCTATGTAAAATGATTTTTTTAAAAAACTATAAATATGCTTAAAGTAGTTGTAAAAATCCATGAAATACATGATGGAAATGGAAATGAAGAATGAAAAAATTTGAGTTTTTTTCTTCCATAAAAAATTCATAATATGTAATCTAGCTTTCATGGAAGAAGGATAAGTACAATTGAAACTAAATTCTTCTTTCCTTTTGTTTATTTGAAAAAAGCAATGATTTGTAGAGAACCAAATATTAACTCCTTTTGAATTATTAATGAAATAAACTTGAATATGTAGCTTTCTTTATATACTTTTCTATTAGAACCGGAACCCGAATGAAGGTTATGAATATCGAATTAGCGACTAGGAGAGAGAGAGAGAAAGAAGGAAAAATTAGAATAGGATAGGGAAAATGTTTTGATGCCCTAATAGTTAATAAGTTAGTAGAAGCCTAGTTAACTTTTTCTTTTTTAAGTTATTAGCCTATTCAAATCATATATGTAGAATTGATAAATTCGATTAAAAACGTAAGTTAATTAAGTTTCTATAAGAAAACAATTACATAACTGAATTAACTTGAAAGAATCTCTTAAAACTGGAAGCTCATAGAATTGATAAGTAGAATCATGATTTTGATAACCATGGTATAGACACTTCATTTTTGCATACTTTCATCTTCCTTCTAAGTTTAGGAATCCTTATTTTACATGAAAGGTCGAAAGAATGAAAAAATAAAAAGAAAAAAGAAAAAAACCAAGAAAAGGCCAAAAAATTGAAAAATGAAAAAGGCAAAAGAAATTAAAAAAATGGAAAATACAAAAAAATTTGAAAAAACCTAAAAAATAAAAAATAAGAAAAATTAAGAAAACTAAAAAATAAAATATTAAAAAAAATCCATAAAAGTGGACCGTTGTGGTCCATTTAGGTTGATTTAGGTAAAAATAATTTTCTAAGGTTAAAATCAACTTCTATAGTCAAAATAGACATGTGTAATTTAATCAAATTAAAGATTTCGAACAAAATGGATATTTAATGAAAATTAACTTTTCTAACATAAGTTTAGCTAGCTTATTTGAAAATATCTCATAAATATACACTTTAAAAGGAAATTATGGCCTCAAATTGTGTCTCAATCAGATTTAGAACAATTATCTTATAGCCATTTGAAATTTTTATAAAAGTCGAATACAAGTAGAAACTAGGTTCCTAATTTGATCAATTTAGATCAAATTTAAAAAAATATTTTGAACATATGTTTATTAAACTTCATATTAGCTTGAAGAAGGAAGTATATTTTTAAGAAGTTCAGTAGCTAATTAGATCTCTTTTAGACTATGAAAAAAAAAAAAGAAAGAAAAAAGAAAAAGAGAGATATGTAGTAGCCATATAAGCCACCACATGTTGCACTACAAAATATTGAGCTTATTGTAGGGACTAAAAGTACATGCAGAAAAAGCTGAATGTTCCTTATCGTAACTTTCCGTAGGGAACAGAATGGTTACTAAAAAGTCGCACTCTAAAGTCATTGCAAGGATTTGATCCCTATGAAAAATAGTCCATAGGGACCAACCCACTACCAAAAGTCCACTTCTATAAACTACTAACATATATATCAATAACCTTTAATAGGAACATGGTCTCTATGAAAAGTGACACTTCTGCAAAGACATGGTCCTTACAGAAAATTACTAGTTAAAAAAAAAAAAGAATTCATTTGTTATGTTAATGTTATAAAATAATTACAAATTTATTTCCATTTATGCAAAATTGAATGAGAAATTAATTTTGCAATAAAAAAATTTTGAAATTATGAGGAGAAGAAAATATTCTTATGAATAAAAAAATTCAAAAATGAAAACTCAGAAAATGCTATAGATAAAAAAGATTATAATTTCATTAAGAAAAATTAGAATTCATTAAATGGATGATATTTATATGTTTCATTAAAAAAAAAAGATATTACATTAGATTAATAACAAATTAGAAATTAACCCTACAAATACAATAACTTAATTTAGTTACATCTAATAACATTGATTATTAGATACAAAATAGCATATTACAATAGTCAACCAAAAAAGAAAAATATAGGAACAATAGTTATTTAGACAAAACATACAATAAGGGTAAACAAATGGCAAAACATACAACATTCTTACTGAAAGTTTTAGCAAAATTAGATCTACTCTTGATAATCTCCATCTCCATCAAATAAATCTTACCCTCCATAATCTTCATCTCTATCAAATGACCCTATAGAACCTACCATACTAAAACTCCTAGGTAGTCCCAAAAGTACCTTTTGACTCTATTTTAATTAAATCACCAATTTTTCTTTTCTCTAAAGGACACTAGATTGTTCCATTTTATCATTCTCTTTCCATCTCACAAGGAAGCATGAAAACACATAAATTAGCACATTAATCAGTAGATCAATATATATAACAACAAAATATAAAAGAAAGTTTTTCTTTTGATCAATCATTCAATTGATTTTTAAAACCCTATTTTGGAGAAGAAGTAGATTGGGAAGAAGAGAAAGTTTTAGAGACAGAGAAAAGACATGGACCTAAGGTTTGAATATTTTGGTCATATCATTGTTAGGATTATTTTCATGGAGATAGAGAGATAGGATTAAAAGAGAGACAAAGAACTAAAAGAAGAGAAAGAGGCAATTTAGGTTAAGGTTTCTTAAAAATAAATAATGAGAGAAGGAGAACTAAAATAAGAGAGAGAGAGAGGTAATGATAATAAGAATTTAGCATACATTTTATATACTTATTTAGTGTTATTTTGAATGTTAATTAGTTAATTTTATGATATTTTGAGCTTAATCCGTTTAACTTTTGTTTTCAGGAACCTGAGAGCATTTTATGAAGTTTTGAAAGCTTTTATCATATTTTGAACTTAATTAGGATACAAGTATACATCTTGGATCGAAGCAGATGAGAATCAAGCAAAGAACAAGACCCAGTGAAGACTACAGTCAAGGACCATAGCCATGTTTCGTTCATTAAGCAATTTCATCAATTTTGAAGATTTTACGTAAAGAACGAGTACACACCCACACTCTACGACCATGTACCAAACCAGTGGACATACAATGACGAGCAAATCTACTATTTTTCTTAAGTTCTCTTTGTAAATCTAGCCTCACTCCCTATATATAGACTCTTAGGCTTAGGTTTTAAAGGAGTGCCCCCTTTGGAAAGAGTTTACTTCTTCTTTTCTTTAAATCATGTTGTTTCTTTGTATTATTCTTAGTAAACTATTATTGAAATATAGTTCTTCTTGCAATAATTTATTATTCTATCAATGATTTTGTTCTTTAATGATCTAATTACATCGATTATATTGCCGTCAATTAATACTTAGCTAGGTTGCTAAATTGAAGTATGGGTTTGCTTTAAAAACGCGAGGTAATTAAAAGGAATTGAGTACACTAAGAGATAAGGTATCAATTCCTTCGAATTAGGGTAACCTAGACAGCTAACTTAATAGCCAAATCTAAGTTCTCAATGAGATCTTACGATGTTCTATTCAAAAGTGATTTAAATAGAGAGGGTTTCAAGATTAGAAAGAGGCTGGAAACATGAGTTCAGTTAATTTATATTAGACATTTCTATGATCCAAAGAATAATTGAGATTGAATAACAACAATTTATTAAGGATCATGTGTTATTTCTTTTAATTGATTTATGCTTGTTTTATTTTAGTTTTGTTTATTTAGTTTTGTTCTTGTTTATTTTATTGTTCTTACTTTAATTATTTTCTCTTATTCATCTTTCCTATTTAATTATAATTATCCCTATATTGTAAAGTTAGATAATTGAAAAATTTAAGTTAAATTGCTAGCAACTTAGGTTCTCACACGTACAATTTCCTGTAGTATTGACACTCGAATTTACATTCATTTTAATTATATTATAACTTGACCAAGTGTATTTACCTGATGCATGAAGCGTGTAATCAAGTTTTTGGCATCACTGTCAATGGACCAAAAGAATAACCTAGTTAGGATATTAGTAAAGAAACTCTAATTTCCAATTATTTTAACGTTCTCATAATAATTTTCCTTATAATTCTTTTGGTATTTTCTTTATTAGTATGTTTTTTAACTAGTTAAGTGTATACTTATTAGCTAAGGAATGGCATAAAGGGAAGGATTCATTTGTCGAGCCAATGACGTAAAATAGTAGTGCTCCTTGGGAGGTAACCTGAGTTTAGTTTGGTTTACTTCAATTTCAAATATCAAGCTTCGAACATTAGTTAGTGTTTTTCTACTTGAACAATTTAAATTCATTTAAAAATAGTTATTGGATTCATTGATGCAATAGTAAATTTAAAGTTGCCATCCAAATGAATTGATATTGATTCGTTTTTATGTTTCAATTCATTATAATTTCGAGCTTTTCTAAGCCAATTGCAAGAATCGAGTCAAGGAATAAAATTTGCATGAGTTCAAGAGCTAGAGAAAAACCCAACCAAAGTACACACTCATGTATCTTAGCCCATGTTCCCTTCGCAAAATTATTTTAACTAGAAATTGCAAAAAAATTTAAGAACAAGAAGTCAATAGGCAAGGATCATGCATGTGGACCTCACTTGTGGACCCAGTAGGTAAGGAAAAAATAAAAACAAGCATAGACTATGGCCACACGACACAATCATAGACCATGCCCATGATTTGATATGAATTCAAAGACTACGATTTAGATACTCCAACTTCATTATGATACATACACTCTCTCTCTCTCTAAACCTCTATTTCCTCTTATTCCTCTCTCTATGTACTTCTCGAATCTTTTCAAAACTTCATAATTTGACATCGTGCACTATAAATCTAAGGTATGTACATCGCCCTTCTCTATTTACTTTCTTAGATTTGTTGTTAATTTGTGTAAAAATGGAATTTTTACTTAGTATTTCGTGAAAAAACTTTAACATGCATGTGCGGCCATTTGAGTTTTTAGGAGTGATTTAGTGTAAATAATGTAGTGAAACTTGTTATTTATTCATTATCTACTAGAAATCGTGTAAAAGACGCATACTTATTAGGGATTGATAATTTTCCATGAAGAAGAAAGTGAAAGAAAGAGTGAGAAAGGGAAAGAAATTGTGAGAAAGCAATGGAAAACATGGGGTTGATGTTGTTTTTGTAATGTGATGTTTATAATTCATGTTGAAATTAGAAACTTACTAAGATTGAAATTCTTGTACAATTAGAAAAATTCCATGAATTCATTAGCATTGAATAGATTTATTATGGAATTATGTTAATTTATCCCAATTTCATTAGAAATTATAGTTATGGATAATTGCACATGAGTTTGATAGCAAGAAAGACAAGTTTTCAAACAAGTGCATATTGAATTGCTAATGTTTATGTTAACCAGGATTATGAAATTATAGAATTATTAGTAACATTAACCTATACGTTAATTTATGTAGTAAAAATTAGCACTTCAACATACAATATCTAGCTACTTCAAGAACTTCTCATATTGCTAATCTTGTTCAATTATGAATTATATATTGAATGCCAATGCTCATAGAGTTTGTGCATGAAAATAGGATTTAGTCTTCAAATAATCCCATAATTGCATTAATCCACAATTATAGCAAAGATAGCATTCAATTATACAATCTTTTCATATGATGCTTAGTTGAATAATTTAGCAATACATTAGGAATGAGACTTAAGTGTTATTGGATTCTTGAATTAGCTATTTTCTATATGATATGAATTATTTCCTTTTACCAAAATTGAACTTCTCTTTTCTTTTGATTGTAGAACATGCCAAGAGAAAAGCACATAACACGGAAAATTTCAGGCACTTTCCCCATGCACCCACTCCTGTAATTCCACCATTTGTGGTAGCAAACAAAATACTCCCATTATCTAAAAATGAATTTAGGTAAATTACTTATTTGAATTAGGAAGCACTCACCTAAGTCGACTTTGAAGTCAAAATCAGGCAATTGATAGAGTTTGGTAGATGGGGCCGACTTTTGACAATCAATAAGCTAATACATAAGGAGTTAACTTTGTAGGTAATCAATACATTCAAGTTAGGCATTGACAATATTTCTTCAAGTAAGCAAATACTATCCACTTTATGTGTAATGGCATTAAGATAACTATGCCAATTGACGATCTAGCTATACATATGGGTTTATATCCAATAGACTATGTCATGACTCAGGAATACATGGATTTACCATATAAGCTATCGTAAGGTGTCCTTGAATCTTTTGTGTGGATGGATCTGACTAATAAGAGAGGAGGAGCTTATGACTTTGAGAGGTCAAAAGCCTCTAATTTAACTAATCCTAGTCTAAGGTTAATACATTATGTGTTAGCTAGGGGATTCACTACTAGAGGGAATAGCCAGGGCGTAGTAAATTAGAGGGACTTATTGTACTTATATAGCATTGTTAATAGATAACCCATCAACTTAGGATGACTTGGTTCCTTAGAAACTAAGCTATTGATGATTGTTCAAAGTATATTTTTTTAGGTCCTTTTATCACTTACCTTGTCAGAAATTTTCTTAGCCCTCAAAATGTACCACAAATGTGAGCATTGGATCCTTCTACCCCATTAACTTATGACTCCATTAAAGTAATGCAATTGCCTCCAGCACCTAAAGATTTTCTTAAGCCAGCTAATGAGGCTACTTCCTCATAATCACGACAATGACCTAGCTCATCTTCTTCAACAATTGATATGATTAAGAAATTCATAGAAAAAATACTAAAGAAGCAACGGATTTTGACACATAAGGTGGATCTTGATCTAAAAAGGTAGGACTCAATCATGGCACATTTATAGATTTAGCTAGCATCTCCACCACTCGTACCTAAGCACAACTCAACTGAAGAGTAAGATGGAGAGGATAAGATTAAGGAAGATGACAATGATGAGGAAAAAGATGAATAGTGATCTTTTCTTTTCACTTTTTGCTTTCAAAGACTCGGTTTGATGGCTTCTTTTATTTTAGATGACTTCAATGACTAACTTATGTACTATTACTTTCTTCTCCTTTAGATAATTGTATAACTTTTGTAATATCTATAGGGTACTAACGCTTTAGTACTTGAATTATTAGTAGTTTTACTTAGTTTATCTAGTTTAACTTTTTCTTTTCTTTTTCTATTTAGTTTGTTTTTGTTAGCAGCAAAACAAAACCATTTGCTTAATTAGTCAATGGAACTTAAACTCTACACTTTACATTTTCCAAGATTAATGCCAAAAACCAGGGGAAGTCCTAGTTCCTTTCCCTTTGTTATTTTTATTTTTTTCCTCGCTTGAATTTTGATTTGTATTGTATTATGTACATTGAGGATAATGAACAACTTAAGTATCGAAGGAGGGGGCAGGTTAGATTATCTTAATACTCACTTAAGCTTTCGACAATTTTTCTTAAAAAATCTTAGAAATTTGCACCCCTTATATATTAATTAAGCAAGTAATTTTTTTTAATTTTTCCAATCCTTTATGAATTTAGAATACTTTGTTGAATTTAAGTGATTAAATCTTTATGATTTAGAGCTCCTTATTACTTAAGTTTGAACTTACACTCAGGGTTACAATAAATATGAATGGGTTAGAGATTAGTTATTGTGATTTCTAAACTTGATTCTAGAGGATGGTTATCTAATCCTTCTTTAAAAAATAATAGATTGGATAAATAAAGTAGATTTGTCCTTAGAAAGTTGCTTAAAAAATCAAAGTAGTTGGAGGTACTAATTGATTAAGTGGATTATAATAATTGCTACGAATTAGTAAGGATTAATCTTGGTCTCTTAGAAGAGCAAGACTCTTCCTACTACCAATCATAAAAGTAAAATTAAATAAAGTTGTTGAGGATCCGCCTCAATCCCTTAAAAAAGTAAGGTGCCTTCCCGTTGAAAATTTCTAGAGTAATTAAACAGGCTAAACTAGTAAAGATTAGCCTTGGTCCATTAAAAAAACAAGGTGCTTTCCTAATACTAATCAAGTTTCAATAAAGAAAATCAATTTGAGTTTGAAAAGCCTCCTAATGAAAATTGATAGAAGTAAGGGACAATTATAAGATAAGTTGATGTAATATGCATACAGTCTAGTTTTTCAAGTTAAAAATTATTAAGGAAGATTTTTCTCCTCTCGAGTTAGAGTGAGAAAATCTCTATAGCTTTTTCTTAATTAATTTATTTTTAATTTAACATCTACTTTAGTTTCTACTTAAGTGATGTGACTAACCTTAAGTTTTTTAGATTGATAACTAAAATTCAATAGTTCTTAAGTGTTACTATTTAAGTGTTCAAAATGCATTGTGCAATTAAGGGGAAAGGGTGATTTGAAAAGATTTTTGCTAAGTTATTCAAATTTAAGGGTATACTTTTCTAAGAATTGTTTGTAATCACTATGTCTTTAAGATATTTTTATATTTGCTTAAGGACAAGCAAAAAATTAAGCGTGAGTGTATTTGATAACAATAATTTAGCATACATTTTACATACTTATTTTATGTTATTTTGAATGCTAATTTAGTTAATTTTGTGGTATTGCAAGCTTAATTTGTTTAAATTTTGTTATTAGGAACCGCAAGAGCATTTGATGAAGTTTTAAAGGCTTTTATCACATTTTGAACTTAATTTTGACACAAGCATTGATTATGGATCGAAGCAAATGAGAATAGAGCAAAGAACAAAGCCCAATGAAGACTACAGTTAGAGAGCATGCAATAATGAGCAAATTTTCTATTTTTGTTAAGTTCACTTTATAAACCTAGCCCCACTCCTTATATATAGACTCTTAAGCTTAGGTTTTCAAGAAGTGCCCCCTTTGGGAAGAGTTGTAGGCTAAAATTATAGTGGCGGTCTCTCAATTTACTTCTTCTTTTCTTTCAATCATGTTGTTTTTTAAATTTTTTCTTAGTAAACTATTATTGAAATATAGTTATTCTTGTAACAATTTATTATTCTGTCAACGATTTTGTTCTTTGATGATCTAATTACACCAATTATATTGTCATCAATTAGTATTTACCCAGATTGCTAAATTGATGTATGAGTTTGCTGTAGAGAGGTAAGTCTTACAGTTAAACCAATAAGTTTAATTAAATGAAATTAAGTACACTAAGAGACTAGGTACTAATTTCTTTGGATTAGGGTAACCTAAGTGCCCAACTTAATAATGGGAAATTAGTTTTTAATACAATCTTGCAATGCTCTATTCAAAAGCGATTCAGATAGAGAGGGCTTTAGGATTAGGAAGAGGTTAAAGACGCGAGTTTAGTTAATTTAGATTAGGCATCTCCATGGTCTAAATAATAATTGAGTTTAAATGATTATGTAAGACTAGTTAGTAGATAAAAACAATTTACTAAAGATCATGTGCTATTTCTTTTAATTAATTCATGCATGTTTTATTTTAGTTTTGTTTATTTAATTATGTTCTTGTTTGTTTTATTATTCCTACTTTAATTATTACGTCTTATTCATCTTTCCTATTTAATCACAATCATCCCTATGTTATAAGGTTAGATAATTGGAAATTTTAGGATTAATTGCTAGTAACTTAGGTTCTCATACATAGGGTTCCCTACAAGATTGGCACTCATATTTGTTTTAACTATACTATAACTAAACTAGGTGCACTTGCTTGACACGTTACACCCTAATTAGGTAGTCTAGGTTAAGGTTTCTTAAAAATAAATTATGAGAGAGTAAGGGGGAAGGGAAATGAGGGAAAATAAATAACAAAGCAAGAGAATCGAGAATTGAGGGGAGAGAGAATAAAAATAAAATAATTAATTATGAGAGATGGAAGAGTGAGAGAAATAAATAGAAAATAATTAATCAAATACGACCACGCATGACCTCCTCTATATTGCTACTTTAACATGATATATATATGTATATATGTATTTTGGTAAAGTAACTAAATATGATAATATTTGATTAGTCTTACATTATATTAGTGTACATTTTACTTACCAGAAGTTAATCAACCTTTTTTTTTTTCTTTTAATCTTCTAGTCTCATAAAAATTATGATTTCATTATCTTTATCTAATGATTTATTATTTATCATGATTACCCATGTATATGTTAGGAACTCTATAAAACATGTTTATGTATCTTTTTTCTCCATATTTTTATCAATGATATTCACAACTTAATGACAAGATTATAGATTTAAAATAACCATACAAAACTTATCTATCTTGTTATTTGCAAAATCGAAAAACATATCTATTTGTTGATTTAATTTGCACTTATAGCAACATATCTATTTGTTGATTCAATTTGCACTTATAGCAATTGCTATATATTATAATAATAAATAATAGTAATATAATGGATTCTACAAACTAGAGGTAATAATTTTTTTGGCCGAATAGAGGAGGTAATTTAATTTACTCAAATTCCCTTGTTATTTTAGCTAAGAACTTACGTCTAAATTAGATTTATAAAGATTCTATGTCTTTTATATTTTTTTTATATATTCTTTTATTTTCTATATTTTTGTTACCATTTTAAAATTAATTAATTAAAGAAATTAAAATAAATATAGTGTTAGCATCATGTATCGCTACATTAACTAAAATTTCTACATATGTTGTAATGTTAGCTTTTTAGGGGGGTAAGTGCCAACTTTTTAAAAAATAAGGGGTTAATGCAATTTCTAAAGTTTTCAAGAATGATTTATTTAATTTATCCATATTATTAATATGTTAGTTTAAGAGGAAACTCTTAGCTTTACATGACAGATAAAATTATGCATTTTAAGCCACTCTTCCTTAAAAAACAAAAAAAGATGCAACATGTTATTTAAAAAATCAATTTACATATAATTATGAGTACATTAAGTGTATAAGTGAAAACTATTTTTTTTTTCTAAAAAACCAATGTAATTTTTTTTAATTTCTTGTTTGTATAGCCATATAAATTTAATTTTCTACATTATTAGATGTTTAAAATAATATTTTAGATAATAATGATAATAGTAATGATAACAACAATTCTAATTTGATTTTGCTAAACTAACAATCACTGAAATCTACATAAAAATTCAAATATTGCAAATTACATGTATGAGATGATACAATTAGTAATTGTAAGTTAAATCATCATGAAAATAGAGTCCAAATATTCAATATGATTCAAACATTTCAAATTAAGACCAAACAAGAAATCTAATTGGAAGTCCCTAGATTTCAAAAAGTAAAACAATATAGCTAATCTCTCACACTATTAGAAGGCCCATCAAGATGCTCAAGGCGTGGCCTATACACTTCTTCCCCTAAGAGGGGCAACAACATTACCAAATGTGATAAAGCTCATGTGGGGTTGTGAATACTATCCACTGGGTGATCTCCTAAACATTTAGGTTAGGGGAAGCATCTAAGAGAACTAGCCAAAAGACTATAGTTACCACTAGCCCATTGATATCTATGGATAGCCCATTTGTCTACTAAAAGAGCCTCCATACACACCTAGATAGTAGGGTGAGGACTAAGGGTTATTGTTAAGCAAACCACCAGACATACCCCATGAAAATGGTATAGGTCCCACATAATACATAATTAAATGATCCTACTCCCACTCACATTGTTGCATCTCCTCAATCTATTTTTTTTTTTTAATTGCTACATGTTCTTCCTACATCACCCTAATATGCTCTTTTAAGTTATTTAGAGGAAGCTCATTGGAGCTTAGTCCAATGCAAAGTTTGGTTTGGGCTTACTATGAACCATACCACGCATGTATCCAAATTTATGATTGGGTACCTCAATTACGATATCTAGCTCTATTACCTCTTTTGGCCCTTCTTCCATCACCCTTCGATTGTATAATGCCTTATTTTATAGCATCCTCTCTTGCAACGTTAAAGAAATAAAGTTGGTTGTAACAGACACTAAAGAAAATAAAAAAGAATTTTTAATTAATATATAAAATACTTACATAAGCATAACGTATCAATTCATTGATCCATTCCCCAAACCTAGATGCTTATGGGTTATATAGCAAATAAATCGATCAAACCACTTTCCTGCAAATTTCTAAAGTGAATTAACATTGAAGTTAGTTTATGAAACTTAAATTTCATAAACAGAAGAATAATTAAAAAACTTACATGCTTCTCCTATTGAAACCTAAAAGTGTGAGTCCTTGACATATGGATCTATGGATGCTCTAATCAGTTTGTGGTATTAGAAATAGATGTTATATTAATAAAAAAAAAAAGAAAAAAGAAAGAAAAAAAATAGTATGAGAGAAGGCTAAATAATGATAGATTATACATTACTATATAATGTAAGGATACATCCTAGCATTATAGGCAATTAAGGATATATCCTACAGCATAGCTAACCCCAATTGACTTGCTAGGTTATTTAAACATTTACCAACTATGACCTTGCCACTATTGGCACTCACTAACAACAACCAAGGCCATCAGCTATGCCTATGGAAAAACTCCTCCAAACTTTCGCTTCTATAAGAATAGTAGGTCCGCCTTTTGTCACTAGTGTCGTTCATTTGATTCATGAAGTCAAGTTAAACTCCTAAGATCTATAAATATATGATTAATAGGAATTGACTAAGGTATACTTACATCTTGTTATAGTGGTTCCCCAATTTAGGGTTGATCTATTATTTCATCATCAACTTCCTCATTTGTTTGAAACAACTTTCAATCATGTAAATGCCTATGGTTGACCTTTTGAACAATTTTCCAATCATCTTTAGGAATTTTAGGGTCCTCTAAGTGGAATACATGTTTGCACATGTCAGTAAGCATGTATAGATCATTCTTGTACCATGTTCTACTCGTCCTTATACTTATCATGTCTTTATTTATGCACTTTAGCTTATCACAATGTGTGTCGAACCACTTGCACTTGAATAAGTATACTCTATAATTTTCCGTATACTTTAATTCTATAACATAAGTTGATATCCCATAGAAAAAGAGTTAACTTCCATTGTGCTCCCCTAAGACTAAGACTGCACTATTTTGTGTTTTCAACCCAGCCTCTCTAGAAATAGTGATAAATCTCACTCTATTCACTATATACCTACTATAAATCCAAATACGACTATTGATACTCTAAGACAACGCCTCTAAGTCGTTTGGTATCTTTATCAACTATAAGCTTTGAGTTGTATTATTTGCATATAATGACGCTTAGTGATTATTGAATTTGTTAATTTCTTGAATGCATTTAAGATTTTCAAAATATGACATGCTGACCTTATTTTTGAACCACCCGACAAACTGTGTTGCAAGTATTTGACTAACATCTCTACCACCAAGCAAAAGTATTTCTTGTTCAAATTGGCTATATGGTAAGGTATTTTATTGTAAACAACTCACAAAATCATAATGGGAAGTAAAAGAAGGGATAATAGAGAAGGATCACCTTATGTAAGGTCGAACCACTATACAGTTGTTTAGCACAGTCCAATGCATCCTATTCATTTCTTCATCCATATTAGCATAAGTAGAAACACCCATAAGTCATACTTGCTATGTAAATACTCACATTGAAGTTTCTAAAGGTACATTTGCACCGTTTCAATACCTAGTAGACCTGTTTAGTCTAGTCTCCATATCGTCAAAATACATAGAGCAAAATAGAATACTTTCTCGAACCATGTATGCTTTTGTTATTGAGCCCCCTGCCTAAGCCCTATTCTTATCATGCCCCTTCAAAATGCCTAAATACCTCTCCATTTGATACATCCACCTATATTGCATGAGGTTACATACATATACTTCTCTTGCCAGGTGAACTATCAAATGAATCATAATGTCGAAAAATGATGGTGAAAAGATTTTCTCCAACTTACATAATGTTATGGAAATCATGCATAGCATAGACTCTAGGATGTCCACTCACAATTCCTTTGCTCGTAGTTCCTCGAAAAAATGAGATACTTCACAAACCACATCATGAATTTTTTTAGGTATAAACCCCTATGGAACCACCAACAAAATGTGTTGAAGCAACACATGACAATCATAAGGTCAATAAAAAAATGTCACATTTTTATTATAAAAAAATAATCTAAAATTTTTCTATTTAGTACATAATGTTGGAATAATATAGCCAATAATGCACTGTATACATGATTTTGTAGTTGTTATATATTATAAACTAGTTAATGTTGCACAGTCACACGGCTGCTAGAAAGATCGTTACTATCTTTTCAAATCAATCCATTCGAAATTATTTGAAAAGAATGTGCTTTTCTTTGTTCTTTTTTTTTTCCATTTTAAAATTAAGGAAGCCTCCCATGCAACTTCTTCCTAATGTTCTTATCTTTACATGGACACTAAAAAATCATCTTAAATAATTACTAATTTTTAAGTCATTCATACCTGAGATATTAAACCCTTCAATCATTTTAAATATTAGTGATATAAATATTTTACATAAAATATATCTTTTTTCACTTTAATATTTTTTGCTGTGAATTATGTTCATTTGTTTATAAAAGTTGACCACAAAATAATAGAATATCTGTCATATTATAAAAATACATAAATTATAATATAATATTTGTATTTTAAAATAGAAATCAGTTAAAATATATAGAACCTTTATTGATTCGTGAAGAGTTTGAAGTGAAACCGTAAAGGGTGAAAGATATATATTAAGCAATGGGAATAGTGGAATGTGGAATACATTAAAATGTTTGGTTTAATTTTATTTTCCCTTTTCATATCAAGTGACAACCTTTTGAAAATCCTTTTTTATTTTTTCCTTCTTTTCTTTCCCCATAAAGCAATGATTCAAGTCTAGTTACTTTCCCCAATAAAGCTGCGCTATAGCTACACTTTTGCTACAATTCTTTTGATTGAAAAGAATGATAAAGAAATATATATTGTTAGATTGTTGTACATAAGTTACCATATACTATATTAATTTTAAAACCTTTTGGTAGAGATCATGATCCTACTAAAACTAAATTGTAAAATAAAAAAAAATAATAAGCTTAGCTACGAAAAGCATGTTTCTTACTTTTTTTCCTCTATTAGAAAGCAAATTTTTTTGTAGTGTTGGCCTCTCGTGATGCCATGTGGCACCAATCTGAAGGTGCTACATGACACTAAATAATCGTGCATCATGTACATGTCAACTCAATAGTACTAAAAAGCTCTTATCTAGAGGTGCCACATAGCACCAATAGTTGTGTACCATGTTGCCCATATGTTAGATGCTACATGGCATGCCTTTTGACCGAGCTAAAGATCCATTTTCTTACCCTACTTCCTTGTGTTGAAAATCTAAAAGCTCAAGTTTTTGTTTTTAAGAAAAAATGGCAAGTGGACCTTTTAATTCTCTACCTGATTTTACTCACTTTTTAACTATAAAAAATCATAAAATAATAAGAAATAGAAAGAGCATGAAGATTGCAAAATTAAAAAAAATGAACATCAAGTAACTTAATATGTGTATATTTTTTACTTGAATTTTATTAGGAAAAATTTAAGCATTGCCTTGCATGATGCCTTAAAATAATTAATCCAATGATGCAAGAGTATCTTCTATTACCTATGTAGAGCTTTACATTCCAAAAATTTGTGTGAAAAAATGTTCCATTTTGGCAAAAAATGGATATAACCAGGATACACATATAAACTTGCTAAATGAATCAAGATTCAATCTTTTACTAATATGGATGTTTCTTGGGAAGGAATTTCAACACAACACTATAAATAGGAGCCCTCCTACTCATTCAAACACTCCTAAGCCTTGTAAGTATCCTCAATAAAGCTTTCTCTCTCTAGCATTTAGAATTGCAATATTCACTATCTCTCTTCAATTTCTCTCATTATAGAATAAATCAATGTGAGATAAAAAAAAAAAAAAAGTAGAATAACCTATTCTCATCCTAGAGTAAAACCTAGGTTTTGGTTGCATTTAGTTTCGCGTTGGATTGGGTGAATTCAAATTGGAAATTGGAAAGGAGTTTTCTATGATTTGTTCATCAATACTTGAAAAAATCATCAAAATTGGGAGTCATATTGCTAATTTCTCTAGAAATTGAGTTAAGGGTTTCAAAGAATAGCATCTCAAGAGTTTAAAGCTACTAGTCCCACCTTAAGAACCGATTCGAACCGATTGTTGGTTTGTCGTGCATGTAAGGTAAGTATTTCTCCCCCTTTCACTTGTTTTGAATTTGATTCGAAAATGGAAGAAAATAAAGATAAAATATAAAATAAAAATTTAATGTAAAATAAACTTGTATCATGTGACGTTGTGACATATTTGTTTTTTCTTTTTCTGTAGTATAATATTGTAATATGGTATTCTTATATATGTAATGGGTTTAAATGTATGTAATATAAATATATTAGACATATAAATTAAATAATATATGTATGTTTTTAACATGTTTTATACCCTTTACATGTAATAGAGTTTACATGTAATGTAAATTAGTAATGTTTAATCATGATGTATTCAACTTACAAGTGTGATATAATCATGTAATCCATGACATGTGTAGGCAATATGACTTCATGTAAATATTTAGGATAGTTAATAGTTTGTTCTAACTTATATACTTAAATTGACATATTTTGACTTGTATTATACATATTATATAATTTCTATTTCTAAGAAAAAATTGAAAATACAAATATATATATATATATATATATAATTGGTATGTTATATAGGTTTGCTAGCATAATGTGTTAACTTTGCTTGCTATTAACATATGTGCTCATGATTGCATTTCCTTTGATTTAATAATTTATTATATATGTTTTAGTATGTATGAATAATTGATTCCTTCCAAATAAAATAGATTTATTTTGTTTTCAATTAATGTTTTCTTTTATACACTTAGAAAAATTGTTTTTCATTAATAAATTGACTCTTTTCTAAAATTTAGGGTTTCTTTAGATTTTCTCAAAGTGAACCAAAATCCATTTTTTTAAAAATTAACAAGCTTTCATTACTTAAAGTTTTGAGAAATTTTCTTAAATAAAAATTAGCCAACAAACTAAAGTTTTTATAAATTCAAAATTACATGGATCTGATCTTGGCTAATAGGTACATAAGTACTTTGAGCAGCCCTAAAAGGCAAAAAAAAAAAGAAAAATTATTTCCCCTGTTTTCAAAGTTTTATTATAAAAATAACTAAGCTCCTTTATGTTGAAGCTTTCTAATGAGCCAAATAACTTGTTCAGCCCACTAGATGACCCATTTCACTATGTGTTCTAAATTCGGTCACAATTAATTTTGGGGCGTTAAATCAATTTCTACAAGCCTAAATGCTATTTTAGGCATAATCATGCATCCTAAACCTTATTTAATAACTTATCTTACAAGATTAAGCCTTAAATCCTAATTAACTTTGATTAAACATGTAATTGACTAAATAATCCAAAATTTACAGCTTTTTCATACAATATTGGTAGCAATTACATGAGACTTCTCTAAGAGATTTTGCTTAACTATCACATATTATATCTTAATATGTTATAATCAAGATTGAATGCATCCTAAACTAGATTAAACTTGATTAACATGAGAAAAATTGAAAATGTAATTTGAGAACACTACATAAAGGTCACACCAAGGAGAAGTTCTACGCTTTTATGGTGATTTTTCTAAGGTTCTAACATGATACTTATTTAATTCTACTTCTAAACACCACTAGATAACTACATTGTCTTCATTACACTAGAAATCTATAAAAACGCATATATATGAGCATGTAAACATGATAAATAAAGTTGACACTTTGAGTGTCTTTTCACTAGTTTCTAAGCATAAGATTCTTGTTCATAAACTTAAACTAAAAAGAAAGTCAGGAAAGTGCAAGTTTACCTCGATGGAAAAACAAAGAGCATTCTTTCACCTCATTTTTTATTGACAAAAGGAAAGAAGCAAGGGATTGTTGGCAAGCTAGGAGGTTGAAAGAAGACACAAATGCAAGTGGTGGCACATTGTTTGGAGGTGGTGGCTCTAGGCATTGATGTATGTAAGCAACTCTAACAGAAGTCTAATTTAATGTTACATTCCTTTTTTTTTTTTTTTTGGTTTTTTTCTTGGGGAGTATTTTAGAGTATTTAGGAGATGTAAAAAATGAGACAATTAGAGTTATTTGGGGTGTGTTTCTCTAGTTTGAGGAAGGGAGAGGTGTAGGAAAAGATATTACTCCATTTGGTTAGCTTATACATGAACAAAGTGGGGACTAATTGCTTTTTGTGATCTTTGCCAAAAATGGCAATGATTTACCCCTTAGAAGTAAGAATGCTCCTTAATTACATCTCCTATTAGCTAATTATTTGTCTTACATGTTTAATTCTGCTTATTATCTAACTTATTATGATGCATGAATGCATGTAAATGACTAGAATGCAATTTAGGTTTATGACTCTAATTACTAGTGCATATAACTTTAACTAGACATAGTTCAGATTTATTATATTTGATTAAGTTAATTAAGCCTATTGAACCATTTGATCTAATTAATTTAAGGTTTCTAAGTGTTTAAATCGATTATTACTATTCAATTACTATTTAGAAGGTAAATGAAGGCAAAGTCTCTCAACCTTCTCTCTATTTTATTTTCATGTTTCATTTTAGTTTCCTTACAATGTGTTAATTTAATTCTTTTTATATTTAAATATTAAATCCTAGATTTCTATGTAGAATATATATCTTGTTAATCCAATCTATGATTTCTCACTATTAAGGTCTAATTATATTATGCTTTTTGTATCGAATTTATATTTAATCGGTTTGTTAATTCAATGTTTGATATACACTTTAGAGTTTGAGAGATCCTATTATGAATTAGATTTGTATAACTAGAGGAAATTGGAATAAGCTAGGTGATTAGCTATTTTATTTTATTTTATCTTTTAGATTCAGTGCAATGCTTGATAGAATTGTTTAAGGTCTTAACTCGACTCTAGGCTAGTTCCTAAGGAAGAGTTTTCCTGTAACTACAACCTAGCGTTAGGTTAATTTGTGATGCAAGTTTAGCTATCTATATTATGGAACTCTCATTGTCCAATAGTAAGGATGAGATTGAATGTATTATAGATTCTAAGGGAGATTCTCAATAATTTTATTTGCATGCTCTTTTATTTTCTTGTTTTAGAAGTTCTTTTATTTTGTTGTTTCTTTAAATTACATTAGATTAGCTTAATTTAGGTTTAGTAATTTGATATTTCGTGCTCAATTGTTTAGGTTAGCTAATAGGAATATTAAGGGGAAATACTAATATTTCTCTTTATTGAACTCAAATATGCTATGCTATAAAATTGATAGATGTACTTGGCTCTCATCAATGTCAGGTTCAGAATTAGGCTAAGTATAGTTTAGTTTAGGTTAAAAAGTGATCAACTAGTTCAATTAAGCTAGCAAATTGCTTTTAAGCACCATACCCCATTCAAGATTCAATTAATAATTAGAGACATGCAAATATGTGTAAGCATAGGCATAGCCAACTAGTTACAAGGATAAACAAAAACACACTCAAGCCTCTAAGTATCCTAAAATTGCACTCCAAAATATGGTAAAGCATGGATTCTAACTTGATGCTCAATGAAGCACACTTGTAAGGTGTTTCTTAGACACAAATCCCTGTATTATGAAGGATACTTTTAGTATTTATACTAGCTATAAAATATCATTATTCAACTTATTATTCCTAGCATTAAGTTTATTGTCCTCAATTTAAGAAGTTATTGTATTTAAGGGTTTAGGTTTTGAAGTCATTTTTAGATCAACTCTTACCTAAGATATCCTCTTATTCCAAAGATCCTCTATATTCAGTTTATTTTAAAGCTCTTAAAACATCATCTAACTTATTCTTTAAGTTCAACCTAATTGCAAATCACATATATATGTCCTCTAATTCAACCTTTGAATAAAATTTAAGTATAGCATTTCACATAACTATCATCTGATTTTCCTCTATTTCTACATAAATATTACACTTACCAATAAATTTCCACAACTTCTCCTTGTTTCTAATTAAGACCAATAATAAAACATTACTTACAACCTAAGCTCATTCCACGTTTCAAATAAACTTTATTCAATATATTGTTTATTCAAAATATTCAAGTCTCAAATTTTGGAAATTTCCACCACAAATCCTTCATATACTTGAGATCCATCATTTCTACCAATCAAATTCACTCCCATTTCACCATTCAACATCAAATTATACTTCAAATTAATCAACCTCAAATTCTAAGTATGATTCTTAACGAAAATGAAATTCAAGTCTTGAAAAACTAAACTTCAACATAATTTGCTAGCTCAAAGTTCAACAAAAAACTAGAAAATAGTTTGAACAAAAATCTTTACATAACAACTATATATATATATTTAAATGAGTTCCAAAATATTTTTAAAGTAGAAACGACATCATTAAGGGTTTTGAAAATAACTTTAAGATTTGCTTAGGTTTAATAATTCCTTAAGGACGATCTATATAACTATTTAATTTTAACAAAATAACATTTTATTCTAGATTCCACATACAATATTACTTAGGAATTAAGATTCAAAGACTTAACCACTACATTATTACTTAGGTTGCCACATAATTTTTCCTATTTTTCTTTACTTATTTTTGCATAATTTAGTACATAATTGGGTATAAGTCATTATGGGGATATATTTATATACATATAATACATTTAACATAGATATATACTTCTAAATATTATTTCATGCCATTTTGTAATTTTTAGTATCTATGTAATTTATCTTTAAAAGGCTATTAATTGCAAGAACCAATTCACACATTTTCAATAAATAATTAATAATATATTTATAATTAAATTTTTAAATATATTATTATTTTATTTTCCTAAGTTCAAGCTTGCGAGGCTATTCCTACTAATTTTCCTAATCTCGTGGCGTAATTCAAGTTTAAACAGATAACTCTCATGGTCAAACTAAATTTGGGTGCTAAATCCAAGTTATTAATTTTGCAAGGTCTCACAAATAATTACAACTATTTCAATATAAAGTTTATCCCTTTTATGAACTTTTATATAGAATTAGTTTGATTAAATGCCTTATCGATACTCTATTTTTCTAAATAGTGACTTAAGCTTCAAGGATTGAACTAAGATTATCTTAATAAAGCATTCATCGAAAATTCTTACCTTAAAGTGAAATGCAAAAATAATTCTTGGATTCATCGTATGCTTTTTTTACTCTTGCCCGCCAATTTGAGTCAAAGTCCCCAAAAATATCTTTCATCGATATCCAATAGTTATTTAGTTATCTCTAATCTCTTATCATGTAGTGTAGTTGTCTTTTTATCCCATGTATCCAATAAGATCGCAAACCTTACAATGGAAGAGAAGAAACTTGCGTTAGACTCATCAATTAGCAGAAACATGATAGGTGTACTCTGATATAATCTGTTAGTAATTTTTTTTGGGCTAAATAGTTTCTTTTTTCCCTTAAACTAATTACTCTTGGATTACACATTTTGCAAGATAGGATAGAACATTAACGGCTTTCTCCGAGTTACGCTTGATATCATAACTCAATTGTTCTTGGTAAGGTTACAATTTTTAAGATGCAGTATTCATTAGCAAGCATTTGATATGTGAAGATATTTATATTTATTTTCATATAAAAAATATAAAATCCAGAATTAATGTGACAAGTGATGACAAACATTAGATAATCTCACTTACTCATTTAATTTAGACAACCAAATTGGTTTTTTATTAAGTTATTAATAGAAGATTTTCATCAACATCTAGACAAAGATACTCATTCTTAATAGAAAAAAAGTTATTCGATGCTCTTAGACCGTTAGTCCAATTGCATAAGAATATGTTTCACGTTCTTAAATATCATATTAACATCCTAAACAACTCTAATATTTAGAAAACTTGCTATTTTATCTTTAAATTTCTTTATATAAGATTTTTAATAATTTTTTAAAAGTTTTTACAGGTTTCAATAAATATGTTCAACCAATCAAAATAAAAAAAAAAAAAAAATTGCTAATTTGATAGTTGCTTTGACAGACAACTTTTATTGGTTAAGCAACCATGCACTCTGACTAAGAAACTCGCAATGAGTCCCTGCTGCATCAGAGAGCGCATTAAGCAACATGCGCCACGGATGTTGTTAGATATTCATCTACCTGTCTATATTGGGTGTGGAGACAAGTTTTGGTGGAGATACTTCATATATTGTAGATATCTTTTCGTTTAATTGTCTTGAACAGAAGTTAACAAATGAAAACTAGTCTTTTTGATTGGTGGATTAAGACCTCGTTCTCCGTAGCTCCATTGCTTAGTATGGACTCTTATCTTTGTATCGCGGAAAAAGAGCAAGTGCCCTAATACTATTCCATAAAAATTTAAAAAAAAAAAAAAAAGAAAACTAAGAAAGAAAAAGAAAAACACATAAACCAATTCTCCCCATAGCTTCACGGCTAACAAGGTTTGATAAAAGAACAAATATATAAATTTATGGTTAAGCTGTTCCATATTTGGGCCAAGGTTGTCCCGTATCCACCTATCGGACATGCATATCGATCTGATGGACAGCCATTTATGTAGTCATATATGCTTTCAAGAACTTTTTCGACATTTTATCTGCTGGAACTTGTCGAATCAAACCAGCAAAAACAAGATAACGTCAAATTTTGCACGAGGGAAGCCATGGGTGGATGTCTCATTTCCATCCAACAAAGTGTTTTTAATTAGACGTTTTCCTTTCCATTAATAGATACGAAACTGTTGGGCCGCGATTTTTAGGCCCCCCCTTTCCTTTTATCCCTTTCAGCAAACTCAGCCACAAGATATATATAACGTTAGATTACGTGACACGACAAATCCTCGCGCTACACTTGCAGGTTGTCATACCGACGCTTTATGCATCGACGTTTTGCTCCCATTATTGCTCTTTTGGAATGTACATTTAGCCCCAAACCAATATGGCTCCATTCAATATTTACTTGAAGTTTAATATGATAGTAATTGGATCAAATTTGAATTAGGGTTGGTCAAGTAATTAAATTATGAAATACCACTTTAGCTCGAGTTTGTAACTCCAAACTCGATCGAGCCCAAGCTTAAACCTAGTGACTGAATTTGTTTATAACCTTGGGAGCAAAGGCATGAAGACGATCAAGCTGTTGATTAAAGTACGAACATAGATGCATGGTTGTGATTGTTCTCTGTTAAACAACTATTAATCCTCGATTAAAAACAGAACGTGACATGAAGTCACCCCCCTCGATAGAATCCAAGTTATGCATACGATAAAACCTCAAACAATTCTCTCTTTACTCCAAAAGTAGTCCTAGTTTAATAAAATTTTGATAACAGAGTTTTATCTAATTTATGGTTTCGAGTAAGATATAGATTATCAGGCTTTTTACGTAACATTTTTTATTGAGAACCGACTATATCACTTAATTGATAACAATAGTAGAAATATAATTGCAAAAAAATAAATGAATAAAACACTGGATTGATATATTACAAAAAAATAAATAAATAAATAAAGAAAACCAAACAGTTCATGTTTTAACAATGTTTTAATTTTGAAAGGAAAAATATTTGGATGATAGTAAGAGAGATATTTCAACTTGAGAAGTAATAATGAGCCGGACAAAAGTCCACCGAAACCATGCCCGACACGTGTGGATTTTCCCCTGGCAGAGCAATCTTTCTCAACAAATGGCACGTACATATCAAAAATACATCTCCAGTAGTCTATTTGGTCCGCATCTTCTTCCTTTCAACTTTGGTTTCGTGGCTACTATTTTTTTCCTAATACTACACGCCAAATATATACACATTATTACTTGCTATAACTAGATAAAATAAAGAAAATTATTTGTCTGCAAATATTCATGAAATGAAAATGCTTTGTTATATATATATATATATATATATATACACTAGACTAGAAACAGGGTAAAGTCAAATTCCATATGGAGCATAAGTTTCCAAGCCATTACCACAAGTAATATGAGAGAGAGAGAGAGAGAGAGAAGGGATGCGAAGTGACACACAAAGATGAGGACAAGCAAAATAATTATAAGCATCCAAAGCATGGAGTAGTAGTAGCTAGCTAGGGAAGAAGTCAGATGGTTTTCTTAGAAGATAGAATCCATTGAAGGAAGCTTTGGAGTGTAGCAACATCAGTTCTGTAGTGTTTCTGTGTGAACTCCAGCAGATCTGACCATGTGAAATCAGGGTACTTCCTTGACCCTTCCCTGCAAACTAGATCTTGGGGTGGTCTCACCACCTTGTCTTCTCTAGGGCTTAGAAAAAACACCAGCGACCTCCTTTCTCTCTCTCTATTCACCACTGCCCTGTGTAGGCAGCTCTTGTATTTTCCATTAGATAATGCCTACACACCAAACAAAAACACAACTTCAACTTAATTCAATACTTATATCATGCAGAATATAGTTTTCAATTTCTTTCATTGTACACATTGAAGTTGCTTCTTTGCCTTATTGCCTGGACGGTCCTTATACGAGGGAAAGAAAATAAAAGAACAAGGTCCGTAGAACCACATTAAAATGCATCTTCCATTTATTTTTTATATATAGAAAGACAATTTAAATGCGGTCGTTTTTTTCATACACAATAACCTTTATAATCTTATTAATAACTAGTGAAAGCTAACCTCATTTACAAGAAATAAAGAGTGGAATTAATGCTTTATTTAGCTCATGAAACTATTTACCTCCACCTTGCAGGAGATTAGGAGCTGCTCGTTCATGCTTCCGAAAAATACTTCACTTTAACTTACTTTAAATAACATACCAAGAAATAAAGATTGTTTTAGTTAAAAAATAAAGATGGCATAAACAGAAAAAGGTTACTATATGTTTATGCTCTCCCTCGAGAAGCACTTCGCTCTCTTTAGATCACTAATTTTATTTTATCCAAAATGGTCAATCCCTTCCTCCCTCCCTTTTTGAGAGTACTAGAGGGATCTCCCTTGAGGGCTCGTACCATTAATGAGAATTAAAAGTTTACTCGTTCGTGCTCCCCTCTGGAAAGCACTTATTCGAGCTTACTTTCTTTCATGATTACAAATAATAAAGATTGAATTACTCGAGAAAAGGGTACGTAAAAGATATGGTCAAATGCTAAACTGATCGAACATCATGAGTAACCAATAAACTTATCGACAAGTATGCTATTACAAGAGCACATTCTATATATGAGAATCAAATTAACCAACTGAAGCATCTGTGCCTGGGTGGAAACCCTTATGTCTCAGCTCCTAAGTAGACAAGATGATACTAGTTAGATTGTATTTCATAAGGCACTAAAGGCACCGGGTAGAACAGCTAGTTAAAGTCTACTATTTTACAGTTCGCTAATGCTAAGGTGTGGTGGTCCCAATACAGTACATTATACTAGACAGACATGGCTTTATACTAGTAACTATGGAGTTTCTAGCTAATTAATGTAATTCTAAGTTAGCATTTTTCGCCTCCATCTCTTTATCAAGTAGTGAATAAAATGGAAGGTAGCCCTCATTAACAAAGGTTGGTTGATCTCAAGTTATGTTCGTGTTTAGTAGGGATATAAAGTAGATTAAATATAGTCCCTTAAATCTCAATTTATCTTGTTAACTAGTTATCCAAATTTTTATTGTGCGATATAATTTATTCATATTCTAGTTTAAGTATAATTGTTATTATTGTCCACATATGTATATTATTTTTTCTTTTGAGATCATTTTTCTTATTCTAGTTTCAATATAATTGTATTTTTTTATATTTTTGCATCACTTGTGTAGTTTTTATTATCAATTTTATTGCCTAAACCTCAATTAAATATATTATATACAAGAAGATGGTCAAAAACTCTGGTGGAAAAGGTGAAATAAGAAACTGGACAAGTAGCTAATTCAAAGTGATGCAAAACTCACTTAAAGAATAAGTAACACAACATATGAAACGTATTACTCAAAATTAATTATCGTATAAACATATATATGTGCATCCCTCCTTTTCAAGTAACAAATATCAAGTTTACATCACATTCGCATGCTTAAATTTTTAGATAAATTAAAATTCATATCATATTTGTAGCAAATAAGTCCTAAATCTAAATTTAATATGATATTAAGGCAAAAAGTCCTAAATTTCAAAAACCTACGTCGTCACTGGAACAAGGTATCATATATCATATATGTTATACTTGACACTATATTTACGAGAGAAAGGAATTGCAAGGAGATGGGAGGAAAACATAAATTTCAAAGTACTTTCCTTTGTTTGGAAATGAGAGAAAAGTGGAAGGTATGGATTTAAGAGGAAAAAATTTTTTTAAGGCTTATATTTTTTATTTCTTTTAAATTAAAGTAATTTAGATAAAAAGGTATTGAAATTTTAATTATGTTCTCATTTTTTAAAATCTTATCGCCCCCTTTTTTTTTAATAATGTAATAATTTAATAGTTTAAAATATTTTTAAATGTTATTTTAAAAAATTTCAATCTACATTCCTTTTTTCCTCTTTCTTTCGATCCAAACTAAAATATATACTAATTATTTCCTTCTATTTTCTTTTCTTTTTATTTCTTTTCTTACACTTTTTATATCTCTTAATTCCTTCCCTCTTCTCTCTCCCCAAACATAATGTAAAGGTAAATGATCTAGATAAATAATTGCAGCAATCTTATTTTAGAATAACGTTATCCAAAGCCTAAAAGGGTCCCACTAGGGTGCACAACTAGCACAGATTTGCAATCGATAATCTCATATTCGCTAGTGATCATTTCTACGTAGTTCTTGCTAAAAGTCCTGATTGATGGCGCTCTCTAGTGCGATTTCCGACCTATCACCATACTAGCAAACTGTGTTTGTCTGCTTTGTTACTGCTGCATGTTCTAATCAATCAAATTTTTGTAATTATTCCGGCAAAAGATGAAAAGAAATAGAGGTTATCTTGAGAAGTCACAAGATTGTTTGAACATAAGCCACGTAGATAACCACGTAACGAAAAAAAAATAAAATATAATAGTATTAATATATTACATAAATTGATGAATGAAAATATTAATAAATAAAATTATAAATAATAATCTTTTAAATAATTAATTGATGAATAAAATTTTAATATATAAAAACATAAATAATTATTTTTTAAATATTAAACACCATTATTAATACTTACATATTTTTTTATCTAATCATATGATGTATTGATATTATTAAATTTTTTTAAAAACAAACAAAAGTTTAAGATACGTGTTAATCACACATGTAGTTATCCTAGCATAATAAAAAAGGAAAAAAAATAATATTTTTACTCAATCTTATCCACCAATAAGTATAATACTATATGAATACGGCATTTCCATGCTATGAAGATGGAAACATACATTTATGACGTCTCCAATATCAGAATATAGTTTGTTTTAGTCTCCATAAAACATTTCAATATGTTCAAAATAAAGAAAAAGCACGGGCGACTTTTACTGTAAAAATGATTTTATTCCAAACCCAGGTTTGGTTATTTAGGATTTCTAGTAAGCGTATCTACTTCATTTATATTATATATACATACTTTATATGTATAGATATATATATACATATATACGCAGGCCCCATTTCTTCTTGCAATAATTAAATGGAAGAGTTTAATTGACATGAAATAAAGTAGTATATGGATAAATTTGGCCAGAAATATCGGAAGAATAACTAGTTAGATTGCCATTCATCATGTCCTCTTTTTGCTTCTTGTTAATACATATAACCCACCTATCTGACATAGTGCCAAATATTTACAGCTTGTGTCGTCCGAATTCCAGTTAATAAAACTTGAATAAGTACTTCTACGATAAGTATTTTTAATTTTATATATATTTTCTTTTTATGCATTTAATTTCTTATCTTTAAAACTACGTATTTATATCTCAAATCTTTAAAAAAAAAATAAAAGAATTTTTAAATGAATTAAAAAATTAAAATTAAAAGTATAATACAAAATATATATCTATTGTTTAATTTCTGAATATATTTTCTTATAGTTTTTTTAATGCATAATCATAAGAAAAAATAAAAGTAATAATGTATAAATAAATAAACATTACCACGAAGGTATCGCCAATGTTAATGACTAGTGCATCTTGGCGTGGCCTGACAGCAAGCCACTTGTTGTTTGTGAAAACCTCAAGGCCTCCAACTTGATCCTGGTGAAGGATGGTGAGGGATGTTGGATCGCAGTGAGGTCCGGTACCAAGCGTCAACCCACTGTTCTGGCAAGTAGGATAGTAATTGCATCTCATGATTGACGTCCCATCTTCAAAGAACTTCCTGTAGTGCATCCGATCCACCCCTAAACTTATTGCCAATAACTCCATTATCTTTAGGGATAGTTCTTTCATGGCTTCACAATATTTCTGATAAACCCACCTAAAAAAAAAATAACCCAGTTGCTTTTCAATGCAAATGTGCAATTGCTGTAATTGCCGATCGATTTGATAATTTTATTTTTAACAACGAATTTTTTCTTTTTTTTCTCATTGTAACTAGTACTTGGACAATTTTTAAAATTTACATTTAAATCGTTGATATGTAATAGAGGTTAAAGTATTAAGCATACAATAGTCGCAGAGAATATTTAGCGTCGGTCTCTCTAATATATAAGTTATAGTCACGCTGAAAACTGACGCTATAAATTGGCAACTACAGCAATAGCTCAATTTTCTTTTAAATTTCCAGTGATAAATTTAGTTTCAAGGTTCTAATAGATTTACTTTTAAAAATTAAATTAAATTTCCATTGATTTCTTTTTCTTTAAAATAATCTTGGAAGGTTGTAAAAAAAGGGTTTTTATATGTAATGTAACGGTTGCAACAAAAACTGAATATATTTTAACCTCAAAAAAGTAATACGTTACTTAAAAGAAAATCAGAATAGGGTCCCATTTACACGTTTTTCAACGTTAAGGCTAAAATGGAAACTAGAACTCGTTTTCCGACATCAATTCCGACTCGTTTAACATTTTCCACCAAAATAAAGGACTGTACAGTAATTTCATGTTCGATAAGACCAAAGTGAAGGCTAGCGGAAAGATATTTCGACCCGGACACAGAAACATACAGCGGGGTTTCAAATTTGAAATCATGTTAATATTTATTTTATGATTGAATATAAATATGATATGCACATTCTCCTTTATAATTAATTTTTTTCAGAGACTAAGATGTGGAGCCCTTCTGGCAGCGGATCCGTTCCCCAGTCTTAGAGTGACAATTTTTTCTCTTTTATCTCTATTTTTTTCATGGAGTCCATGGATTAATCAGACACTAATCCTATAAGAGCATAAAAAATTAATTCGGTCAAATTCAAAAAGTATGTATGACCACATGCATGCAAGTAATATAACTACGTATAATTCATTAATTACCCAGTATGTTGAAAATCTTCTCCTAGGATATCTCCGAAGTAATCCACCACAATGGGTTTTGACCCATCATTGTCCATATTGAACCTAAACGAAAACGTCTCCTTCCATGGCAGATTCGACGAATACCTATCCGCATGAGCTCCGGAGTATCCACAGAACCCACCTGGCTTCCTCTTGATGCTGAGTTTCTTGCTCAATGGCAGGTTAAAAATGGAGTCAATCTCACCATATGCAGCGTCTATGAGACCTTGATCGACACCATGGTTGGTCACTTGGAAGAAACCATGGGTCAAGCATGCATCCCTAACAAGCTTAGCTGCATGAGCAGTTGCGTCTTCATCTCCTCTTAAGAAACCTTCCATGTCCACAAAAGGTTCTTTGAGCTCTCCTTGACAAGTATGAGCTTGGTCCTTGTGTGGCCATAGAAACTCGTTTGGTAGATTGGATTGTTTTTGCATTATGGATGAATCGATTGTGAAGTTTCTCTTCTCCTCTTTGGGATCCAATGGAGGACACAAAAGAAGAGGTGAAGTGCTTGATGAGTCCATTAGGAAGGAGTGTTTCCTTGTCTGGACAATTTGATGTCACATGCGTTGTACATATATAGAACCACCTTGGCTGGAGGTCTACATATGCAATGTTACATAGGGGGAATTAAAATAAAAATAATAAGAAATTTACTCACTTTTCTTAAATTCTCAATGTTTTATTTTTCCAATTTAAGTTGCCAAAAATTCCATGTTTTATAAAAATGTACCTTCATCAAATTTATTATATATTTTGTCCACTCTTTAACATGTGTCAAACTTTGAATTTATAATAATCAATTTAATAAATAATATTATTAAATTATATAATTAAATTGTGTAATAAAAAGAATACACAACAATAATAATGAAGGAAGCATGTGAAACCTTTTTTTTTTTTTTTACCCCAAAAACTCTAAAGGGCACCAAGTTTGCCACTCTAAAATTAGAGGCATACAACCCCTCTTAAGTAGTGGTTAGTTGCTCTCAACATTAGGGTGGTTAATCAAGGTTTAAAAATCAAGGGAGATTGTGATTCACCTAAGGTAATAGATAGTTACCTACCATTACTATTGAAAAAAAGAAAGAAAGAAAGAAAGAATTTTTCATTAAAAGTTCATTAGGTTTTTAATTGAGTTGCATGATTTGAATTTGCCCAAATTAATTTATGTTTAATTTTCCTTTTACTTTTTAATTTCAAAAGTGTTAGGTAACTATCCATTGTAATAGGCAAGTTGCCTAATACATCATTGATTCTAAGCCTTAATCGTTTAATCTCATTGCACAAGTGATGATTGGTCAAGTGCCCTTAAGGTTAAGAATAAAATATGTTTTAATTTTTTCCAATAGCTTTTATTTTTTTTCTTTTACTTCTTATTATTTGCTACTATATTATTTAATTGAATAAATTGAATAATTTCATATCATTAGATTAATTAATCTAAACTAATTAGAAGATGATACATATTAAGGTGAACAGAATATTTAATGGACTTGATGAAAGTCCATTTTAAAAGCTTGAAAAATTGTTGAGGAATAATATAGAACAAACAAATGACTCAAATTAAGAAGTATCTAAATATTGAAGATCATTTTGAACCTTTCCGATGAATATTTTTCCAATACTACATAAAAATATGAATTTCAATCTCTAACTTAACATTTTGCTCTAAAAAATGTAATATCTATAGATGCTAGGATTTTGATTAAAGTGGTAATGTACATGCTGCATGAATTCCACACCGTACATGGTTTTAGAGAAGTGATACAAGAACGACACCTAATGGAATGACTAAGAGAGAATAATAAGAAAAAGGAATAGGTAATTTTGATGTCTCAAATACAAAAGTAATAGATAAGAAAATCTTAAGGAACCTCAAGTATTAACCTTATAACTTGAGCAAGTGAAATCGATTTTTTTGCTTGATCTTAGAGAATAAAGTTCATATAGTGTAATGTTGTTCTTAGTTCCTTATAAAAGTTGTAAATTAGGAGGAATGTTTGAGGATTTATAAGTTCTTGAGTATGATGACATCCATCGGATTATTTCGAGTGATTAATGAATGAAATGAAGCTTACTCATTTTATAATTATCCTGAATAAAAAAAAGTGCCTTAGGATAATAGCTTTCTTCAAAAATATATGAGCCTACCTAAGAGATGATAGAGGGAAACAAACTAATCCAATAATCTTTGTTTCAATCCCACCAAACTGATTCTCTCTGTATCATCCTAATGATAAAATTGAACTTAAGCCAAATATTATGAAAAAAGGAAATTATTAACACCATTTACTAGCTGCTTCTTCTTCTTATACCACGTTTTGACTCACATTCAACATCACCACCAAACCCACATTCTCAGCGTTGTCTTCTACATTAGCAGCTTAAAAGAGTAAAGAAAGTTAAAAATAAAAGAGAACAAAAATTGAACCGAATCTTATGTTAGGGTCTCTAAAGTGAAGTTATTATGATAGAGCAAAGACCACGGTTATGTTGGTGATGCACAAAGGATGTGAATGTTTCTCGTACTATTTTGTGAGTTCTTCTTGGTGGTAGTCAATGAAACTTGGCTTCGAAGTTGTATCCTTAGCCGAGTTAGCTGCATTTGTTGCAAAGGAAGTAGCATAACAAAGGATTACTCCTAGTGGTGAGATGACTTGGGATGGTGGAACATGGTATTGGTGACTAGCTTGGCGGCTTTTATTGGGCTAGTGGTATTATAGTGGAAGTGGCAATTATGATATAAACTTTAATCAGGGTTAGGGTAGGATAATGATTTTTTTTTTTTTAAATTTATTACTTATCTAGAATTTTTTTATTCATTTTTCCAATTTATTGGTATCCTATTTTTCTAATGAAAAATGGTAAACTTTGTTTAATTTGAAGTTTAGAATTTTGCAAAAATAAATAAATAAATAAAATAAGCTCATAAGTATGATATTTAAAGAGGTGTTATTCCTATTTAATGGACCATGGACATCTGTTTAATCAAAAGATGTAACTGCCATGTTCTATGATGCACAAACAATGCCACATGCCTTTGAGATCAAAGGTCAATCTAATAACTGATGGCTAGAAGTGAAATTAACACCTTTCCTCCTTATCAATATGGAAGTACCATCGAGATTAGATAGGATCCAAACAAGAAAATGTAACGCCTATTGCCAATTCATCATTTAACTAATATTATACATTTTTATGGATATATCTCCAATTAATCTCCAACTTTGAAACAGACATTTGTCTATAAAAGACCTTCCAAATTAATTCATTACATATTTTTTTTAGATTTTATATTTATAAATGACAACTAAATTATGCTAATATCAATACGCTAAAAAACTTCACTTGATTCCTTAGTTCACATTTCGACCATCACTTGAAAACTTGAAAGTACCAATAAGGCAAATAGTGAAATCAAGTGTTATGATTTACTGCGGTAAATAGAAACGTGTACCTTGGCGCTAGCATATGTAGGTTCACCATACTTGGATCGCTAAGCACAAACATGCCAGGGCACCGTGTTTGGGTCATGAATACGAGCATGCCAGGCGTGTTAATGTTAGCAATCTGCCTGCCACAAGCATATATGCACGTTGGCGCACTATTTTATCTTATTTTTAATTGGCTTTTCCATTTTTTTTTTTTTATAAAGAAATTGCACACTTCTTTCGCCATTTTTTTTTTTAAACAATGCATAGACCAAATTTCGATAAAAATTTATTTATACAACATTTCAATTTCAAGAAGATAATTTGAAAATGAAAATAAATTTCATTCACAAAAGTAGTTTCTCTTTACAAATTAAAAATAAAATATGAACTCATATTATAATGTGCTAATAATCCGTTGCCTCTTTTTTCCCCATTGGTTAGGGGTGGTGACTCTGAGATCTTAGCTTCAAAGTTAATACACCAAAATCCAGTTGCCCTTGCCTTCTATAGTCAAAATCGTTCTAGTTTTTGGGCATATGACCATTTCGATAGTTTTCCACTGCAAGCAAACAGCGTTGGTTTTAGGACTCGTTGAAGTCAGAAGTACCAATTAGACCTCGTGCCAATCGAAAAAGTATGATAAATGTATGAACTTGACTTAATCATCAGGTGAGGACATCAACAGTTACCCTTCCTCCTATTTTACTGCTTAAACTTGGTATACTAGAATTTCATTGAATGATTTGAAACTATCACTAATACAGCCTCAGCTTTTTAGCATAATTTGTCCAGTTCTTTGAGAAGGTGTGTGAATTGGTCAAATAACTGCTGAACCTTGGTGTCTGGGATGACTGCTGTAGTCTTTCCTTGTACACTTGATATAAGTCATTGACAAAGTAATACTCTAGGCCTCTTCATCATATGTATCAATATCACCCATAGAATCTGTTATCTTAATGTTACCATAGAAGTCTTCGAGGACCACAATAACACACAACTTAAAAACTGAGAATTAAGACTCGCTATAATGTAAGAATAGAATAAGGGATAGAAATAATTATTGAGTTTTGTTGCTATTGCAACCACGATACACTAGAGCGTCCGTCACTAGCATATATGTACAGAAAGGGTTTTCTAACATCGGGATAAAAGTGGATTTATTGCTTTCTTATATCAAAGAGTCATGCAAACTAGGAGCGGGATGTCTTTTACACAATCAAGATAATTCATCTGATGATGTTGCGGCCAAATGACAGAATCTAATATATATGCAAAGAAGCCGATAAACCAGTAGAATATATTGCAATAGCAACAAAAGCTCAACAATCTATATTTTTCACTTTGAAATCTCTCTCTGTTTTTTTTTTTTTTTAGTTACTGTAGAGGTTTGATTTTACCACATTAGAAAAATTTTTCCTTATTTAAGGTATTGATGCAATATTTTTTCACTTATGAAATAAAACCTTTGTTGCTTTCGCAAGAAAAACAAAACCTACAATTTACACACGAGGAATTTTTCGCTTGTTATATAAAAACTCAAGTGGAATTTCTGTTGGAAAGTCAACATGGTGATGACATTGAAGACCACAATAAGTGATTGATTTTGGATGGTTTGAAATTTTAATGGCTTTCTTCAATGTTTACCCTTCAGAGTTATGTGAAAAACGAGAAAAGATAAGATGCAAATTAATATATCAAAATTTATGCTATAAAATTCGCATATTTTGTTTTTGTTATGGTGATCTTGTTGATTCGTGAAAATTTACACGATCAATCTTATACAACCATCGAATGGCAATTAGTGACATAATGTAAATTATATAATAATTTAAAATTTTATTTTTGAAATATATTCCTATCGAAAGTGACTTTGTCTTGGCATTTAGGTAAATGTAAGAGAGGGGATAGGGTTCACATGCTTTCTTGTCTTTATTGAAGGGCCAAACATAGTGTTGGAATTTGAAAATTCTTAACCAAATTTGTCAGCTCATCACATCCACATCTGAAAGCCTGCATCTTGTCTCATATGTTTTATGGCTTTTTGCCTCTAAGCAGTGACAACTTAATCTATAGAAATTTAATCCCATTAAATCGTATTGCCAACAATTTCTGGCGGAAGTTTCTTACCTAATCTCCACTCAGCTCATATTTGGGGTCCGTTTAGCTCATCTGAGTCATCTTTTTTCATTTTTTTTGGTATCTTTTATATTTATTTGGATCTTACTTTTGATAAGATAAGAATGAAAAGATGGTAATGTAAGTATATATACCCTTTTTCTAAACTTAAATATCTAATAGATCCTATAAAATTGAATATATTTACCCTTTCTTAATTCATTTTTATATAAGTACTAATTAAAATATCTTTTTCTAACACACAAAATATATTTTTTAAACCTCTTTTCTTAAAAAATACATGAATTTTCACTTACCAATTCTAATATCCTGATCACCACCTTTATTATAATTATAAAATTGAAAGATATTAAATACAAATAATATAGTTTTTCAAAATGATAGGTTTTAAATAGATGCAAATGATAAAAAATAGATACTAATAAGATACAAATAAAAAAAAATAATCAAAACTGGTCCTTAATAAATTTATTACTAAATATTATATTTATTTATAAAGTAGAGTAAGATAACAATGTCTATATTTTGAATAAAAGATGTGTAGATGTTTATGTCTATGTATTGGTAATTGAATATATATATTAAAAAAAAAAAAACCATTGATGTGTATTTTCTTATATAGACTTTATGTACACTTCTATTTTACATGTTAAACAACATCCGATTATCTAATATCACAAAAAGTAACTTTCAACTATATATTTTCTTGTGTAAATATTATGTACACCACTATTTTAAACATAAAGCAAATGCCAGTGATCTTGTATTATAAAAAGATGATTCTCGATATATGTCTTCTCAAATGGTTATCGTATATACAACTATATTAAAAGTTGAAGAACACATTACTATATGTTTTTTGGTATAATTTTTACATATATAAGCATATTACATGTTAAACGATATATTAATAATCTAATATCACAAAAAATAATTTATAAAATATATTTTTTGTTTAGTGATTATGTATACACCATATGGTATATTAAGCAACATATTGGTGATCTAATATCGTAAAAATTATTTTTAATATGTCTTCTTAAATAGTTATTGCATACAACATATTCATAATCTAATGTTATGGAAAAAAAAAAAACTTGATATATCCTTTCTTATAGATTTATTACGTATACTACTATATTTGGAGTCTAATATAAAAAAATTTACTTTGTCATATGTTTCATACATAATCATTATGTATAGCTTTACATATAATATAATAGTATACATGATAATGGGAGGCAAACCTCCTTGGAGGAGTTGCGAGCAAAATGAAGTGAGTACTCTTTGTTAGATGTGCTTGTAGGATTATTTTAAAAAGTAACTTAATTATATTCCAGTTTAATTGTTGTGCTGGTTGTTCCGTGCCATTAATAGCCGCCTTATTTATTGCAACCTCGTTGCTTCTCTTCACTCTATATTCAAATTTGGCTAGAATATTCTTCACTTCGCCCTTTGACGATGCCTTATTGTTGAATTTAGCTAAATGTGGAATTGTGGATTTATTGTTAGTGCAATGATTGGTACAATGGCCATGTTCAAAACAATAGTGATATTTGGATAGGGGATAAGCGGATGTAGTATAGATAGAGTATTAGTTTTTATCCATACACTATGTATAAGGTATAGGTTCTTAAATTTAGGATTATAATTTACTTTAAAACATCCTAAAACTAGACTAGAACACACACCTATAGGTTACATAATGTGAAACATGTAAATTTTATCTTTATTTTTATAAATTTCAAGTATATGTGATATCAAAAAAGTAATCTATATGGAATATTACAAGTTCATCATATAAAAAACTTATGAACCTATCGCAAATATTCTTAGATTAAAAAAGAAATAATATTTTTTCCTATCTTTGATATTTCAAGTTTATGTAGCTTTACCACTTAACATATAAATGAGAAAGAATAAGGGGGAAAAATGGACAATGTAAAGCAAAGTTGGAGAGGATAAAGGAAAAGAATTGAAAATGTAATGTGACAAAGCAATGTTTAAGGTTATTAACATTTATTAGGCAAAAAATATTTACTAACTGAAATATATAATATTATCTTTTATTAATATTATTTCATTTTTTTTTTATAAGGTAGATTGAAACTTGCAACATATATATTTTAGAGAACAAATTTTAAAATATTTATACCGAAAACCTACTTTGTAAAACTTAATACTCACTATGAACCTACTCAATCGAGTAGGATACAAATAATTACTCGGTACAATAAGATTATTAGGTTACCCTAATTTAAAGGCTTCTTTACTTTACACAAAACCTTTGCCTCTAAAGATCTTGCTAATGTTAAGGTTGCTTCATCATTTAGTAAATGGTTGACCAAAACACATAAAGATTCATTAGTAATAATTTATTATGTTTTTTTTTTTTTTTATTAATGGTGGATAAATACTAATGATATTTAGACATATATTAATAATATTAAGTAATTTTTTTAACAAAAATACAATTTTCATAGATTCACATATTAAAATTTTATTAATACTTGTAAGATACTATTTCATCCATATGATGTGTAAATATCATTGAAGTATCAAAAGACAAGGCAATAAAGTATAACAATGACAATAAAGCTTCAAGGATGGCAAAACTATCCAAATAGGCATAATAGGACATGGTGACTATTAATTAATGCGACATGATTATTTCCTTTTAAACCTAGGGGCATTAGAAAAGCACTAATATCATTCATATACTACTAACCCTTGAAGAATGAGAATAAAGATACTAAGGCCGTTACAGTCGAGTAGTATGAACACTAATTTTTCAATCAAATTGGTCAGATTCGAATTCTCTTTTTCATGTTATAATATAGTTGGAAAATAAAAATAAAAATAAAAACTTAAAATTTATATGAAAAAAGAAGTGGTAATAAAGATGCAAAACATAGGAATTATGGATGATTGACCGATCTGAAATTCTCCGATGAAGTGGTCGCCTGGTTTGCATTTGCTAGGGTTTGAATGGTTCGTTTAATATAAAGTTACTATATATTCCAATATATTACATATTAAGTTATATATTGGCAATCTAATATCACAAAAATGACTATATCATTAAAGATATATATTTATTACGATATACAATACTACATACCCTATATTAATAAGGTTATACGTTTATGTGGATTAAGAATAGGCTATCACAGATTGTTATCTCAAATTAATGAAAATCCCATGAATTTAGACCGACCTGATATTGTTATTTGGAGAAAATCTACTTACAGAAATTCTCGAGCAAAGCCACATGGAATGTTTACCGCAAAATAAATCAACAGGAAACAGATCTCTTGTGTTTCCTGAACAAAAAGATTCCGCCCAAGGTTTCGTTGTTCATGCTGAAAATAGTGAACATTACCACCCTCACAGATGATGCGCTCCAGAGGAGAATAGTTCAACTTTGTTCAAGGTGCTCGATGTGTCAAAACAATGAAGATTCAGTATTACATTGCTTCAACAATTATCCTATTTTTATTAAAGTATGGAGAGAAGCTTCCAAGTGGTTTAATCTACCAGTGACAATAGATTCGGTAGCTTTAAGAATTTTATGGGGTGGTGCATGACAAGGCTAAACAAAGGAGAAGATATAAGAGCAATAGCAATTACAACAATCTTATGGAACATGTGGTGCACTAGATTAAAAGCCGAACATGACAACGAAAGGAACTTGAATTCAACTACTGCAAAGACTGATCAAATTTGAGCATAATGGCGAGCAGCTTTGAGCTTGACGATAAACAACTAAGACATTTAAGGAAAAGATTTAATGTAAATTTCAAGAGAAATCCGAACCAATTGAGTTATTTTGCTTGGTCTACTCCTGCCAAGGGTTTTATAAGTTGAACACAGGTGGCTTCCTATCTTGCGATAAAGGTGCAATGGGTTGTCTAGTGCATGAAGAAAAAGGACACGTCTGTTTTATCAGGCTATAAATTGAGCTATTGGCGAGAGAATGTGAGTTGAAATTTTGTTATCAATTGAACTTATCAAATATCATAATTGAATCAGATTCAAATTTGGTTGTGAAATGGCTTAATCAAAAATGCCAACCAAAATAAGAAGCCTTTTACCTCGTTTGGTGAGTCCAAGAATTGATGCGAAGATTAAAGGCCATGGTGCAACATGTGCTAAGATAAGGAAATCATCCAATAGATTATATTGCTAGAAGAACTAGAGAAATGGAAACTCCATTTTATTCCATAATTTTTTCCAATTTAGAAGGTTTTGCAAGAGGTTTGATTCTTTTATATCAAAGAGTGTAATGCTCTAGAATTTAAAATGCTACAGTCCACCATGTATCCTTGACTTATACTGATACGTCAGGTATCTCAAATAACCTATCAACTTCTCTACATAGATATAAACCATGAATAACCAGTAATAACTCTACTAAATTTTCACAAATGTTCTTAATATCTATAATCCAGCAGGAATTTTACTACAAGATCAACTTTTGAATAACCTTATTTAATATAAAATAGTAATAATTTCTCATTCAATAGATCTATTGCAAGGAAACTAAATACCAAAGTTCTGAATTTCTTCACTCACTATAGCTAACTAGTGTCAATAACCCACATACTCTAACAAGAGAAGTGTCAGGTGACATTTCATGGCCCAAATACAAAATAGAAATAAACAATTACAAATTTGTTAACAAATTCAACCAATTCCACAATTCTACTCAAACTACATGGAGTCATTCCCAACATCATATAATATTCATGGTGCCTATTGTCTTACCATAATAATCGATATCATAGTAATAATCCTCATAATCACCATAACCTATATCTACACCTAAAAATCAAAGACGGGATGAGCTGAAGCCCATTACTAAATATGACAAGCACATGCACATAAACCTACAATTCCTAACCACACATGAATATGAAATGCAAAATGCAACAACCAACCATTTAATTATCTTTATTTTAATCCAACAAGCAATATAGGGGTATAGTATACATAATATATTTATCACATAGTATCGGTATTGGGTCCTCTCCAATACCCTATCAATTAAGGGACAACCTAAGATCTATCCAAATCATTTTCAAGCAAAATCTCACTCGAGATAACATCGCACAATGATCATTGAGGTGCCACCCCAAGGTCTAGTCCTCCTAGTCCCTTAGGCCTAGTTAAGCACAAGCAGCATAGAATAATTTAGTGTCAAGTAATTTATTAAGTTTGGTTAATATTTTTCTAACTTGGCAAATACATAAAACAAGCAAGTATCTAATACTTAGTTTCATTAACTAGTTGGAAACTGATTCTTCTACCTCTCTAAAACTTATCATAATATAAACACCAAGTCTCAATTGACAGCTTATACTTATACCAAAACAACACCTTACTTAGTTTCTATGCCTATCTAAAAATGCTCTTTAACTTAGCAACGCAACTATCTCATACTTACAACTTAAGTCGTTTAAAGAACCTAAGATTACTACGATGATAGATTAGATTGTAAAGCATTTTGGGGTGATGATTCACGTTTAGAAAAACTTTATAAAGGATCTAGAATGAAAAACATGATTGAAAAACACCTAAGAACCAAAGGGGACGTCACTACATGCAACAAGGGTCATGACATCTGAATGCTACAACAAGTAGTGTCCAAACACCATAATTAGGGAACAATCTACTCCTTATTGTTTAGAAGCTAAGGGGGATGACATCCGGACACTAGGCTGTAGTGTACAGATTTTTACAGGCCCCAACTTTCAACCCTCTTTTACCATTCTCCAAAACCCTCACTCCCAAATCAATTACCCATCAACAACACATCTCCCCACTAATTTAAACAATCCTTAAACATCCATTCACATCTAAACTCAGATCATAGAATCAAATTTATACAACAACATCCTTAATAACAAGGTATGCAAGGTTCAACATCAAGCTTACCTTAAGAGACCTAAAAGCTTTCGCTTCCACCACCTCGATTTCATTATAAGAAACATGTAGGACTACCTTAGATTCATTTTGCCCACTATAAAACAAAGAAACACAAATTTTTAACAAAATTCAACCAAGAATCCTATAAGAAAACAATCCCTTGATCTTTCCTTAAACTCTCCAGCTTCAAACTTGCTTACATTACCGAAAACTGTTGTAAGACCTTTGCAAATTTATTTTTCTTGCTAACTTAGCTAGAATAATGAATTTTTAAAGGAATTCTATTGATATTCATTTATAAAAAGGTATTTTAAACACTTACATTGGTTCTCACTAACCCAATCTTACTAAAGCTTGTGGTAATCCTCTCCTTGCTTCAAGGTTATCATGGAAACCCTAACCAAAGTATGTAGCACGTGAGAGATTTGCAAAAATGGGTTTCCTAAACCCTATATGGCCCTTTTATACTTAGGATTGTAGAACTTTCCAATGCCTAGATTGCCCATGCTGTTAAAATTTAATTTCTACTTATGCCTCTATAAAAGATACCAATTACTTACTTATTTTTCTTTTGTTTTTATCCTTTATTTTTCATTTATTCAGGTTATACAAAGAGACTAACAATAAGTGTTTTATATTGTATAATACTAAACACAATTATTATTATACCCCAAAATACAAACCATGATAACCTTGCCACATGCCTTAAACCACAATATGAGCATATGCAAGGCTCATAATACTGGTAAAAGCAACTTAACTCTCTAAGATGGATAGCTTAGTCAAACACAATAATAAAAGCTCAACTAAGCAAGTCCTCTACATGACAACTTACACAAATATAGTTAACTGAGTCATGAAGACTTATACCAGCAAACATTTTTTTTTTATTTTTTTTCTCCATCGACCTTCAACTAATTCTACTAAATCGTATGAAATGTATCTTTCATCTAATCCTCATAGAAGTCGAATATCCAATTGTCTTACCAACTTTTATAAAATAAGTTATAGGATCAATCATTATATAAGCCTTAATTGATTGTAAAGCCAACGCTTTAAACACATAAGGTTTCTATGAAGGGTGAGCAAAAGAGCATAGTTTAGTTGTCACCAAAACACATATACATGTTATGCAAACCAAATTAGATTCATACTCAATATTAATGCAACAAGCAACTAGTTCATGGTCTTTATGTCCCAAAACTTTGAGTATCTTAGATTATTTGGCAAATTTAGATGGCAATACATACATACATACATATATATAGGTTTTGCAACCTAGAAGGTGTTTTGTCTTTGGGCCGCCGCTATGTCAGCCATTAGAGTATCTAATCTATTATAATTATTTGCAAAAGAATCTCATAAGTGATTAGATTATAGTTTTCCTTTAGCAATCCAATTTATATCATAGTAAATAGATAGTCCACACCTACCTTCTCACAAGAGCGAGTTTAATGCCTAATCCACTCTTACCTTCTCACAAAGAGCTAGTTTTGTGCTAAATTTATACAACTTATTACCTTAATTAGTTGTGTTCCCCTACCCCACCCTGCCTTGCCCTACACCGTGGGCAAGATGATGTAGTTACCTGTCCTTAAATACTTTCTCCAAAACTGTTGTACTCTCAGTACTCCTAACAAGCAAAAGCACAAATAATAAGTCAAATTATGGGGTTTTATATTTTATATCATTTTATTGTCTAATCCTATAACCACAAACAACAAGTAATAGTAACAATGTATATGGATTGCACTTGATATATTTAAGATAAACAAAAGGAAAGTCACTCTTAGAAGTCAAGCATACCACAATATGTCAAAATCTTAATTATACTAGTGATTTACAAATCATGTCTTAGAATTGATTTATCACTTATCTAAACAAATAAGATCCAAATTACTCAATTAGAACTTCCCATAAGATATCTCAATCAACTTATAGGTACACCAAGTTGACTAGAATGCATTAGAGGAGGTGTTGTCACCTCAACCCAAAGCGATTGAACAGCCTTAATTCCCAACTAACCTCTAGAAATATTAGGCTTAAACTCAAGGGAAAAGGGGTAGATTAAGTTTAACAACAATTCTTGACTAACTTTTTGATTTTAATGAATGTAAACAATTAAATGAATATGCAAGATAATCAAACAATAATAATAAGTGCGAAAAATTAAAGATAAGGATAGAAAAGATCAAGTCTGAATATAACATAGAGTTTAAACTACCTTTTAGTCTCCATAAATACAGAACACCTCAAACCAAATACTTATGCACCACTTTATTAATCACCAATCGCAATGCTCCAAGAGCCATATACACTTATTTACACAAGCCTCATAATCACAAAGAGAATAATAGAGTAAAAGATTGTAAGAAAACATTTTAATACAATTAGTGTTGTCAAAATTGTAAGTTGACTGGTAGAAACACACGAGTTTATATTTCTAGTTGCCTTCCTTGAGTCAACTCGCTCACAAATTTGTTTAGGTTCAAAAACACAATGGAATAGGAAGTTGACTCATTAAACTTACTAAAATCACGAGTTGGAAGCCGTTTCAATCGATTTCATGCACTCCTCCATTTTTTAGCTCATTCTACTCTCTCATGTTAGCCTAGCCCACTCTGTTTACTATCCAATTTCCATGTCTTCGTCACAAACAACTCATAAATTAGTCAATCACCACATTATTCATTAGTGTTTATGTCTTTCTTCTCTTTTTCTTTTCTACATTCATTCATTCATAATTGAAAACAGTTTCACTTCACCTTTCCTAAGTCCTGAAATTTTTACTGATCTCCAATCTAATTCCCCACTTTGTTATATTATACAAGCAATTCACAAATTTGTAACCACAGCTTGTTCACCCTTTCTTCCCCCTTTTTTCTTAATTTTTTTTATGAGTTGTTTTATTTATAATTTATATCTCTATTAATGTTCTATTCTTTAGTAGAAATTTTGTGTAGAGTAAAGCAATTTTTAGTGAGATATAATTAGTTGTAATGTATCATCGTCTCTATTCTGTGTTAATGTTCTATTTGTTGGGGACGATAACTCGTATTTGTTTGCTAATAAAAAATTTCTATGAAATGATGTCGATAAACATCTTGCTATAAACCCCAATAAGTAAACTAGTTACCTTATAGATTGACAAAGAATTGTTGATAAGTAGTTTCTTTGGTTACTGTTGAATTCGCTTATTCATTTCTCCTATAGGTCCTTTGTTATTCTATATTGTCATGTTCAAGTATTTTCTATGTTAACTGTAGAGTGTAGACTTGTTCTTAGATAACTGATTGACTTAGATTTTTGGTTTGGTCACTCGAAACATTGTCAACTTGCTTATATATGAAGTATTAGAGTTTATTTGTTATGTAGATTGCATTCCAAAACATGGACATGTAGCCTCATAATGGACAGAATACATCCTGGTAGTCCCCTTCGGCAACTTGCTGGCTTTACACTTTTGAGCCATGGCCTTTTGTGTTTCTCCTTTTTCTTTTCCTTTTTTTCTAATTTTTTTTCTTATTCAACCAACGGTCCTAAAAAAATAAGTCCTACATAATAATTTGATTTGCACATTTTAAGAAAAGTGTATAAATACTTTAAGATATCATATGAACATCTACTTTATTTATCTCTTGTATAGTTTTTCCATTCATTTATATGTTTGTAAACTTGTTTACTTCATCATATATTCATATAGTGATAATATTGGCTATATTCGATGATTTGAGCAAAAGATGGAATTAGGTTTTGGAGAAATTGACTTATGACTACAATCAATGTTGAATTTTTTTTTTTAACTTCTATTATCTATTTGACGTTATTTTATAATTGTTATAAGCATTTTTTATTTTTGAAAGATATTTCATATATGTTATATAAACTTACATTTTTACATTTCGATTCTACGTTCCAATTCTACAGACCCTTAGTGATTATAAGTAAAATCATGAGTTTGACAACCTTGATTACAATAGAATGTCAATTCTCTAATGCTCTTTGATAAGTTGGTGAATATCTATATCATCTCATTAAATTCTTCCCATTATAACGTAATAAATGCTCTAACAACTAGTTTTTGTCATCTATCGATAGGATGACAGGTTTAATTCATCACAGTCTTTAGCACTATCTTGAACCATGACTCAAACGGTTTAAGGAATAGAAGGTTAAAATTCTAACCTAAACACTAACAAGCCAATCACCCTACACATTGATAAGCTAATGGGAAAAAGTCTAGTATGCTAATAGTTTCTTCTACCATCACATATAGAGGTGTGCAAATAGCTTTTGGCCTACGAGCTAACCAATTTAACCTACTATTAAAGTAGGTTTAGGCTAGATTTTTTCAACCTATATAAAAGTAAGCCGTTTTGGCTCAACTCATTTAACTTGAGCGTTTTAGTAGGCTAACCCATGATGGGCCAAATTGGCCACTTTTATTAAAAGAAAAATGAATTTGACCCCTGCACATCATTACTTACACACGGCTCACACTTAAAGGCTAAAGCACACTATACACATGGTACGATATAGAAACTAAAACAATATACGGCCTTCTCCCCATTACTTTCTTTAATGTTTTATAAAAGTAATTTTCTCAAACGCTAATCTTAAGTCACTAACCACCCTTTGAGTCTTCATCTCTCATCTCAATCTCTCTGATCAATTGTCTCTCCCATTCATCATTGTCACACTTTTAACTCAATCACTCTCAAGTCGAGTCGCATCTCATTCCACTCTCTTGTAGGCTCTCTCTCTCTCTCTCTCTCCCTCCACCACCCCTCCCCTACACACCCCCCACCCCTAAATCTAGTTAAATGTATTTGTACTAATTAATTAATGTTTTGAGATTCTATTTGGTGCTTGAGTTTATTAGCTTTGAGTATAAACTGCATCAATTAAGTGATTCTAATTTGATTTGGTTGTGTGTAGTAACACTAGTGATGTTTGCAATCTATAATTTTTGTCATCCATTTAAGAAACCATTGCCTTTGCAATGCCGTTTTCATACTTGAAATTCCTCATGAAGATTACTCAAGCAAAAAGTAAGAACCTTGGCTCTTCATTAAATTCTCATAAAAGGAGAAGAATAATGTATCGATAGTTGAATTCCATTGATTATTTCTATATTCTGCTTGTCATTTAAAGTTCTATTAGGCAAAAGAACATTTGGTGCCTTCTTGTCCATTCTACATTAATTCAACTTACATTCCAAACTTGAATTTTTCAAGTGATTGTTGAGTTTACGGCAAATAAAAATTTTCCTTAAATATATGGAGTTTTCATGATTATCAAATTATTAATTAATGTGATAAGGATTATATAAATAATATCATAATTTTTGAATTTGAAACCCTGTACAAGATAATAAAGGAAACATCACCAAGAATGACAATGGGATGTTCTATTTAAGTAATGTTGTGACCATAAAGCCCTCGAACTCTTGTTTCAATAATGCCATTTGTCCTCTTTAATTATAACCTTGTTTGATATAAATAGGTTAAACAAATCAAACCTAAACTAAACAATATTGAAAAAATGTTTTAATATTTCATCTCAATTTAATTAAACATGTACTACATGGAAGCTTCAAAATGTCCCTACTATGCATGATACTTTACATGCCATTTGCAATAGGACACGAAATACCTTTTTCAATTGGCATTCTATAACTTAACACTAATAATAATATATAAATAATTATTAATTTCATTAAAAAGTTTGTAGGTTAACTCATTTAACCCATAAGCTAAAGTGGGTTGGGTTGAGCTAATAAAATTCTGGCCTGTTTATAAAGTGAGGCATAAACAAACCAAAATTGCTTGGCTCATTTAACCTATGAGCTGAAGCGAGTTAGGTTGGATTGACCCATTTAATCCATTTGCATACCTTTACATATAGTTTTCAACATTACTAACTTTCCCATTTTTCAAAGTCCAACTTCTTCACCTGTCCTTTCATAACATACTTTGTAGAAACATACACAAACTTATCCAACAACTTATAAGCATTCTAATCACAAACTCAAGGATCAAGGGTTCAAATTAATTAATAGTTAATTGCAGTTTTAAGATTTTGCATGTTAATATCCATTGTCAAATTAACTAACTTCTTTTATTAACTTAGTTTTATTCTCATCCAAATAAAAAATGAACCTTTGGTTCAACACCCATTCTTTAATGTCTATCCTAGTTGACTAGTAATAGCTGCATAATGGACCTAGTGATCCTCCTTAGTTAGCCCTTCATATGCAAAACTCCTCTAACAATCTCTACAACTTGTATCTTTACCTAAATCAAGCTTAAACAAAATAAATTCTTTACCCTTTAACAATTTAGCAATTAAATTAATTCAAACATAACTTATCCAAAAAAATAAGCTACCTTAAGTCATCAACAATAATAAGAATTAATAAGATTTCTCTTTAAAGTGGTTAGGACCTATTCTACCCTAATCTATATGGATTAAATTTTATAGAACAAATTAAAGGAAACAAATGAAAAGGAAAAATAGAAAGGCATAACTCACCTTTTTAAAAACACATTTAAGAACCAACAACCCCAAAATGTTTGTCCTTCTATACTGAAGCTTAAATTAACAATCTCCTTCTCCAACTAATAAGACCCAATTAAAATCATTATCCAAAATACAAAACTCCTAACTAAACCAATCACTCAAATCTTTGCATGACTACCCTTTTCACACATCGTACTCCTCCTTGCATTAACTAGAAATCTTAGGTAAGGTTTGCTTAATTAAAGAGTAATGCAAAAAAGAAAGGGAAATGATATCTTAACTGGGAATAAGAGGAATGCACATTAACCTTAATACGATCAAAGGGAGCATGACTATATATAGATATATATATATATATATATAGGAGAGAGAGAGAGAGAGAGAGAGAGAGAGAGTAAGTTTGATCTTTTTCTTTCTTTTCCTTTAATAAAAAGAAAAAGGAGTCGAGGAGTTGAGTTTTTAAAATTGATCCAATTTTAATTCTACAAAAATAAAGGCCTTAGCCAACTATTTTATTAAAGAAACAAGAAACATTCATATACATTTTTTCCATATAGTTACTATAAACAGGGCAAAGCCTACTTTATATACATAAGTTTTCATATATTGACACTTTGCATACCTATTGATGTGACTCATGGAGATGGCTACTGATTCACCAATATTATGTTCTTACTATGAAATTAAGAAAGATATAATTTTTTGGGTATTTTTTTTCGTGTTCAAGGAATTCAATATAAACTATACTCCAACGAACATTACACATCACTAGAATTCGAACTACACCTAGTTAATTTGATATCTATAAATTGGTTAGATGGTTTATTCACCATAGATCATAAAGATTTGATAAGAATCAAATTTCTTAAGAGAGCTTAAGACAAAAGGAATAACAATATTCAATGATAATAATAATTGTTTGTGTTATAAGCTATATTTATGTATATAGACTAATCAATGCTAATTTAGGAAAGAAATTAAAGGAAACATACAAGCAGCAATAAACATAAGGACAATAGATTAAGAATACTAGGGCAAGTTGTATGGTTCAAGACACAATATGCTCCTTGGAAAAGATATTTATATTGTGCCTACCAAATGGGAAATGTTAACAATCAGATTTCATCTTTTGAATCCACTCTGCTATTTAGCTAATGAAAAGCCGAACAATTCTATTCTCGACAAACACCAACTAAGGCAATTTTCATGTCTGGTTTGAACTTAGTAAAAGTAGTTCGAACAGTTATTGTCTGGCATAGTTTCATTAGATAACCACCCATCACTCCTATATTTCAGACATATGCTTAATTATAAGCTCTCTATGTATCTTATGATTAATGACCGACTACCACTTCAAACATTTGACATTTACCTATAAATATAGAGAAAAAGCATTGTAAGAACTCTCCAATTTTTCATATCCATTTGCATATCTTCTCTTAAAACACATTTACTAACTTAAGCATTGAAGTGGCTATGTCAAACTAGCCTTAGTACCATTTAGTTCCTTGTGTTTTGTAGGAATAAGATTTCATACCAAAATCACTTAACAACAAGAAACACAAGCATGCCCATGAACAAGCCATCTATGCCAACACACCTAATTTACATGCCCATGCCTAACCTACATGCATTTACGTCCTAAAGATACACAACTCTCTATACACTTATGTCAATCTGCTCCTTTTCTATGATCATGACTAGAAAGGTACATGATCCCTCTACATGACAATTTTGAGCTGTATATTCTGAGACACCTACTAATCTAACACAATCATTCAAATCTTGCACTGAAATACAAACTCACTCTTCAAAACTCTTGGAACACACTTCAAAACCTTTAATCATATGTCTTCTTTCTCATCTAGTATGCCATTAATAACCTAAGTCAACAACTTCTTTAATCTTCATGCTTAAAGTCAAGTCTTAAGGCTTTGGACTAGCTAGATATCATCTCATATGTTTTTACTTTTGACATCCAAGTTATTATAGGTCCTATCACTGTTAAATTTACTACAAAACATGAAAAACTAAAAAGGAATAATAGAAAAAGAAAAATATGAAAACGATAAGATTAAAAGTTACATTTTTTTTTTGTTTTTTTAACCCTAAGTCAAATAACAACTTCTTCCCCCAAATCAAAACACACTTGAAAGAGATAGTTTGTTTACTTCCTTTACCGAAAATCATACTAAAATATAACCTTAATTATAGAAATGGAAAAGATTTATGATTTGATTTAAGGAAAATAAGTATTTAATTTGAGACCCTTCAAGTGAGATCTACAGCGGTGAAGGATTAAATAAGGATAGGCGAAGGATTTGAGAGCTATGGTTTAATTTTTGAACGTAAGATATAGATAAAAAAGTTTATTTAGCTTTGATTTCCTCCACCCTTAAAGGTAACACCATCTCTTCTTATAACAACTATTTATTTTGAAAATAAAATAAGTAATTTTGATCAATGATAATTTCTTATGATAGAATGGAACTGCGATTTTACCTTTTCAAAGTTAAAAACGAATTCACCCTTAAAAGTGGAATGGTTGATTCTAAGAAATCGCGGTTTTGCCTTCTAAAGCACTTCCAAACAAAAGAAAGAGAAGGAAACTCGAGATCATGATTCTATTCTGGATCCATTCTTGTGCATTAAGCTTGACATAAGATATAAATCTAACATATAAAAAAGGATAAATATCAATGATTTTGATTTGGGGAAGAAGAATACATTATTTGATTTAAGGTTGTTGAAATAAGAGAAATGATTCTTAATTTGATTAGTTTTCCTATTTTCATGTTTGGTACCGTTTATTTTTGTTTTCAATAATAGTGATGGAAGGATAATAATTGTAGTTTGCAAAATATGAAAAGTAAAAATATAAGGATGTAGAGTGTCAAAATGTAGAACATCAAGCATGTAAAGTGAAATTTATCCTTATGAATATCACTCTATCATATAATGGACAATAAGTTAGTGTTACATCATAAGTTGTTAATTTACAATATAATCATTAAGTATTATATGATGTTAAAAGTTCCTATTGTAATGTCATGAGTCAATATTCATATAATTATTATCATGACACTATATCAATGTTATATAATATAGTTTATTTTTTGATATGCTTTCTCATGTAGTTTTTATTTTATATTATTAATTTGCATATTAGTCAACATATTGTTAATCCAATATAAATTAGATAAAATATAATTATCTACCTATAATGGGCTTCTTTTACTAGTAATGTCCACCAAATTTAACATATCTATATTGTGCTTGTGTTTATGTATCTAAGCTAAATTATAAAGATGAAGCATGCAAAATACTTAATCATACCAATGCTTAAGCAACCAAGTATAGGACCTCATGCACTTGTGCCTACGCATATGACTCATTTTCTACATTAATACTTATTATAATACAAATATGTTCAGTTATATTAATTAAATAATTAATTAATTATGCTTATAAGTATCAATATACTAGATTTATAAAATAGGAATAATATTTTTTTATACTTAAATTAAAACAACCTTTATACTTATATTATATAAAATAACAATTCAATGTTAATAATTATATAATGATATTATTGAATATAAATGAATATTCCTTAAGGAAATCCTAAAAATATTTGAAATTTCATACAATATGATTCTAGAATAATTATGTGTGCATATATTTATGTAAATGCAGGTAATACTAACTTCCAAATGTTCCTAACATTTAGAAATGACATAAAAGAACATACTAACCTAACAAAATAAGAAGGGAAATCAAGTAAACTTAGAAGTATATATGCGTTCAATCCCAATACTTATCATGTCATAATTAGGTACATTCATCATAACTCATGCATCTACCGATAATTATCATGATTGAGCAATGGCTATTAATAATGCTTATTGTGTTGTGATTGATGTGTCTAGAATTACATGCAAGTTAATGCCCTTGAGGTCATGAATTTAGACTTTTGTGATACACCATAATTGTGCATTTTGTTGTGTGGCTACAAATTAATTCCTCTTTAATACTAATATGGCTAGTAACATAACTAAGACATACATAATATCACGGTCTGGGGCTTTTTCTAGCATATAGATGGACCGTGTAACGCTTACTGTCATGCCTCTACAATAGTAAGCAAGCCTATCTCGTACAAAATGATGGCTAATAAGGTCTAAAACTGTAGGCAACACGAACAAGATAAAAAGGTGATATTAATTATAAGGGACATGGGCAAGAATTGTAAAACAACTAGCACACTTATATTAATTCTGTCAATATTACAAGGCTACAATTGTGTATGCATGGGATTATGTGTATATAATAGGATGTCTTTGGTTGTGATCAACTAATGTGATGAGTAAGAGTTTCAATACAAAAAAGAACTCATAACTTTGTAAAAAGCTTTACAGGTATTTTTCGGCTTGATAAGAGGAGACATTAAAATCATTGAAATGATACGATCCTAAAGTGGAAACTTACTAATAATAGTAAGGCTTTAGCTAAAAGTACAAAAATCTTCCTCTATGTTATAATATATACAAAAGGAAGGAGCCTTACTAGTACAAGTATATTACAAAAAAGGGACCTTAACATCCTCTCCCACTTAATTCTATTAACATCCTTGGTAAGATGAACTGGAGCTTAGATTTGGTGGCAGAGGTCTTTTGGCTAACAAGGTTGACTTTCTCTTAAATAAGGGCTTGAGGTCTTCTTAAGTCTCACAACTAGTATCTTCTTCTCCTCAATCTCTTCACTTATGGTCTATATGTTATTCTTAAATGGCAAGATCTTTGACTCTTCATTCTGTAAGGATATCTTCCATAGCTTAGCTCAGGTTAAACTTGATCTTGATTTATAACCTCTTAGACACAATGCAAGATGGGTCTTCCATGTTCAGATAATATGGCTTCAAGACACTAACATGAAAAACCGAATAGACCTTTAACTACGTAGGAGGCTCAACCTTGTAGGCTACTCTTTCAATCTTCGAGATAATAGGAACTAAACCAATATATCTCTGAATCAACCTATCCTTGTTCCGCAATGATCTAACATGTTTTAGAAGAAGCTTTATAAAGACCTAATCTCCAACATTATACTCTCTAGGTCAGCAATTCTAATTTGCCCATTTCTTCAACCTCTTAGAAGCCTTCTCAAGATACACATTCACTACTTCTAAATACTACTTTTAATCTCTAGTGAACTAGCAAGCTCTTAGGCATCTCCTGATATATTGTGTGACTACTGTATAAGGTAACAATAGTTATTGACTCGTGATGATTTCAATAGGGCTCTTATTAGAGGAAGAGCTTCGCTAGATGTTGAAAAAGAACGAGGTGATATCTAGCAAGTCAACATAATTCCTTTAGTTGGCACCGACAAAGTGCCAAAAGTATTTCTCCAGCAAACCATTGAATCTCTCTATTTATCAATCACTCTAAGGATAGCAGCTGGAGGTCATGCTTAACTCAAAACCTATGAGGTGGAACAACTATATCTAAATCTTCCTTATGAGCCTAGCATCCATGTCACTTACAATATTCTAGGGTATTCTCCAGAACTTCACAACATGCTTAAAGAAAAGTTAACTTATCTCTTTTGCATTTAAAATCTTTATGGTAGGAATGAAGTTGGTATACTTGGAGAAATTGTCAACAAGAATAAAAATGGATGAGTACTCCCCTACTTTTGGTAGGGAAGTGATAAAGTCTATAGAGATGCTCTCATATGAGTAGGATCGCACTAGAAGTGGCTCCAATAGCCCTGCCATCTTCTATATCTCAATTTTGTCTCATTGGAAAGTTAAGCAAGTCTTTGTATAACTCATTACATCCTCTTTCATATCCAGCCAATAGTAGCCCTACTTTAACAAGCTTAATGTTCTCTACTAATCAGGGTGTCCAGCTCATAAAGTATCATGGCACTCTTTCATGAGCACCTTTCTCAAATTGCCCACCAGGATATACAATAGATGCCCCTTCATGCAGATGAGTTCACCTTTTACCAAAAATCTATGAATGTTCCCTTTCTCCATCAACTGTTTGAGATTCTTGGCTAACAAGTCTTGGCCTATATATTACTCAATCTGCTCTTGGATTGAAATTAAGACTTGACTTGCCAATTAGTGTGCAATTTGTGCTAAGGAAGCTTAATCAACTCACCTACTCAAAGCATCTGCTACTTGATTAGTCCACCCATTGCAGTACTCAATCTCCATATTAAACTCTATAAGGAACTCTTGCCATCTAGCTTACTTGGTAGAGAGCTTATGTTGAGTCAATGTGTGGCTAGCAACATAATTGTTTGACTTCACCAGAAATTTAGATCCCAGCAAATAGTATTTATAGGTCCTTAGATAATGAACATTTACAAGTAACTCCTTATCTTGAGCTAAGTGCCTATACTTTATTTGATTCAACTTCCTACTCTCATATGCTACTGGATGGACCTCTTACATCAATACTCTACCCTACATAATGTCTGAAGCATCCGTATGGACTTTAAAAGGCTTGGAAATGTTAGGAAGTGCAAAGACTGGCTCCTCTGACAAAACTCTCTTCAAAGGCATTGTGAAATTGCTCATCCAATGACCATACCCAATCTTTCTTCAACAAATTTGTAAGGGGTATAACTTGATGAGAATATCCCTCAATAAATACTCTATAATAATTAGCAAGTCCAAGGAAGGACTGTAATTCTGTCACATTCTTGGGTACTAACTACTGCCTAATTGCTTTCACTTTAGCCACATCCATTCAGATCTACCCTTCCTCAACTACATGATTTAAGAAGCTCATCACTTCTTGGCAAAAGCACATTTCTTGTGCTTCACATATAAATGATTCTCTTACGCTTCACAAAATACATTATTCATTAAAGTATAAAATGTTGCAAGAGCATTGGTGAGATCGAAGGGCATCACCAAGAACTCATAAGCGCCATATCGGGTTACACACGTCATCTTGGACTTATCACCCTTAGCAATACAAAACTGATGATACCTTGAGAGAAGATCTAGCTTTGCTAAAGACTTGGCCTCACTCAGTTGATAAAATAGATCAACAATTAGAGGAATCGAGTAATGGTTCTTCACTGTTAGTTTTTTCAAAGCTTGGTAATCAATGCACAATCTCAAACTTTGATCCTACTTCTTCTAAAATAGAATAGGAACCCCGTGTAGTGCTTTTGAAGGTTAAATGAAGCCTACCTCTAACAACTCATCCAACTACTTCTTCAATCTAGTAAGTCTGGGAGGTAACATTTTGTAAGGAGCTTTGGTAAGTGGTTTAGCACCAAGAATCAACTTAATCTTATGGTCCACTAACCATTTAGGAAGCAACTCCTTGAGAGCTTATCAAGCATCATAGATTTATACTCCTTCAAAACACTCTATTACCTTCAATATCTAAGTCTTTCTCGCTTCCTCTTTCACTATAAGGATAGCCAGGAAAGTTGGCTCTTGATGTTTAAGCCCTCTCTTTCAATTGGAGTGTTAATAGCATCATCACCCTAATATTCTTTCCTTCCTTGCCATGGTTGCTTGCTTTATTCCTTTAAACTGATACATAGCATGGCTTTTCCCTCATGAATAATAAGCAATATGCTGTAGGCATGGGAGCAACTCTAGCTTATCTCAAGAAATCTATCCTAATGACTATGCTGAAGTCGTTGAGTGGGATAATCGTCAAGTTAAGATTTCCAATACAATCCTAACCTTTACCTTCACCCCTCTTGTAACTCCTTAGACAGGACAGACCTTAATGTTGATAGCTCTAATCTAGCTAATGTCTTCAACAAGCACTAGCCCTAATCTTTCTACCTTAGGCACATTAATAAAGTTATGTATAGCATCAGAGTCGACCATAACACTGGCATTATTGCCATTAATGTTCAACTAGACATACATTAGTTTATCGTCAATCTTGGGCTTACGTCACATTAAGGAACTCTTTTCAACAACTGATAGCATATGTAATGTGCCCATTCGAGGCTATTTCTCATCATCACTCCCTGACTCTTCATCCTAGCATATAGTCTCTACTTCTTAAGCCATGGTGTTGAGTGTAGCTTAGTGTGGACATTCAACTACATTTTGTAGGCCATTACACAAGAAGCATGAAAATAAGGCTTCTTACCTCTACTATTTACCCCACTCTTCCGGATCGATAGGAGTTATAGGATTTCCTTTGACCCCCTCCAATGCTACCATTGTTGCTGCTTGACCTTGAGGGTCCCCTATACTTAGGTTTCCCCATCTTGACTAACTTTCCACCCTCGTGCCCTATCAATACACTCTCTCCTTTATTGTCATAAGTATAGTCAATCGAGTGCTTAGCTATTGCCTACACTATAGCTAAGTTTGTAACTCATCTCTATAACTCATTCCTTACAAAGGGCTTTAATCTTTCCAGGAAGTAGAATAGCTTATCATCTTCTTCAAACATACACTTAATGTCCAACATTAGTGTTGAGAACTTAGGCACATACTTTATGATGTTATCACTTAGTTGAAGTTCCCCCAACTTCTTTCAAGCACTATACTTGACATTCTTAAGGAAAAACTAAGTCCCTTACTCAACTTGAAACTCTACCCACTTATCTACGATTGCTATTTTGGATATCTTCATACTTTGTGTGTCACCACAACTTAGGATCACCAATCGAGTAAATTATAGCCATAGTAACCTTTGTTCTCTCATCATTTGTCCTTACAGTGGAAAAATGCTTCTCCATATCAAGTAAAAAATTCTCTAGTAACTTAATATCCCTCAAGCTAATGAATGCCTTCGACCTAGGCATCTTCAGATGGTACAGGGGCAAGGGCAAGAGCATTCCCCATAACTCGAGTTAAAAAAGCCACTTATGCCCTCAACTCTTCAACAAACTTAGTTGAGGCACAAATTTTTACCTGTCTTCATAAGTTTTCACCTTGAGTACCTAATTGTCATCTTACATCGTCGATTATCACATGCATTTCCTCTCTAAGCTTCTGCAATGTGACACCGAAGTTCTCAACCATCTCAGTCATCATGCCATTCATCTCTTGATGACTATTCTCAACTTCGAACACACTTATAGAAAGAGTAACCAAATCTTCCATCCGCTTAGTCATTCCCTTAAGACTTTCTTTTAGGTTATCTAGTCTCTTACTCACTTCCTCTTGCTGTATCATGGTCATTTTAGTTGGAATAACTAGGCTTTGATACTAACTTGATTTTCATGGTCTAAGGTTTTTTCTAACACACATATGGACCATATGGCACTCATTGTCCTACCTCAATAATAATAAGAAAGCCTAACTTATACACAACAATGGCCAACAAGGCCTAAACTTGTAAGTAACATAAATAAGATAGAAAGGGAACAATAATTATAAGGGATATAAGAAAGAATCGTAAAATGAATAGTACACTTTTATTAATTTGTCGGTATACAAAGCTACAATTGTATACACATGGGGCTTATGTATATATAACAAGATGCATTTGGTCGTCATCAATTAAAGTGGTAAGTAAGTGATTCAATTCAAAAGTGTAGTAAAACTCCTGTAAAGAACTTTACAGGCATTTTCAAGCCTAGCAGAAGGAGACATTAAAATCGTTGAAATAACACAATTCCTAAAGTGGAAACTTACTAATAATAGTTATTAATCTATGTTACAATAATGTACAAAAGGATGAGCCTTACTAGTACAAATGTATTACACAAAGGGGATCCTAACACATAACATGCATCCAAAACATTAAGCAATGCGATAAGGACTCAATGGTTAAGAGGAGGGAAAAATCCTTTCCCTAACCTTCTTTAAGATTAAGTGACATGAGGGGATCGTGATGATGTTGGGAACAAGCTTGAATGGCATTATGGGTTAGTAAGGTCTTCCTAGAAACAAGAGATTTCTCAATATGGATTCTCTTAGTGATTTGTACCATTTGGAGGATGGACCTTGGTGATTTTGACCGAAGGATAACCTACGATGATTATTACGGAGAAATCGATGATGAGTTTATAGAGGGATAAGGGATTGCATGACTTTCCATGCTTAGGGGATGAAAGTATGAACTTCAATAGATTTAAGCATAAAGAGACTCATCTCTTAGAAAAAAGACCACATACTAATGTGAAAGAGATTGAATTAATCAAGAGTTTATTACAAAAGTATAATAAAGTCATAATACATAAGTAAGCACATTTATTAGGCTAATTTACATAACTAGGGGCAAAATTAAGACAAGCCCTATGAGCCGATGGTATGACAACTCCATGGCATATACTTACTATAGTAAGATCATAGAATGTTAAAAATATTATCTCGATTCTTGAAAGTCAAATTTACTAAATAAATCTTCCAAACTCTTCATTGATAAACTCAGTTTATAACTCCAAATTATAACATTAAAAGTTATTGATAATTACATTAATGACCAAAAACATAAACAATTAACGAAGCCATAACTATAAAATGATTAACTATGCTAATTCTCTTATTATTTGGATAAACTATTTCACATTCCACTGTTACAGTCGGAATTAAAGTCAATAAAATACAAGGTCTCTTTCTATAATGTCATTAATGCCTAAAATAAAATAGTCCTAACATGGTGAGCTATGAATCTCAGTATAAGAATATTCAGCAATCGTAGACATTTATTCTACACAACACATAGGCATAAACAGATATACCAATACATCATCCATAGCATACAACATTCATTCATAACAATGCGAATGCATAAAAATATAACAAGGTCAATTTTTCATTTAAAAAGATTTTCCTTATCAACTTTTTATCAAAGACCACTTTCCATTTAGCATTGTTCAATTGCCATGACTGATTCCTAGATCCTATTAATAGTATATATAATTTGCACAATCAAGTTATTTATATACGTGTCTAAAGTCTATATAGTATAAATACTTCTTACATATAACATTTCAGTCAATTATGTGAATCAACTGTTTTATGTTATTACTGTACCTCTTCGATTTCTCTTTCTCAACTATATTGACCATGGAGATCAAGCATGAAATCAAGGCTCAATTGCTTCTCATGGTATCAGAGCTAAGTGATTCATGATCTTTTATCTTCTTCTTGCTATTTCATACTGATCCGATCTTGTTGCTTCATATATAGAATAGAATAATTCTTTTTGTTTTGTTCAATAGAATATCATGAATACTAAGAAGTCAAAATCGATGTTAGATTTGAATGATTTGATGCATCCGTCTAGTTCCAATAGTCTAGGAACAATCATTACCAGTGTAATTTTCAATGAAGCGAACTACTTGAGATCGAGTTACTCAATTAGGTTGGCACTCAATGCTTAAACAAAATTAGGTTTTATAACTAGTGATTGTAAGAAACTTGATATGCTAAACACTAATTTTAAAATAAAAGCGTATTTTACACTAACAAGTGCACTAAGTCGCGTATATAGTAATAAAAGAATAGTGAGACTAAGTCATTCCTACAAGGATTAAGACTAACTCTCAGCTATATTAGTTCTACCTATATTTAGGCAAACCAAAATAAAAGAATGTAAATCTACTCCTAGTTAATATAAAATATTAAATCTACTTCTAATTAATAAAAAAAAAAAATATAGGAAATCAACACTTCAAAAGATTAAACCAATGAACTAGCAAATTGGAATCTTGGATTGATATTAACAATCATCATATTAAAATATACCACAATTAACTATTGGATCCTAAAATGGTTTAGATTATTTCCTTTAAATTCCCTTTTGAGTTATCAAAGTAATGAAGCATAGAATCACCCTCTTTCGAAGTGTGAATTATCCTAATTAATTAACTAAGTTTTCATATTTCTAGAAAAGATTATTTAATTAATTAACCATTTTATATTCTAAACCCTAATCCAATTACAAGGCATTATCTGTAATGTCTTACTTGTAATCCAATATCAATTTGTTATAGAATTAATTAAATCAATTTTATTCTTCTTAGATTTTAACCCAATCAAACATGTATTCCATAAATAATAAAATACATGCTCAATGACAAAAATATCAAGAATACCAATATTCAAATCTTTAATGTAGAAGTATCAAAGATCTGTCAATCTAATATCCCAATAAAGAAAACTAATTCATGATTAAATAAAGCATGCAAATTACATAGGGAGTAAATAAATCCATAAATAAAAATCAAGAAAAAGATAGAGAAGACTTATTCTTTGTCATAGAAATCGAAAATCCCTAACCTTCAATCTTTATATGAATTGACTCATCCATTTGTAATTAAGGTCAATCCCACTAATTATTTATAAGAAAACTAACAGAAACTACTATACACGAAAGATAAATAGAGTTGACTCTATAGTGCTCTACGAATGAATGCTCATAATTATAAGCAAGGCATATTCCATCATACATCAAGTTAAAAAATATAAGCAAATGGTTAGTTTAATGGGGAATTCGAATGAAGTGGTGCCTGTAAACCTTACTAGATTTCAGCATCCCAAAAGCAAAGTTGGATGAAAATGTCCTTGAATAGTCCTTAGAATCACTTAGACATAATAATAATACCCTAGATAAAAGAATCAAACTCTAAACGTTAAACCAAAACCTTAAAAGAAGTAAAGCCCTAAAACCTTGACTAAATGAGCAAGAACCCTAATACTTGAAAAACCTTAGGATAATAATAAAATCCTAAAAAGATCATTAAGCCCTAATTAAATGATTAGATATCTTGACATGACAAATAAACAACAATCGTAAGTTTAAATCCAACAATAAAAGTGATTGATATCACTAAACAGCTAAAACCCTAACTTTCAAACTCATACACAAATCAAATTACTATAAATGGATATCAAACCCTAAATAAACCCTAGGCACACGTATAAGTACTTAAATTAACTAAGTTGTAATATTAAAAATCTAACAAAACCCTAAACACACCTTAATCGCACTAATTAGACTAATAATGCTTAATTACTATTAATCACCCCAAACAAACCTTAATCCCTAACCAACCTCCATTACATCTTAATTTACAAGTTAATCACGATTAAGGACTACAACAAAATTCCTTAATTACATTAAGTACATCTTCTACCTTAGGGAGACAAGATCTTCCCATATTTGGTAATAAAGTAAATGGGTACATGGTCCCCTTTTTGGCCAAATCCTTCATTACCCAAATAGACTTTGTCCCCCTCTCTCTCTTCCATTTCACTAGCCACTACCACTCCCATTTCCCTCATCTCTCTCATTTTCTAAACTCATAAACACTCTTTAAAAAAATCAAACCAAAAAACACTCTCCACTTCGCCACCCAATTAACCGCTACAACTACCATCGTTGACTACCCTATTGCTGCCACCACTACTTCAAATTACCAAGCACGAAGTCCCTCACCACACTCACACCCTCCTCCAACCCATCGACACACACTTATGTCCATACTCACACTTACACTCACAACACAACACCTATAAGAGGCTACTTCCGCTTCTTGCTCTAATAAGGGTTTAAGTTAGTATTTTTTTTTTTTTTTTTTTGGTTTTTCTTGTAGGATAGTGTTAGAAAGTTACATTTTTATGGATAATCTTTAACTTTCAGCAATGTCCTAGGTGTTTTAGGGTGTTTCATGAAGAACAAGTGAGGATTAGTGAAATAAAAACACACTTTGGTAAGAGTTAACACTAGTAAGTCAGGTAGTGTAGTGTTAGTTTTAAGACTAAATCATTAAATAGTGTAATGGAACCCCCATTTCATATGCATACTGCCACTTATATATTTCCACACCACTTGTCTACACATTATTATTTTATGATTATAATTATAGATGAGTAAAAACATAGGTTACTTAAGTAAAATCACCCTAAAAATAAGTGTTACATGAAAATAAAAGAAATGGCCTTATGAACACAAGATGGCTACCACTTCCAAGAACACTTCAAATCTGTAAATTTTAGTTTATTAACTTAATAACATAATTATTTAGTGTTAAGTATGATTTAGGACTTAATTAACTAAGTTAAGTAGGCTAAAGTTTAGTTAAGGCCCTAAACTAGCTTAGTTAGTGATTAGAGGCTTAAAATTGGTGTTAATGACCACTTTAACCTTAATGACTAAATCTATAAACTTAATAAATGTGGGCTAAACTTAAGGCCAATATTGTGCTTAAGCCTAAAAAGATAAGTGGGTTTAGGCCCAAAACCATAAAATACACTTTAGGCGTAAAAAGCCCAAAAGAACTAACTTTAAAACCTATATGGATAATTGACTAGATTTGAACCTTAGGTTAAAAGGCTTAGAATAAGTTAATTAAGAGGCCCACTAAGCCCAAAGGCCCATCCAAAACACCTACCATAGGCCCTTTTGTAATTTAAAGCCTTAAACTTAGAAAAAATATTTAGACCTATAAAAGTATCACCAAGGCTTACACTAAAAATTTTAAGTATTTGGCAAAAAAAGCCTAATTAAAATACTTAAAAGGAAGCCCAAATTACTAAGTATAAGGCATAAGATCAAAAAACCCAAGCTCAAGGCCTAAACCCTAAAGTGACCCAACTCAACATTTGGGCGACGACCTTATAAAGCCCAAACCAAGAACTTACTAAGCCAAAAAAACCCACAATAACCTCACCAAATGAAAGAACATTCGAAAACGATGAAAATGACTATAAGATCACAAAAAATAGTGTTAAAACGAAGAAAATATGTCCGAATTACTAAAACAACTAAAATAGGGTTAGTAAGCTATAAGCTTAGGTAGCTAATGCAAATAAAGTACTCATAGACTTTAAATTAGTTAAAGACTATAGGGATTGTTAGGTGTCATGGATGAGTGAGTATACCACCTCCTATTTTACTTGTTGTGTACTTGTAGCTAGTGCACTATCTAAGTACAACTGATAATTGAATCTATTGCATGCTGGGGTATATGGGATATTGTATGTGTTTGCTATGAATGATATTGATTGCAAAATATCATAAGATAATTCGAATATCTATGCTTATTGCATTAGAATTCAGGATATTAGAGTGTCTGAATATAATTATTTTGCCGCCCATGAATTCGAGTTAATAAATATTTGACCTTTAATTACATCGAATATGCATTATATCTTATAACATGAATTTAAGGACATCAACACTACACAGTAGAGTGGGAGATCATGCTTAGTTGGATCCTTATTTAATATTTTATATTGAGATTATTATCGTACGACGTATTTTTGTACAACATGTTCTTACCTTAACCTTTGGAAACTACTCGACCTCGAGGAGCGTCACCTTCTACTTAAGGTCATATCATGTCTATTGTTAAGAGTCGTGATTTTGTCAAAGAGACCTTGTATTGGACATGTATACTTGGGTATTGACGTACCAAAATACTTCCTAACCCAAGCAACAGTGGGCGTAAAAACCATGCTATATACAGTTACCAACCGATTATATATACTATTGCATTGTATATACTTATTTGTGCATTCATATGCTTGTTTAATAACTTATTTGATATTGTTTGTTAGTAAGGTAAGAAGGTTACTCACTAAGTAGTTGAGCTTACCTCCCCATAGTTTGTTATTGCAGTAAGATCTTTAGCTCGAGCTGGGTCGCAGGATGCCTAAGTTTAGTTGTATCAGCAGGGGGTTGATCAGTGTGAAGAAGATGAGAGCTTGAGAGATCGCTTTACTTATATTTGAACTCTTTATTATTATTCATTAAGTAACCTTAATTTATTAAGTAGCATGAACTTCTAGTAATAACTTATTCCAGTACTATATGACTCTTATTAGGGGAAAACCTTATATCCCCTCTTATTTATGTTTGTGTTAGTTTTAAATGGATGATATGATTTTATATTATGTGCTTAGCAATTACTTAATACTAGTTACTAGGATGAAGTTATAGTTGTAAAATGCTTCGTATAGTACGCCGAAGGCCCTTGATCAAGGATGGTATTTAATCTCAGATCTTCCCGTATTACATGATAATACTGCAATGACCTAAACCCCACCCCATTCCCCCCACCCCCCAACCCACCAATTGAATTGTGACAAGGCCTATTGCATATCAATTAAGGCCCAATATGAAATTTATGTCTGCTAAACGTAGGGATAAAAGAAGCAAGGGTAGCTTTAAGTTTCTTGTTTGTTCTCACTGTAAGAAAAATGGTCACTTAATTGAAAGTTGTTTTGAAATTATACACTTTCTAGACTTGTTCAAACAAAGAGAAAAAAGGCCAACAAATAGTTCAAAGCTTGTTGCACATGTTGTTGCATTTCTTGTGGACACAACATTGGAGAGTCATTATGATACTAACAAATTTACTGATGACTCTAATTTTATGCAGAAAATATGTACTAAAGTTGTCAAAATGATGAATACTAAAGCTTTTGATGGACAAAAACAAAGTGCCATCGTGAACTTTGCTGGTGAGGTCTCTTATTCCTCCTCTTGTTTGAATAATTGTTTACTTCATGATAGTGCAATATGTAAATATTGTAGACACAAGTGCCTCAAAGCATATCACACCTTTTAAATAGCTTTTACTTAACCAACACACTCTTTTGAACCTAATCAAAGTAACCCTTCTTGATGGTAGCACAATACCAGTAACAAATATTAGAGATGTGATGATAATCTTCTTATAGCTGACTTTAAACATAACTTACTCTCTGTGAATAGCTTGCTTACTAACACCAACATTGTTACCATTTTTAATGCTAATGATTGTATGTTTCAAGACCAGAAAACTAAGGCTTATGTTGCTAGAGCAAGCGTATGGAAGGGTTTATATGTAGTAAATAGTAGAAACACTGATTTTTTATTGTAAATCTATTAATAGACCTTTTGTACCTTCTCCTTTTGTTGATAGTAATCTGTTAAAGAATGTTGCATCTAAACACTTTGTTGCTTCTTTGTTTGGTGTAAATAAAGTTCCTTTAGAACTTTTGCACACTAGATTAGGACATGCATCTATGTCTAAGATGCATCATATTATTGACTGTAAAAATAAAAGTACTGCTTAATTTCTATGTGATACTTGTCATATTGCCAAATTTCATCATTGGTCTTTTCCTTCTAGTACTTTAGTCACTTCTAATCATTTTGATCTTGTTCATGTTGATCTACGGGGTCCATTCAATATAATCTCTTTGACTAGTTACAATTATTTTTTGACAATTATGGGTGATACGAGTTGTAGTACATGGACATATTTGCTTCAATACAAATACCATACACTTGAAACACTTACTACCTTTCTTTCCTATGTTAAAACCCATTTTCACATTATACTAAAAGACCATTTGAACAAACCATGGGAGTCAGTTTTTGTCCTAAGAATGTTAAACACTTTTTAAGAAACTTGGTATTCAACACCAAAAGAGTGTAATCTATACTCTACAAAAAAATAGAGTAGTTGAAAGAAAATAGAAGCACTTAGTTGATATGGGTCGGGCTCCTAGACTACATGCAAATTTACAAAAGATGTTTTAAAGGATATGTACTACTACTACTACACTTATAAATAGAATGCCCATGTAATTGTTGGATTGGAACTCACTATAAGAAGTGCTATTCCACAAACCACCAAATTACTCACATTTAAGAACCATTGACCATCTTGCTTATGCTACAACTATATTAACTTCAAGAGATAAGTTTGATCCTTGTTGAAGAAAATGTGTATTTCTTGTATACCCTTTAGATCACAAAACCTATAAACTCTATGATATTTATTCACATTAGTTGTTTGTTAGTTGTAATTTTATTTTTTTATGAACATCAATTCCCTTTTAAGGCCTCATATACAACTTCAAACACTTGTCCTCCATCTTCGTATTTGTTTCCTCCTCCTACCGATTCTTTCATGGATGATTTCTCTGATACACTTTCACATACACCTCCTGATTCTATCCCTTCAATCGCATCAATTCCTTCTTCCTCTTCTGCTTCAATTGTGTAAGTCAAAAGGTTTGGTTAATACAATTGTGTAGCAACCTAAAACACATAATGTTAACTCAACTTCTTTGACCACACTATCCAAATCACATCCTCTTTACACTCATGACTCATTTGTTTCCATTTCCTTAAGACTATAGACACCTCATTTTTATCCTCCTTAAGTTTATCTCTTATTTAAAATCCCCTACTTGTCTAAAAAGATCTAACATATGAAAAATGCAAAAAAAAAAAAAAAAAAGGAAAATGTGAAAAATAAGAAAAACCAAAAAAATAAGAAAACCCAAAAAGTCCAAAAAAATAAAAAAAAATTGAAAAATTATAAAAAGTATCGCGATGTGGTCCATTTAGATCGGTTCAAGGTAGGAATAATTTTATGAGGTTTAAAATTGATTCTGGAGTAAAAGTAGGCATATGCGATTTAACCGAATTAGTAATATTAGATAAGAATGGACTTTTTCTAATATTAATTTTTCTAGCCTAGTTTAGAATGCTCATTTTAAAATATTTTGAAAGTTTGCTTTTCTAAGAGATCTTAACTTCAAACCGCACCTCAGTCAAACTTAAAATAAACATTTTATGGCCATTTTAAGTTTTCAAATAAAAGTTGACCATGAATAAGAATCGAGTTCATAATTCAGTCAAACTAGATAATTTTTGAAAATATTTTGAGTATTAGTTTATTAGGCTTCGTATTTCTTTGAAGCGTGTAGTAAATTTTTTTAGAGATTGGAAAACTAGCCAGTCTTATCTCAAGTAAAAGAAATAGAGAGAGAGAGAGAGATGGAGAAGAAATGAAATCAAAAATGGAAAAACAATGTGTAGGTGTAAAGGAGAAAGAAAAGGGAAAAAAGAGGAAAAAAAAAAAAAGAGAGAAAAGAAGGCATCCCCACATGATGCCACTTCTCAGACCCATAATGTGCCACATGGCACCATGTCCTTATGCTATGTAAAAGCCACATAGAACAGTCTTAAGATGACACATGGTGTACCCTTTAACCAGTCAATGATTCTTTCTCCTTCTAGTGTCGAGCATTCCTAATATATAGAAGATGGAGCTTTGCTTTGGCAAGTTTAGCCAAGTATCTTTTTACACAATTTCAATACATTTTTTGCCATAAAGAATTCTAAAAAAAAATAAGAAATGGAGAGATCACGAATTGTTTTATTAAAAACTGTCTAATTTAAAAATTTTCAAAGATAAAAATTTGCTAAATAAAAAAAATGAAAATTGAGTAACTTAACATGTATATATTTTGCATCCGATTTTTATTTAGCAAAATTGAAGCATATCCTTGAAATATGCCTCAAGATACTTAATCAAAATATGGAAGTACATCTTTTATTACAGGTGTACACATTTATTAGCCATTAATTTGTGCAAAAACATGATCAATTTTAGCCGAAAATTAAAAGAACAGAGACATATTTAAAAACTTGTCATTGTCACAAAGATTTGATCTTTTCCCAACATGGATGTTTCTTAGAGAGGAATCATGACTTAACACCATAAATAAGATTCCTCTCTATACATTTAAATAACTCCCAAGCATTAAGTGCATCAATTCATTACAATCACAACTTTCTCTCTCTAGGAGTTTATAATGTTAAATCCACTCTCTCTCTTCGATTTCTCCCATTATAGAGCAAATCAATTCAAGATAAGACAATAAAACATTCTACATTCATCTTAGAATAAAGTCCAATAGATAGATTGTTTCAATTTTGTGATTGAAGAGAGTAATTTAAATTTAAATCGAGATTGACGTTTTTATGACTTGTTTATAACTAACTTGAAGTTCTTGTTAAAATTGCAGGAGATAGGATTTGAGATTTCCAAAAACTAACTGAGTGTTTCGAAGATTGGTGGCTTAAGAGCCTAAAACTACTGGTTTATTGCTTGCTACATGTAAATTCTTCAATCATTTACTTAAATGCATATGTTGTCTGAACAAAGGTAAAATAAAAATCGAAAAATAGAAAAAATAAAAAAGATGTGTTTTTTATCTTATAATGTTGTGATTTTAGTTAAATGAGGTGTTTTTGCAATATTTAATAATTTTTATTAATTAATTAATAATATTTTTATTATTGTTTCTTTTCTTAATAATTCACAAATAAGATCTTTTTCCAAAATGAAAAAGAAACGAAAAATTCTAAGAAAAAAAAAATTGACATGATTTTGTGTTTAATAAAATAAATGGCATGTTGTTAAGTAATTAGCATGTAGGTATGAAAAAATCAGCATGTTGAGTTTATTTTAGATTTGACATACTTGGTGGTCTTAATAAATAATCGAGCTTAAATGGAAATAAATTATTGTGTTTGATTTATAGTTAGCTTGTCATGCTTGGTTTTGACGTGTAATGTTGGCATACTAAATTTTTCATGATAAATAATCTTGTTGTCTTATTTTGCTATGATAAAAATATTTTCAAATAAAATGTGATTTTTCCCTAGATTGGTTTTCTCACACAAAAAAGGTTTTCATATGAAAAAATAAATAAATAAATTGGCCTTTTTCCAAATTTAGGGGTTTGATAGATTTTTCAAAAATGAACCAAAATGCGATTTTCAAAGTTAATAAAATGTGACAACTTAAAGTGATAAGAGCTTTCAAAAAATAAAATTGGCTCAGGTAATAAAGTCTCCATAAATCGAGAACTACATAGACATGATCAAAGTCTCCATAAATCAAGAACTACGTGGACATGATCACACTTTGTGAGTATGTAGGTACTTCAGGTGACCCAAAATAATGAAATATTTTGTTTTTCCCCTTTTCCTTTTAAAAAAATAAAAAGCTCAATTTATTTGAAAACCTATTTAATTCATTTAATTATTTTATGGATTTCTTTTATGGAAATCTCTTAAGTTTTAATAAAACAGCCTCTAAGTTTAATTGATTTTTAGTTTCTATTTTCTAAAACTTTTTTGCAAAACCAGTGGACCAATAACTGAAATTAGTATCCATTTACCCATGGACTCTAATTTCACTTTTTTTTTTTATTTTGATTGAGTGGTAACTCCTTTTGCAAAAGTCTTTTTTTAAGACCTTTTTTTAGTCTAATCAAGAGGTTTATATCAAGTAAGCTGGGCTTAATACAAATTAAGTTAAGAACAAAGGGAAACCAAATTTTTTGCTCAACAGTTTTGCAACTCTACTAAAGATAAGTTTATAGGCTAGCCATAAAAGAAGTCCATTAATTAATTTATTGGGCCTTTGGTTTTGTAAAAATAAAATAATAACTATGTTTTTTCTTTTCATAGCTTAATCATTTCTTAATTGAGCTTTTCTATTCTTTTCCTTTAACATCTTATAGATATTTCTACTAACTCTTATTCAAGTGTTGTAAGGAAATCCAAAGTATGAAAAGGCTCAATGGGCCTTAAAGGGGGTTTTATGGGGAAATCATGAAGTGTATGTTTAGATGCAGTTGAAGTTGAACCATCTTAAGACCCTAAGATGGGAGGGAGCCATTAAATAAATCTCTAGTGATGTGGTGTAATCACTGCTTAAGGTCAAGTTAGCCAAACCTGCTTAAGTTTTAAATAAGCCAAAGATCCAAGTGAGGCATTTGGCCCATTTGAAACTTAGGAACCTTTAGAACCTTACCAAATTACATTCATGTTCACAAACTCACAAATGAAAAATAGTATAGCCTTTTGCAAATAAATAAAAGTTGTAACTTCATTAATATCCAATTACTTCATAAACTATTTTTCCTTTTATAAAAAGAAGAAGAAGAAGAAGAAGAAATTGTAGGCATACCAAGGTTCCAGACCATTTTATAATTTTTTTGCACATTAATAAAGTTACAACTCAAGTAAATTGCCATGGTACTATTCGATTGCCCACCATTACATCTATATGCTTCTCATTTATTATGAGATTTATTAATTATATATATTCACGTTATTCTTTCTTTAATTAAAACAAAAAAAAAAGAAAAAGAAAAGAAAACCCATTCAACTTGTAAATAATTGTAACTCTTAGTTAGTAGCTTTGTAGCCAACTATGATCTAGCAATTTATCACCTTCCTTTGGATTAGAACTCTTTGTAAATAATTTTTCCAAAAAAAAATAAAAGGTCCTTATAAATATTACAATCCTTTTTCCCACAACTTGTAAATAGTTTTTTACCCACCATGTTGTAAAGTAATCACTAATCCAGTAGACATTTACAATTTGTAAATTAATCCTTAAACCATCAAGATTGTAACATAATATATTATCACCCTTATAATAAGATCTACTCTCTTTTGATAAAGCATTAAAAAAATAAAAAAAAAAATGTACCCCATCGAATACTTATAATCCTTTACTAAGATTCCTTTTCTACTATATTTTCCTTTTGATCCATCATATTGTAATTTTAGAGCTTCTCTCTATTAATATTGGTAACATTTGCAATAAATTCAACCTTTCCCATTAGTTAGGTATTATTCCTTTCTCTCGAAAATAAAAAATAAGAAAAAATATCAGAAAATTTCATCCTTTTCCTAAGCTATAAATGATTATTTTAGGTTATTATTAATTGTCTTTCTTGTTACCATTGTATACTTAATCATTGTCACCTATAGGTTTTTTTATAAGTAAATATTATTTGTTGCCATAGATCATCCTATAAATACTTTATGTAAAATAAAATGTATCTATATTAGTTCAACATGCTTGTCCTAAATACCAAAAAGAAAACTGAAAAACAAAAAAAAATTAAAAAATGAAAAAGTTAAAAAATATATTACAGAGAAAAACCAAAATGCATTTATCATTTCCTTAAGTTATCAATAATTGTCTCCCTTCAATTTATTAGTAGTTAGAAACTTATAAAATTAGTTCATCAACATGTGTTCATTATCACTAGCACATTTGTTTCCTCCTCTTAGTAGTAGCTTTGTTTGCATCTTCAGTTGTCATTTTTTTCCTCAAGATAGCAAAGTAATTCTATTAATTTTTTTACTTGTGAATAACTCTTTGAAAATTAAAATTGAAAGAAAAAAAAAACTCAAAAATAAAAGTCTCTATTTAGTCCTTACGTTGAGAGTCGTAAATACAAGATTGTAAGTTTATAGTTATTTATATCGTATCCTGTAAAGATTTGTAATCCTTATATAAAATTTGTTTTCCATTATGTTTAATCCATCGCATCATAAATTTAGAAATAACTTTTTGTCACCTTTTCCATTAGTAGGACTATGGTTTAATTACATCAAAAAAAAAAAAAGAGTTGTCTTTGGTTGTCTTATGAATTGTCTCTCATGTAAGTGACATTTGTCCTTTTTGTTCACTCTCTCTTTGATAAAATCCAACAACTTTGTAAGTATAATTTCCTTTTCATTAGGCTGGCCTGTAAATGGTTTTTCTATAACATGAAGCGTTTTGTAAAATTGCAATAAAAAAATTTTTAAAAAGGGCTAAATCAAAGAAAAAATGCCAGAAAAAATACATAGTACTTATTTACCATTTATTTTTTCCTTAGGTTGTAATCATCCCCCTTCAATTTATCAATAGAAACCATCCCTTTAAAACCTAATACCTTTTACTATAGTCCTCATTATATTTTGGAATTAAAAAAAAAAAAGGACAAAACAAGAGCCTAAAAGAAAACAAAAAAAAAAGACCCTTTAATTCTTTTTTTAAATTCTTCTTCAGGTTATCAATAGCTATTACCTTTTAACTACCCTTATTGCCCTTCAATAACATCAAGCACTCACTCACTCATTCTTTGCATTAGGTTCAATTGTCATGTCAGCCTGTTAGGTTTGTCACCTTGTTTTAGGATTGCGATCTCTTTGTAAATAACCACCACTTTTACTGAGGTCTAGCCAACTCCTAGCACTATCCCTCTTTCACAAATATTTTTTGGGCTACTTTCTTTTCTTTAATCATCTTTTAAGGTTTTAGGTTAGCTCATAGGGTGCTTTCTTTTCTTTAATCATCTTTAAGGGTTTCAACAAGCTCCCAGAGAGCTATTCCTCTTTCACAAACATTTTTAGGTTTTAAGCAAATCCATAAGGCACTTCCCTTCTTTAATTATCTTTAAAGGTTTTAAACCAGCCCATAAGGCACGTTCCCCTTCTTTAATTATCTTTAAAGGATTTAAGTTAGATCATAGTGCACTTTCCCTTCTTTTATCATCTTTAAAGGTTTTAGACTAGCTCATAAGATATTTTCCCTTCTTTAATCATCTTTTAAAATTTTAGGCGAGCCTATAGGGCGCTTTCTTAGCTAGCTTACAATGCGCTACCCCATCTTAAGTTTCCTTTAGGGTTTAAACCAGCCCATTGGGTGCTTTCTCTTCTTGCATTTCCCTCTTCAATCATCTTTAGGGCTGTTAGCTAACCCATGAGGCACTTTCCCTTCTTCAATCATTTTTTATGGTTTCAGGCCAATCCATAGGAATGTTTTCCCTTTTTCAATTGTCTTTTAAGGTCTTAGTTAGCCTATGGGGTGCTTACCCTTCTTTAATCACCTTTTAAGGTCTTAGCTAACTCATTACTGTCCAATTTCACCTTTCCTTTAGGGGTTTCTAAAAAAAAAAGTTAAAAAATAAGGAAAAAAACATTTTTGCTAACATGTAAGAGATCTACATGGGCTTTAAAAATTTCTTTTCAATGGATTGATCAAACTTGAAGCTTATAGTGATTTGCTCTGGATCATGAAGTTTAAAGTAGATGACACTTTAAAGACAAAATACCTTAGCCTATGAAACCACATGCCAAGAGACTATTGAGATCTAATATTAAGGGGAAAAAAGGAAAAGCCCATTGTAAAAGTATACTAGGAATAGCCTAAAAATAATGAAGATAAATCCATCCTCAATCTACTAAGAAAGTAAAAAATGGGATTACTTCTCCACTGTTGCTCAAAATGATTACCTATTGAAGTTTGAAGCTCGAACTTAGGGAACAATTAGTCTAAGAGAAGATGATAAGATCCTTGTATGGCCCTGCATTCAAATGTTCAGGGTATAATCCATAAAATTTAAGGCGGTTGTAAACTCCTCAACTTATATTAAAGCGAGTGAAATTTCTCTAATCTTATGACGAACTAGATAACTTCATGCAATATCGTTTGCTTATATATGCATTGCACTAACTAATTTAATTGATAACTCTGTTTGTATTTGATGTATAGTTTTAAGTCTCCATCCCAACTTATTGAGCGATTAATTACTCGCATCCCTATAAATGTTGTTACAAGTGCTAGCTAAAAAGTAGTCATATAACTACCATGAAACTAGCAATTGCTGGATTCTAAGGAGTGAAGATATAAAACTAAGGATCAATTGCACCTTCAAGTTTAGATTTTTCTTTAAAGCTTTTGGTATCAATTTATGTATTACTTAAATAGATTATAATTAAGCTACTAAATCTTGTAAACATTACTTAGATTATTTAAGTCTTAATAAGTAATTGTTCATATTTTCGTAGGTTATTAACTTGTTTAATTTATGAATTGTTTACTTTAAAACAGGTTAGTCATAGACACCTTATGTAAATCGAGTCTAAATAGCAGTTGTAATGTCAACTTATATCCTAGAATGGTTTGCACAATGAAACTATTGCAACTCTGCCGCTTCGAGACGTAACACCTTGACTACTAGGGCATAAAGAGAATGGGTCAAACCAATAAACTCTTAGAGAAAGTTGATCAAGCCCAAACTATTGAATATGTTGGGGCAATTATATGGCCAAGTTAACAAGCACATTTCAATTAGAGGACACTTTGATGAAATTAAAGGACCAGCTCAAATGACTAATTTCAAGGAAAATAAAGGGGGAAATGAGTTTTCAGATGAATATAGGGTCATACGTATTTGTCAATGTAAGGTATTTTTTATGGAAAATTTAAAGACCGACAAGTAAAGGTATCCTACTAATTGAAGATTTTATGATGAAAAGAGGCAAACTAAGTCCCAAACACTATCCCTAAACACACTAGAGAGTTGAGTGACATCAACGTAAGGAATTAAGACCCATTCCTTAAAGAAGGTCTATCATGAACTTGATATGTAGGTTAAAATGACGATAGGCATTCATTTCTCTATCCAAAACACAATATATGTGTATCTCTTGTCAACCCCAATGAGCCCTTTAAAGAAGTAATTTCAAAATTAAACCTTATAAAAAACCACCCTACACTGGGGCAATCAAGAGGATGAAGTCATTAATTTGGAGAAAAAGGATAAACTAATTTGTGCTTATCCTAATTGCAACAATTCATGAACAATCATTACCATTGACAACTTGTTCCTTTTGAAAGGAAGAAGAACCTCGATTCTAGAAGATTTACATATTTTAAGTTGTTAGTCATTTAAAAGGCGAAAGGAAGCAAACAACTCCATTCCATTAAAAGCCTAAAAGGAGTGAAAGGAAACAAAGGGAGCGAAAGGGAAATGCCAAAGAGAGAATATCAAGAAAAAGGCAAAAAGAAAAGAAAGAAAGAAAAAAAAAAGAGAAAAAGAAAAGAAGGAAAAAAAATGACACCAATTTGTATCCTTTGAGAAAAACAACACAAGAAAAATAAGTTCAAAACAAGTACCAGAAGGTGAAGTCAAAGCTCAAAATCTTAAGGTGCCTTTTAAAACCCAAAGAAGCCTAAGTACGTCAAAAAAACAAGACTTACAGCTCAAAGCTCAAGGGTCATCTCAATTTGTAGGCCTTCCCATGACACTGCCCCCTAAGAGGCCCCTCCAATTAGAGTGGTAGGATTATCATTACTAATGAAACTAGGGGTTAGTCTATCCTAAGAGTTCTTGACTTATAAACCCGAGTTCAAAGGATAATTCTTTTAAAATAAGCCCTATTCATCAATCTCTTTTGAAACCACTAACCAAAAGCCTATATTGAATTACAAGTCTAAGAAAGACTTAGCTGATTGATCAAAGCGTATCATTAACAAGATGGACCATAATTTTTGGAATCCAAGGTCAAGAGTGAAATTTGAACTAAAAGAGTGAAGAATCCCTCTTAGACTAAATAATTTAATGAGGGGGATACATATTTCAAGACAAGAAGATAAGAAGACTTACAATCCAAATAACATAAACTACAAACCTTGTAGGTTTTTAGTAACTGAAAGTGGAGTCAAATAAGAAAGTCACTAAATAATCCCTAGAGCCACTCAAATATAATAACGGAAACCCTAAATAAAAAGGGTTGAACCTTAAATGCTAAACCAAAACCTTAAAGCAGGTAAAATCTTAAAACCCTAACTATACGCGTAAAACCCTAATACTTAAGAAACCTTAGAATGATTATAAAACCCTAAAAAGACTGTTGAACCCCAATTGGATAATCAAAAACCCTAACATGATGAAAAAAACGTAATTACGTAGTCAAACTAATCGCTAAAAGTAATCAAATTCACCAATCACTTAAAACACTAAGTTTTGAGCACATATACAATCTAATAACTATAAACGAACACTAAACCTTAAGGAAAACCTTGGGTTCATGCACAAGACACTTAGACTATCTAAGTGTAGCAACAAAACAAGAAAAAACCCTAAACATGCCCTAATTACACTTAACTAGCCTAATTATACTTAATCACTATTAATTACCCTAAGCAAACCCTAATCCATAACCAACTTTCATTACATCTTAATTAACAAGTCAAACACAATCAAGAATTAGTGGACAAGCAATTAAATGGCATCAAAATATCTTATATCTTAAGAGGACAAGATCTTTCTCCATTTGGCAATAAAGCAAAAGAGTACATGGTCCCAAATATCAAAAAGTCCTTTACTACCTAAATAACATACCCTTGTCCCCCTCATACCCTCCTTCATGTACGGCCAAGCACCCACTCACACTTATTCCCTTTGACACTCACACTCAAAAACTCTCTCAAAAATCAACTCCAAGAACACCCAAAAACACCATCGGCCACCACCCTACATACTTCACCACCCCACTCCATAACTCCACTACCAAATCTACCACTACAAAAAGCCACAACAACCTCTCCGACTTATCGAGCCTGAATTTTTCCCAATCTTCAATATTTTTCTTAACTCAACCTATATTGAACCTTATACCCATTCAAATACAAGTTCTTGATTAAGGACTAAGAAAAACTTGGTTTTCTTTTTAGCTGAAAAATACTTTTAGAGTCACTACTCAATCAGAGTAAAAAAAAAAAAAAAAGTTAAGTTATAACTAATTCAATAGACTAATTATAACTTAGTTATTAATCTTCAATACAACCAAATTTTAAAAGATGATTTTAAAACCAAAGATCTTAGATTCAAGAGCTATCCTAATAAATTCTAATTGGGTACCATTTTTAACTTTCCAAAATTAATTTTTTCTTTCAAAAATACCCCTATAATAGCAATACTTGTTTATAAATAAATAACTAAAATTACATCTATTAATGAAAAAAAAAAGAAATTAAAACAAAATTTACAAAAGGGGAGGTTAGGAAATAATTTTTTTACATATTTTAATTTGTCCCATAATTTCCTATAAGTGTTTACGTACTCGCTATTCAGAATCAGACATTCATAGTTTATTTATGAAAACTTTAATTTTGTTTATTGATTTTAATTTAAGAAAATGGTTGGATTTAAGTTTTTAACCATTTGATTTTATTTTAAGAAAAAGAAAAGGGTCTTAAATTGGTGTTTATTTTTGGAAAATTCTAAGGGAAGTCTTATCTTTGGAAAGGATTGATTAAAAATCTTTTTTTTTTTTCTATCGGAAATGATTTTTCTAGGTGATAAGAACATTTTTGTTTATGTTATTTATTTTTTATTTATTTACCAAAGCAAAATGAAAGTAAAAAATAAAAAATAAAAAAAAAAAACAAAGCTTTCCTCTCTTTCTTCTTTCTTTTCTTTTCTTCTTTTTTTTCTTCTTTTTTGTTTGTTTGTTTATTTTTCTTTTTTTTTTTTGGTTTTTTTGATAACAATGGAATAAGATATTAAAGAGAAAAAAAAAAGAAATAAAGAAATAAAATGTAACAAAATATAAAATGAAAGGACTGAACTAGATGGACTGTAGACTTAGACTAAGGGTGCAAGTCACGAAAGGTAGACTAGGTCGGTCAATCGAGCCAAATTGTACATTGCACATAAGGGGCAAGGAGATGAGGAAAGAGCAACCGCTGGATGCGATCGGGAGCTTCTAAGCCGATTTTCAAGGTGGTGGAAGTGGTTTTATGTATTTTGTATTGGGGAATGGGGGTTTAGGACAATAGCCACCAAATTTGGTGGCTGTTTAGTGGTTTTTCAAATACTGATCATGAGTAGTATTGGTGGCCAATTCACATGGTGGCTATTAGGTGCACAAAGGCAGTTGAGTATAAGGTTTTGGGATGCAATAAGCATGGCCACAGTGTTAGTTAGCGTCAAAGGTAGCCGTAAGGTTGATTTCGAGAAAGGTAGTAATGGTAGCTAAGGTGTTTAAAACCCTTAACAATGGGGCTCATGATTAGGAGCACAACTGCAAAATCGGGTTAGAGAGCTCGTCGTATGAAGGTTCTTTTGGTAGCACCAACTCATCTCGAGATGTTCAAATCACTCTTATTTCTAAAGAGAGAGAGTGTGTCGAAATGTATGTTTATGGTTTGTGTCGATACTTGTTGATGCAAGAAAAGAATCCCCAATGCCCAATTTATACTAATTGAACAAAGATTAGGCTTGGAATGTCTTCAATTCACCATTAGATTCAAAATCATGAGTTAATGGACTTTAACTAAGTTAAATCTAAGATTGAATAAAAATGGTTGCAATTTAAGTGAAATTATTAATCGAAATGAGTTCTAGAGGTCCAATCCTACCAAAACAAACCTAAAGGAAGCTTCAAAAATCAATGAGCAACTTGAATCATGGAATTTTAAAATATGGGAATTTAAGTTTTTTTTTCCATTTTTTTGATCCATTTTTTACCCCATTAATGAGCATATCAAAGCATATTTTTGGATTGAATTTGCAATACTCCAAGTACTTTGTGATTTCGCCATTAATTTGGTGAAATTGTGAAGAAGAAGGAATAAAAAAGGCTTCAAAAGTAGACACCCTACATTAGTTTTGTGCAAGAAAAGGAGAGAAAGAATGAGAAAGTAAGGGAAAAGGAGTGTTGACGTAGTGCTACGTAGTGCTATGTTAACCGCGTGTCCTAACGGTAGATTGCCACTTGTCTTAGTGAGACATGTGGCCCATTTAGCTACTTAACACATGACAATTAGGAAAAAATAAAGAAAAAACAAGAAGGCACAAAGTACTTAGTGTAGGGTTCAAACTTATGACCTCTAACTCACTCTCATGCTAAGACTAAATGCACCACCAATTAGGCTGTTGCTTATGCCCTATTATACTATATAACTAAATAATACTTATCCCAGAAACCATCTTGATTTATTCTAAAACTACTCGAATAAATTATTCTATCTAATGATTCAACACAATCCTAAATTCCCATTTTTCTTAAAAACTATATTCCTAAAAATATTTTATTTGTCCAAAAATCTACTTTACTTAAAATGTTCTATTTTCCTTTAAAAAAAATCTATCTATCTATTTTTTTTTTTTTCATTTTTTCTTCTCTCTCTTTTTTTTTTTTTTTTGTTCTTTTGTGAAATTTTATATTTTTTGTGATTTTCTAAAACTTTTATTTTTTTTATTTTTCTAAATTAGGACCATTTTTTCCCTATTCTAAAAAAACAAAAAATTCTAAAACTACAGGAGAGTAAAAGTGGGGTGCCTACAACTATTTTTTATAGTGAAATTTGAGTAAAACTTTACCACAAAAATAAAAAAAAAAAAGACACCATTTTTACCTTAAGGATGAATTTATCCTAAGAAGCCCTACAACTAGCTAGTTGTGGTAAGCTTGATCAACTAGAGATTTAATAAAAGAGAGATCTAAGAGCTTATTGAGACATTAAAGTGAGTTTTAGAAGGGTTTAGTGCTCTAAGAGCTAGCTAAGGAAATTGGTTCAAAACCTGGTTGTACCCTTCTAACCTTAACTTAGGTAGGAGCGTCTGTAGGAGACTAGCAACCTTAAATACGAATCAATTTGAAACCTAGAAGTACTCCTCTAAGCTGACTAACCTAGGTGGGAGAGTCTCTAGGAGACTAGCAACCTTAAATAGGAAAATCGATTTTAGAAAACCTAGAAGTGCTCCTCTAAGCTTACTAATCTAGTCTAAAGCGTCTCTAAAGGACTAGTAACCCTAAATGATAATTGATTTAGAAAACCTAATCATGCTCTTCTAAGTTAACTAATCTAGGCAAGAGCATATCTAAGGGACTAGCAACCTTAAATGATAATTGATTTTAGAGGATATGGTCGTATTCCTTTGAGCTGACTAACCTAGGTGGGAAAAAGTGCTCCTTGAGCTTGCTAAATTGGGAAACGCCCTATAGGTTAGCTAAAGGCATTAGGAGAGATTGGTGAATAGAAAGTGCCAAATGGGCTCACTAAAACCCTTAAAAGAAATTAGTAAAGGGAAGCGTCCTATAGGCTCGCTAAAACACTAAAGAGAGGTTAGTAATGAGAAGTACCATACGGACTCACTAAAACCGTAAGGTAAATTGATGAAGGGAAGCAACTTATGGGCTCATTAAAACACTAAAGAGAGATTAGTGATGGGAAGTGTCTTATAGGCTTGATAAAACACTAAAGAGAGATTATTACAGGGAAGCGCCCTATGGGCTTGCTAAAGCACTAAAGAGAAATTGATGATGGGAAGCACCATACAAGCTCCTTAAAACCTTAAGAGAAATTGGTAAAGGGAAGTGCCCTATGGGCATGCTAAAATCCTAAGAGAAGCATTAAGTCAAGATAGTGCTTTATGAGTTGACTAAAACCTTAAAGGAGAATATGAGTCAAGATAGCTTTATGACTTGGCTAGAATCCCTAAAGGGAAATATTAGTCCAAACATCACTCTAAGAGTTGATAAGAACTCTAAAGGGAAATATGAGTCGAGATGGTGCTATACGAGCTGGTTAAAACCCCAAAGGGAAATTTGAGTCAAGACAGCGCTCTATGAGCTGGCTAAAACCCTAAAGGGAAATATGAGTCGGGACAATGCTCTATAAGATAGCTAGAACCCTAAAGGAAAATATGAGTTAAGATGGTACTCTAAGAGCTAGCTATAACCCACTAAGAGATTGTGATGGGACATTGCTTATTGAGTTGGCTAAAACCCTAAAAGAGATTAGAGATGGGAAAATACTCCTTGAGCTGATTAGAACCCCAAAAGAGATTGTAACAGGATAGTGCTCCTTCAATTGGCTAGAACCTTAAAAGAGATTTGAGATGAGACAACACTCCTTGAGCTGGCTAGAACACTAAAGAAAGATGTGAGATGGGACAACGCTCCTTGAGTTGGCTAAAACCCTAAATAAAGATATAAGATAGGATAATGCTCCTTGAGTTGACTAGAACCCTAAAAGAGATTTGACAAAGCAAACCAGGGAATGCAACCAATTTGAAAAAATTCCTAACTTGAAAATTTTTTACAAACAAAGAATTTGGTGAAAACCATTTATAACGAAAAAGACATCAAGGGTAAGGTCCCTTGATTTGAAAAAGAGTTAATAGAGATCAATCATGAAGAAAACTACATTAGGAAGAATAACTTAGACTATTATGATCAACTTAAAAGGTATGACCATAGTGGAAGGGAGTAGGTGACATGAATTGAAAGCTTGGCTACTCAAGTTGATAAGGATTCGAAAATGGATGGAAAAAACTTAACAAGCCTTTACTTTCACTCTCTCTCTCTCTCTCTCTCTCTCTCTCTCTCTCTCTCTCTCTCTCTCTCTCTTACTTCTTTTTTTTTTTTTTTTTTTGTTTCTTGAAAGTTTGATAATGGGTATAAATTCTTATTTAAGAAGCAAGAGTTATAACCATCCCCTTCCTTGCTAACCATGTAAGGCATATCATATTCTTTTTAATCTTTGGAAATGTCTCCCAACCCTGATGCTAAATGTCCTACTGAGGCCTTGTGGTTTTAAACATTCCTTTCCTAAGGAAAAGATAACTCATGATTAGTCTAGTCAAAGAGAACTTCTTTGCGCACTCTTTGTCTAGATTATATTATTGACTACTATTCCAAAAATTATAGTCTAATTTGCAAATAATACGCTTTAATAAATTTATTAGGTCTTTTTTGGTACAATATTGTGAATTTGGCTTTTGGTTTAGTGGCTTTAGGAAAGATTAATAAGAAGGCCTATTTTGAAAGATTTACTTATTTAACCAAGTTATACAAGTCAAGAACTCTTAGAAAAACTAGAAGTGTGCTTGCCCCGATTTGAAAAACATTTTTAATTAAAGATAAATTATTCTTTAAGATTAAGAGAGCTTTCATTGAGCGGGGAGGTATCGTGGGTAAGGGAAGCCTTGTGTTTACGATTTAGGTAAGGAGGTTTATGATTCAAAAGGCAATATATTTGGAGGATTTGTGCTTTGGGGCTTGGAATATGGTTCCAAATGGGCATGAAGGCTTTATGTTTCTTGGGAATGTTTGAGCTTTGATTCTGGGCCTCAGGTTTTACTACCCTTGCTAGGATGTGATGTATCTTTTGGGACTTTTCTCTTACATCCAAGCCCAATTTTCACGCCTCTTTTCTTTCTTTCTCCTTGTGTTTGGATTGTATGTAGAGGGTTCTTGTAAGCTCTTCTTTATTTCAAAGAAAATAAGTTACTATAAATAAAAATCACCCTTGAATTAATGTTACTAAAGCAAGCATAAACTAATTTTACCCATTTCTCCAAATGTGATGACCCTGACCTCCAAGTTGCCCCATAGTGGGATAATTCTTGATAGGATTTAAATTTGAAAATACTCCAAATTGGTTCAATGGGGTTAACAAAGGATAATTATATTTGGGATTTGAAAATGAATGCCTAACTTCATTTTAATCTACGTATCAAATTCAAAATGGACCTTCTTTAAGAAACTAGTCTAAAGTACCCTCGCTATGATGTCACTTAACTATCAAAGTGTTTAAGGTTTGTGTAGGATATAGTTTGCCCTTTTTCATCCTAAAAATTTTAAATGTAAGTTACCAATTCTTTAAGGAGGAATCTATATTTATTTGTCCTAAGGTAGAGATTGACTTTGCCTTCTAGTTTCTTAAAATATGCCCCAGTAAGAAATGATACTTTTCATTTGATCTAAATTTGAGACTAGGGTTGTATTTAACTTTGTGTTTTGACTTAGTTTATGGTTGGGCTTGGTTTTCTCAATGGACTAGGGGTTTTGGCTTAGTTCGGCTGCTTTAGTGGGTTGGGGTTTATGTTTAGATCTGTTACCCTAATGGGCTAAGGGTTAGCGTTTAAGTTGGCTACTTGAACAGGCCAAGTATTCGTGTTTTGGGTTGATTGCCTTATAGGCCAAGGGTTGTTTAGGTTGGTTGCCTTAATAAGCCAAGGGCTTGTGTTCGAGTTGGCTGCCTTAATGAGCTAAAGGCTTTGGTTTGTCAATATCCCGTAAGAATCTATAACCCATTAGCAACTTTTCTTCTTTTTCATTTTTTTATTTTTTTAATGAGAGAGAAAGATGGGGCTTTATTTTACAAAAACTGAGAAATCTAATTACAAATAAGGATGGTGATTTTAGGGTTCTATTTATAAGTCTATGGAATTTATTTATATTTTCTTAAGTGAGAGGGAACAATAGTTAGATGAATGCAATTGAAGGACTATTAACGAAAGGGTAATACTAAAGAATGAAGAATGATGCACTAAAGGGAAATTTTATTATCTTAAAAAATTGAAATGTAAAAAAACAAAGCTAAGGAGCTTAACATTTATTCTAGATTATTATTCAATGAAAACTTGACATTTATTCTAAGCCCCTTAGCTATAATATGAAAAACTCTAAACTATGTCTCATAAACGAGCTCTAAGGTCTTCTAACACTTCATAGGTTTCTCCAAGGACTTGTCCAAGAAGCGCTTTTAAGGCCCAGTTATGAGCTTTAAAACATTCAAGCTTCTCCTTCAGATAGGCAATTTCAACTTCTAGTAGCTACTCACAACTCTTAGGTAGGTCCTATAGCCTATCAGTTCTCCAATTGTTTACTTGGTCACCTACCATTATCTTTAGGCCTAAATATTTCATAAACAAGAATCATCTATGAACGAAACAAAGGAATGTATGTAGAAACATGCATATGCTAGTTACATTAGGTTAATACATCATTCCTTAAGTTGTAACTCTACTATTGAAAAAAAAAAGGATTACTTTTCTAAAACACTCCAATATTAGTAGGATTGTAACTTTTTAAGAGTAGTGTATTAAATCAAGGTTTAAGAGAAGTATATACAATTAATGTGGGTTCTAGAGGTCCTTAAGCTTTGTGACTTTACACATTTCCAAAGAAACGGTTCATTGGTCATATCAAAGCTTAAGGAGGATTACTCTACTACATCCAAAACCTACACAATGGCTTCCCGTCTTACGGTCTTCAAGCGGCTTAGGTCTGATCGTATCTACCTTGCATCCTTGATGCAATCATTTCCTCCAAAATCCCAAGTATGATGCATGCAGAAAGTGAATATAGCAATTTAAAACAAAATATATTTACATGAAATGAATCGTAACAATAAATAAATAACACCAGTATTATTGAAAGGAAAATTTAATTTCATAAGGTTTTTAAGTAGTTAGCTCTCTTAACATCCCCAGTGGAGTGACCAAGCTGTCGATCCTAAATTTATCCTGATCTTCAATATTTTTCTTAACCTGGCCTATATAAGTCCTTGACTAAGGATTAAAAAAAAAACTTGATTTTCTTTTAGAGTCACTACCTGACCAGAGTAGGAAAAAGAGTTAGGTTGTAACTAATTAAGTGGATTTATTATAACTTATCTATTAATCTTCGATAAAACCAAATTTTGAAAGATAATTTTAAAACCAAAGATCTTAGATCTGGAGGTTATCCTATTAAACCCTAATCAAGTATCACTTTTAACTTTCCAAAATTAATTTTATCTTTCAAAAATACCCCTTTAACGACAATACTTGTTCATAATTAATTAAATAACTAAAATTACATTTACTGGCAAAAAATAAGAAATTAAAATAAAATTTACAAAAGGGGGGGAAATAATTTTTACATATTTTAAGTTACCCCATAATTTCCTACAGATGCTTACGTATCTATTATTTGGAATCAAGCTCTCATAGTTCATTTAAGAAAACTTTAATTTGTTGATTAATTTTAATTTAAGAAAGTGGCCAAATTTAGGTTTTTAACCATTTGATTTTATTTTAAGAAAAAAGCCTAAAAGAGAAGAGTCTTAAATCGATGTTTATTTTTGGAAAATTCTAAGGAAAGTCCTACCTTTGAAAAGGATTGATTATTTTTTTTTTTTTTTTTGGGAAATTATTCTTCTAGGTGATAAGAACATTTTTATTTATTTTATTTCTTTTTTTTATTTTATTATTTTTTATTTATTTACTAAAGAAAAACGAAAATAAAAATAAAATAAAAAAGAAAACAAAGCTTTCCTCTCTTTCTTCTTCTTCTTTTTTTTTTTTTTTTTTGTATTTTGTATTTTGATTACATTGTAATAAGATAATAAAGATAAAAGAAAAAGACAAAAAGCAATGCAATGTAACAAAATACAAACAAAGGGACTTAACTAGATGTACTGCAAACTTGAACCAAAAGGTACAGGTCACGAAAGGTAGACCAAGTTAAACTATGCATTGCACATGAGCGGCAAGGAGAAGAGGAAAGAGCAGTTGCTAGGTGAAATTATGGAATGGGGGTCTACAACAAATGCTACCAAATTTGGTGGCCAATCGGTGGTTTTTTTAATATTAATTGTAAGTGGTAGTGGTGGTCGATCTGCATGGTAGCTGTTAGGCGTACAAGGGTGGTTAGGTTTGGGATTTTGGGATGTAGTGAGCTCTACCGCGTTGTTAGTTTGCGTCGAAGGTGACTATAAGAGTGATTTTGAGAGAGGTAGTGGTAATGGCTAGGGTATTCAAAACCCTTGACAATGGGGGTCGTGATTGGCTACACAGCTACGAAAATGAATGGTCGGGCTAGAGGGCCCATCACATAGGGGTTCTTTTGGTAGCACCAACTTGTCTAAAGAGAGAGAGAGAGAGAGAGAGAGGTCATGATGGAGGGTTTGGAGAGGGAGACTGTCAAAATGTATGTTTATAGTGTGTGTTGATACTTATTGATGTTAGAAAAGAATCCCTAACTTAGAATGTCTTCAATTCACCATTGAATTCAAAATCAAGAGTTAATGGGCTTTGACTAAGTTAAATATGAGATTGAATAAAAATGGCTGCAATTCAAGTGAAATCATCAATCAAAATGAGTTATAGAGGTCCAATCCTACCAAAACGAACGTAAAGGAAGCTTCAAAAATCAATGAGTAACTTAAATCATGGAATTTTTAAATTCGAGAATTTAAGTTTTTTTCCATTTTTTGATCCATTTTTTGCCCCATTAATGAGTATATCAAAGCTTGTTTTTGGATTCAATTTGCAATAATCCAAGTTTACTTCGAGATTTCACCATTAATTTGATGAAATAGTGAAGAAGAAGGAATAAAAAAGTCTTCAAAAGTGGACACCTACACTGGTTATGCACTAGAAAAGGAGAGAAAGAATAAGAAAGTGAGGGGAAAGGAGTGCTGATGTGACACTGCATAGTGCTACATTAAACATGTATCCTAATGGCAGATTGCTATGTGTCTCAATGAGGCACATGACCTGTTGGCTGCTCAACATATGATAGTTGGGAAATAAAAAAAAAAAAGAAAAAAAGAAAAAGAAAAAGAAAAAGAAAGAGGCATAAGGTGCCTGGTGTATGGTTCAAACTCATGACTTCTAACTCACTCTCATGCCAAGACCAAATGTAATACCAACTAGCATGTTAGCCCATGCCTTATTATATTATGCAACTAAAGAGTATTTAACCCATAAACCAGCTTAATTTATTCTAAAAACTATCCAAATAAATTAATCTATCTAATAACTTAACACAATCCTAAATTCCTATTTTTCTTAAAAGCTATTTTCCTAAAAATATTTTATTTGTCTAAAAATCTATTTTACTTAAAATGTTCTATTTTCCTAAAAAAGATATATCTTTCTTTCTTTTTTTACATTTTTTTCTTCTCTTTTTTATATACTTTTATTGAATTTTCTATTTTTTTTTTGTATTTTTCTAAAATTTTATTTATTTTTTGTCTTTTTAATTTATATATTTTTTTATTTTTCTAAATTATACATATATTTTTGTATTTTTTTTTAATTTTCTTTTTTTTTTGTATTTTTTTTTAATTATGACCCTTTTTCCCCATTCAAAAAATAAAATAAAAATTCTAAAACTATAAGGGGGCAAAATTGAGGTGTTTACACCACTCTTCTAACCTACTAACCACCACTCCCCAAGCCACACCTTCCATAACCTTCGATTGGACCCCTTAAAGGTATGGACACGCTCCTAGCTTCCGTAAGTAGTTAAGTTAGGATTTCTATGGTTTTTCTTTAGATTTCATAGTGATATCTTGCATTTTAGTCAATTATTTTTTTATGTACAACTATTTCTCAAGAGTTTATGTTTTAGGTACGAGTAAACATGATTAATGCAAGAAAAAGACTCTTTGGTTAAAGTTTCAATACTAACATGTAAGAGTAGTTGAGAGTCATGTTAGTTCTAGAGTAAAATCAACCAGAAAATCCCCAAACCCTCACTTAACCAAGTATGCCACCACCCTAAGGACCCCCACTTTAATAGTGGACATAAGTAAATAAAAATGTAGTTTTGAAAAAAAAAAACAAAAAACCTTGAAACAAGTGTTAAATGAAGTAAAAAATGGAAACCCTAAGAGACTAAGTTAGATGCCACTAGCATGAGGAGCTCAAATCTATAAATTTTTATTTATTAACTTAATGACATGATTATTTAATGCTAAGTGTGATTCAGCACTTGATTAACCAAGTTAAGTAAGGTAATAAGGGGTTAAGGCCTTAAACTAGCTTAGTTAATGATTAAAAACATAAAAATGATATTAAGGACCACCTTAATGAGCATGAACATATCTATAACCTTGGATAAAATGGACTAAACTTAGAGCCAATGATGGGCTTAAGCCTAAAAAGATAAGTAGGATCAGGCGTAAGGCCCTAAATTGTAAAATGGGACCAAAAAGCCCCAAAAGATGCAAGTTTAAGGCCTACTAGTTAAGTGACAAGATCTTGACCCAACCTTAAAACTCCTAAAATAAGATATTCAAGAGGCCCACTAAATCCTAAAGCCCATTCAAGACATCCACTATAGGCCCCTTAATGAGTTGAGACCCTAAACTTAAGAAAAGAGTTGTTTAGGCCCATAAGGGCAACATCAAGACCCAAGATAGAAATTAAAAGTGTTGTGTAGAAAAACCTCAATTAAAATACTTAAAAGGAAGCCCAAAATATTAAGTGCAAGGCCCAATATCAAAAACCAAGCCCAAAGCCCAAAACAAGGCTTAAACCCTAAAATGACCAAACTCATACTTTGTGCCAACAAACTTGAAAGGCCCAAACTGAAACCTTACTAACCCAAATGCCCAAAAATGACCTCACCAAATGAAAGGATACTCAAAAAATGATGAAAAACAACTATAAGATCACTAAAAACAAATTTAAAATAAAGAAACTATGATCACAATGCGAAAATAGTTAAGACGGGAATTTAGGTTAAGAAATCATAAATAGTTAGTATCAATAAAATACTTGTATACTTTAAATGTATTCTTCAAGTGATGAGGATGCTAAGTTTGATACGATAGAGGATTATTGAGACTATTAGATTCCATGGCCGAGTGAGTATACTGACCCCTGTCTTATCTTGCTTGTACTTGCAGCGTAGTACAGTGCAGTGCAGAGCACCTTTTAATTATATAAATGTATGAATTGATTATGTATGGGGTCAATGCTACATGCATGTGTTTGAATTGGTTATACTTGTTAAGATACAATAATATATCAAGGCTGAGAATTGGTTATTGCATTAGTAAATATGGCTTTTAGAGTGTCTACCATATGTTTGATTGGTCACTTGTAAATAGGACTAATAATTACTTAACCCTAATAAGAACCTATCGTACATTGCATGTCTATGCATTAAATATGTAAAGGGTGTCAGCACTACGCAGTGGAGCGAAAGATCATGTTTGTTGGATCCATTTTGATATATATTATTGTCATTATCACATGACATTCTCATACAACATGTTCTTACCTCGACCTTTAAGCACGTAGCTTTGAGGAATGTTGGCCTCTACTTGAAGCCAATCCATGTCTACAACTTTGGGCCTACTAAGAGAAGGTGATATTGCTCAGACGTTAGAACTAAAGACCCAAGTCTTGATGCACTTAAATACTTCCCAATACTTCCCAATCCGAGCAATGATAGGCATAAAACTGTGCTTTACATAGTTGTCGATAGATTGTGTAGGATGTTTGCATTACATACGCTTGTTTGCATGGTATATGCTTGTTTAATTAACTTGCTTGTTGATAAGATAGAAAGGTCACTCACTAAGCAGTTATAGCTTATCCCTTTATAGTTTGTTATTATAGCAAAACCTCTGGTTAGTACTAGACTTAGTACCAACATGGGGATTGTCAATGAGATGAAGAAAGTAGAGTGGTGACTTATATGATATTTAGATTCTCTAAACTCATTTATATCTTTTAGCATTTTGAGTAGCATAGACTACTAGTTTTATTTCATTTTGGATTTATAAGACTTAATCAAAGAACATTTGACCCCATTAGTTTATGTTAGACCTATTTATGATAACTTGACTTATGTTTAATGCTCTATTATTTACTTGTACGAGTCTCCGAGTGGTAGTCAAGATTGTGTTGATGCCTTGTATAGCATGTTGAAGGTTCTTGAACAAAAATGGCACTTGATCTCAAATCTTCTCATAGTATACCACGATATTACTACAACTTAACCACCTAATTCGACTTATGACATAGATCATTTGCCCCATGTTGAAGATTGAGGCCTACAGTATTGGAAGCCCAACAAGTGTGACACAACAAAAAATCTCATCAAAAGAAGCCATGATAAATCCTAGAAAATTTGAAGATATGAGGATAGAATCCTCCAAAAGAAATTAAGAGAGTGCTAAGCTACCTGAGATGCTAATTTAGTTCATCAAACACGACTTCCCAACACAAGCCCCGAGCTTCAAATAAAGCATGTAAGGGAGTAATTGACTATTAAGTAGCAAGCAAGCTCACCATCTATCAACAATCTCTAAAACCCATAAGGTTTTCTTACTTGTTAGCAATTCAAAAAAGAATTTATTTTCCCAAAGAAAAAAAAATCAAAAAGAAAGAAGGGGGAAATTTTCAAAATAATTTAGAATTTAGACAACCTTTCATTTCTACTTCTCTCAAATCCAAGTCTTTTGGGCCTCCTCATAAGCTTAATTCAAGTAGCTACCCACCTTTGAAGAGTCTTCTCCAAGTCCATTCAAGCACTTTTTTTTACCTTGATGGTATTTTACTCTAGTAGCCAATTTTGTCTATTTCAACAAATTCTTCAATGTTTAACCAAAACTCAATGCATAACTTCTCAATTTAAGATAGTGATTAGCCTAAGCATACAAGTCCTCTCACTCTCTAGGAAGCCTTGAGGTCAATTTGTTCAAGGGATCTCCATCCATTGAATAGTTTCTTCTCTAAAATAACTTTAAAATAAAGCTAATTTAGGATAAGTGTTAATCAAGATTTAGGATTACTTGCTTGGTGGAGCGCTATCCTGTTCTAAAATGGATAGCTTTCTCGGTAGAGCGCAATCATGGTTTAAAATCCCCATGGACCAATTGCTTAGTGGAGCGCTATCATATTTTTCATAAGTATCTGATCGCTTGCTTGATGGAGTGTTGTTCTATTCTAAAATTTCCATGGACCACCTATTTAATGGGGCATTGTTTTATTTTCAAAAATAGTTTCTAGATCGGTTGGTCGATGGAGTGTTGTCCTATTATCAAAAGTATTTGGATCGCTTATTCGATAGAGCGCTGTCTAATTTCCAAAAATATTTCTATCGCTATCCCATTTTCAAAAGTATTCGAATTGGCTGGTTGGTAGAATGCTGTCCCCTTCTAAATTTCCTAGAGATTACTTACTCGATAGAGCATTGTCCTACATCTTACAATATCTAGATCGCTTGCTCGATGGAAAGTTATCTTATTCCAAAAATATTTGGATCACTTGCTCAGTAGAGCAATTTCTTGTTTTCAAAAGTATTCATGTTACTTGCTCGATAAAGCATTGTTCGCCCTCTTTAAAAATTTCGAATGGATAATCCGTCCATCCTCTCAAAAATGTTTCAAATTGTTAGCCCATTAGGATATTATCTACCTTTTAGGGTAAGATATCTTGTAGGAGCCCTGACCCGTCAAATGCCTTAACTAGTCAAATCACTCTTTAGGAAAGAATATCTCATCAAAAGAGTCTTGTTAAGATAAACCACAAGGAGCTCTTTTCCCCCTTTGGACAACCTTAGTGTTGTCGTTTCCATCGAATAGGATATCCTTGAGATAACCCGTAAGGAGCTCTGTTCCTAAGATAGCCCCAATGCTATCATTCTTTTAGGAAAGGATATCTCACCAAAGGGTTTCGTTTAGATAGACCGCAAGAAGCTCTTTTTGCTTTTTAGACAGCCTTAGTGCAGTTGTTTCTATTGGATAGGATATCTCACTAAAGGGTTTCGTTAAAATAGAATGTAAGGAGCCCTACTCACAAACAGCCTTAGTGCTATCGCTCTTCTAGGAAATGATATCTCCCCAAAGAGTCTCATTAAAATAGACCACAAGAAGCTCTTTCAACCCTTTAAATAACCTTAATGCTATCATTACCTTTAAATAGGATATCTCACTAAAATGTCTCGTTAGGATAAATTATAAGGAGCCATACCCATAGACTATATTAGCACTATGACTCTTCTAAGAAAAGGATATCTCACTAAAAGGTCTTATTAAAATAGACCGTAAAAAGCTCTTTCCCCTCTTTAAATAGCCTTAGTATTGTCATTCCCTTAAGATATGATATCTCACCAAAGAGTCTTGTTTAGATAAATCGCAAAAAACCCTATCCCTAGATAGCATCAAGTGCTATTGTTCCCTTTAGGAAAGAATATTTCATTAAAGGGTATTGTTAAGATAGACCACAAGAAGCTCTTTCCACCTCCCTTTATTAATAGCTCGTCAAAAGGGTTCGTTTTATAGATAGCCCATTTCATCTTTCAGAAGACACTATCAAGAACTTTTCTTTTTCAAACTCTCTTCCTATAAGGGTAAAAATGGAGTCTCATTTTTGGTATTAATGGTAAAATTTTCACCAAACTTCACCACAAAGAGGAGCAACTATAGATATTCCATTTTTGCCCTCCTTAGGTCCATCTTGAGTTTAAAATCTCTTGCTCATCAGAAAAGGCCTAAAATATGGAAAATGCAAAAAAAAAAAATAAAGAAAATGTGAAAAATACCAAAAAATTGGAAAAATGATAAATACAAAAAAAAATTGAAAAATAAGAAAAACCAAAAAATAAGGAAACCCAAAAACAAATCCTAAAGAATAAAAAGAAAAAAGTAAAAAAATAAGAAAAGTGAAAAATTATAAAAAGTGTCGCATATTGGTCTATTTAAGTCAATTCGAGGTAGAAATAATTTTTTGCAGTCTAAAACAAATTCTGAAGTCATAAAAGGCATATACAATTTGACTAAATTAAGAATATTGGATAAGAATGAACTTTTATTGGAAATTAATTTTTTTAGCCACTTCAAGTTACTCATTTTAAAATATTTTGAAATTGCACTTTTCCATAAGACCATATCTTCAAACTGAACGTTAATCCAAGTTAAAACGAATATTTTATGGCCATTTAAAGTTTTCAAATAAAAACTAAATGCAAGTAAAAATCAGGTTCATAATTCAGTCAAGTTAGATAATTTTTGAAATATTTTGATCACTCTTTTATTAGACTTCATATTTCATTTAAGCGAGTTGTAAGATTTTTTAGAGTTTGGAGAATTAGTCAAGTCTTATCTTAAGTAAAGAGAGAGAGAGAGAGAGTAAATGAAATCGAAAACGGAAAAACAACATCAATCAACGAGAGAGTAAATGAAATTGAAAATGGAAAAACAACATCAATAAGCAAATATAGGAGGAAAAGAGAAAGAAAAGGGAAAAAAAGGAAAGAGAAGGGGATACGTAGCATCCTTACATTATGCCACATGTCAAGCCCGCGATGTGCTACGTAGCACCATATCCTTACTCCAAGTGGCACTAATGTGGCACTATATGGACTAGTCTTAAAGCAACACATGGCATACCCTTTAACTAGGCAAAGACCCTTTCTTTTTCCAATGTGCATTCCCAATATACAAAAGGTAAAGCTTTGTTTTGGAAAGTTTATCCAAGTATCTACTTACCGGATTTTGATGCATTTTTGGCTATCAAAATTGTAAAAAAAAAAAGAAATGGAAAGATCATGAATTTTTTAATAAAGAAATATCTAATTTTTAAATTTTAAAAGATGGGAATTTTTTAAATAAAAAAATGAAAATCGAGTAACTTAAGATGTGTATATTTTGCACTCGATTTTTATTTAGCAAAATTAAAGCATATCATTACAAGATGACTTAAGATACTTAATCAAAATATGGAAGGACATCTTCTATTACATGTGTGCACATCCATTTGCCATTAATTCGTGTAAAAACAAGATCAATTTTGGCTGAAAATAGAAAGAATTGAGACATATTCAAAAACTTCCTATTGTCACAAAGATTTAATCTTTTCCCAACATGGATGTTTCTTAGGATGAGTTATGACTTGACAGTATAAATAAGATTCCCTTCTATACATTCAAACAACTTCTAAGCATTAAAAATGCATCAATTCAATACAATTATAACTTTCTCTCTCTAACAGTTCATAATGTTAAATCCACTTAATCTCTTATAGAGCAAATTAATTCGAGATAAAATTGTAAACATTCTACATTCATCTTAAAACAAAGCCCAGTAGGTGCATTGTTTCAATTTTGTGGTTAAAGAGAGTAATTTAGATTTGAATCAAGATTGACATTTTTAGGATTTTCATGACTAACTTGAAGTTTTTGTTGAAATTACAGGAGATAAGCTTAAGATTTCTAGAAATTGACTTAAGGGTTTCTAAGATTGGTGTCTTAGGTGTTCAAAGCTATTGGTCTTGCCCTGAAAATCAACTAAAAACCAACAAAATCGATCACCAGTTTATTGCTTACTATAGGTAAGTTCTTCAATCCTTTACTTAAATGCATGTGTTGTTTAAAAAAAGGTAAACAAAAAAAAAAAATCAAAAGGCAAAAAATATGAAAAAGATGTGTTTTTTATCTTGTAATGTTATGATTTTAGTTGAACAAGGTGTTTTTGTAATATCTAATAATTTTTGTTAATTAATTAATAATGTGTTTATTATTGTTTATTTTCTTAATAATTCATGAATAAGGCCTTTTTTCCAAAAAGAAAAAATAATGAAAATTTTTTAAAAAAAAAAAAAGTTGACATGATTTTGTGTTTAATAATATAAATGGTATGTTGTTAAGTTATTAGCATGTAGGTATGAAATAATCAACATGTTGAGTTTATTTTAGATTCGACATATATGGTAGTCTTAATAAATAATTGTGCTTACTTGAAAATAAATTATTGTGTTTGTTTTATAGTTAGCTTGTCAGGCTTGGTTTTGATGTGTAATGTTGGTATATTAAATTTTCACGATAAATAATCTTGTTTTATTTAGCTATGATAAAAATATTTTCAAATAAAATAGGCTTTTTCCCAAAATTAGTTTTCTCACACAAAAGAGGTTTTCATAAAAAATAAATAAATAAATAAATTGGTCTTTTCCAAATTTAAGGGTATGATAAGTTTTTCAAAAATAAACCAAAATGAGATTTTCAAAATTAAAAAAAAAAATGTAATGAATTAAAATGATAAGAGCTTTTAACAAATAAAATTGGCTTACACACTAAAGTTTTTATTAATCGAGAACTATGTAGGCTTAATCTAGCTTCATGGGTAAGTAGGCACTTCGACCAATCCAAAATAATAAATTTTTTTGTTTTCCCCCTTTTTCCTTTTTTTAAAATGCTAAATTTATTTGAAAATTTATTTAAGGCTCACTTAATTATTTCATGAATTTATTTTATAAAAACCACAAACCACTTAATTTTTAATAAAATAGCCTCTAAGCCCAATTGATTTTTGGTTTCTATTTTCTAAAACTTTTTTAGAAAACTCATGAACTAGTAGTTGAAATTAAGGCTCATACACTTATGGACTCTAATTTCACTTCTTCTTCTTTTCTCGATTTTGATTAGGTGACAACTCCTTTTTCAAATGTCATTTTTAAAAAAATATTTTCTTAATCTAGTCGAAAGGTTTATGTTGAGTGGGTCGAGCTTAATGTAAATTAGGTTAAAAAAAAAACAAGAGAAATCAAATTTTCAACTCAATAAAGACTATGTTACATTTTTAGCCATCGTGTTCGCAATTCATGAATCATCGACTTGTCATGAAGCTAAACATGATTCAAGATGGGTTGAGGCAATGAATCAAGAGCCTTTAGCTCTTGTGTCTAATCACACATGGGATTTAATTTCCTTGCCATCAGGAAAAAAAAAAACGTATTGGTTCTAAACGAGTGTACAAGATTAAGTACAATCTGATGAGATGGTGGATTGTTTTAAAGCTAGATTAGTTGAAAAGGGTTTTATATAAGTTGAGGTGTAGATTAAACTCACAATTTTTTTCTTGTAGCAAAGCTCACTACAATGCATGTATTACTTGCTATTTCTACTGCCAAACATTAGCATGTTCATTAACTTGATGTCAACAACGCTTTTCTATATGGATTCATTAATGAGGAAATTTACGTAAAGCCTCCAAAAGACTATTCTATGGCTACTCTAAGCTAAGTGTGCAAATTAGTCTAGTCTTTATAAGGCTTGAAGCAAGCCTCAAGACAATAGAACAAAGAATTCACCAAATTCATTTGTTCCCAAGGCTTTGAGCAATCTTAAGCTGATCATTCTTTATTTACACAGTCAAATGCTAAAGGTTTTTTAGCTCTTTTAATCTATGTTAATGATGTTTGATTGTAAGTGATGATTTGGATGATATTTTTTTATGTTAAGACAGCTATTGACAAAACATTACAATGAAGGAATTAAGGGAAGCTCATTTTTTTCTTAGGATTGGGATCCATCGTACGTCTAATGGTTTTTATCTTCATCGGTGCAAGCTTTTGCTTAATATTCTTTAAGATGTAGGTCTTACTGGTTGTAAACTAGTTAAACAACCTTTGCCCACTCACATACAACTTGATCATACATCAAGAACACCATCAACTGATTTTTCTATTTTCAAACAACCAGTAGGTCAATTGTTATACTTAATAATGACTTGGCTAGACATTTGCTTTCTTATTTAGCAGCTTAGTTAGTTTGTTAGAAGCCCTTGCACTACTCAGTTTCAACCGGCCCGTCATGTGCTTCACTACTTAAAAGGCAGTATTGATAATGGTCTTTTTTACTCTACTTCAACTCCTCTAACTTTACATGGCTACTTTGATATAAATTGGGGTTCTTGTTGCATTAATCAGAAATCCTTATCTAGATATTGTATTTTTCTTGGCTCTTCTCCCATCTCTTGGAAGACTAACGATTAAGACTGAGGTTAAGTGTCGTAGTGTTGCATTTACTATTAAGGAGCTCCTTTGGTTATCTTTCATCTTACAGGATCTACATGTTGCTATTTCTTTACTAGTTAGACTCTACTGATAGCAAGTCAACTTGTATGCTAATAGAGAATCCGCATTTCCATAATAGAACCAAGCACATAGATTTGGATGTCCATTTCACTCGTCATCACATTTCCACTAGGTTTCTTCGTTTACATCACATTTCCTGCAATTAACAACTAGTTGACATGATGACTAAAATACCTTCTAAACAATTGTGGCATCATTTCTTGATCAAGTTGGCACTTTCGACTCATCCAACTTGAGGGAGGGTGTTAATAGTATAAATACTTTGTACAATCAGGTTATTTATACATGTGTCCATAGTCTGTATAGTATAAATACTTTTTACATGTAACATTTCAATTAGTTATGTCGATAAACTATTTTATGTTATTACTGTAACTCTTCCATTTCTCTTTCTTGACTATTCTAAACAGAGATTAAGCATGAAATCAAGGCTCAATCGCTTCTCAGATCCCAGAAAAGGAACCTAGAGAATCCTAGAAAACTAATTCAACCATCTTTGGTACAATTGTCTTTATAGGCACTTCATCCCCATCATTTACTTAGGATGATTGAAAATTTTCCTTCAAATCAAGTATATCTTCTTCAAGAATTTATGGAGAAAAAGTTTAACAAGTTGCATGTAGTTGAGACACCATATCCTAGTTCTATCTTGTAGGTATTGTAATTGATACACTCCGAAACCTTGAATGGGACATCTACTCCAGGTGCGTATTCCTAAGCTCTTTCACTTGGAGACTTTTCCTTTCTTAAACGAATAAAATATAAATCTTTGGGTTGGAGTATCAACCGGAGTCTTCCTTAACTTCCCTACTCTTGGTATCCTTAGGCGCTTGTCTTTGAAGATGGCTTGAAACCTGCTATTAAATCTTTTGAACTTGTCTATATTTTCCGGCTCTTCTCTAGTTGTATTCTCTTGAATTAGAATATGGTAATAGATCCAATGGAGTAGTAGGACTGTGTCCGCATGCAGCTTTAAAAGGAGGCTTCCTAGTTGAATCTGGATTTCACCGGTTACATGTAAACTCCACGATTGATGGACATAGATTCCTTCCTACCAAATTTCTTCCAACTATAGATATGTGTAATACTTCTAAATCTAAGGTACAGTTTTATTCAGTTGGATTTATAATTGAATAAATTAAAAGTTTAGGTTTAAAATTGCATAAAGTGGTAAAGTTCAGGCGGTAAGCGCGACATTTTTCTATATTCATTTAATGTTATTAATTGGTAGACCATATTTGATTTCTCTAACCTTGTACCTCTAAAAGTAGAACTTGTGTGCAGAGATTTATCAAATGCTTGATGATGCCTTAGAAGTGATGAACTATAACCATGCTGAAGACTCCCTGGCGAGCCCGACCTTATCTCTTTCGGACTCCCCTTTTATTTTTCATGTGAGTCTTTGTGTGTGTGTGAGAAAGCCTTGGTTTAGCAAGATGGTGTTGTTAGCTCCAGTTGCTTCTTAGTTGGAAATGCCTAGCCGGGATGGACTTCTTCAAGCCCTAGTTTGTTTTTTTTTTTTTTCCCCCTTTAATATATGGAAAAGAAAAAGGAAAAGAAAGCAGAAAGAAAAATGCATCGCTAGCGTCATCATCTAAGAGTATCTATGATGATACACAAATGCAGTTGCAAAAAGGTACCTATATGCCCAAAATCTTCGGAAAAGACACGGCTGATCCTCACGCCGCTCGGATGGTGCCTGAATGTCGCTTACACCATAAAAAGAAAGCTTAAGCTTATAAAGGAATTAACGTGGGATTAGTGGTTCGTTGATTCTATTATTGGGACTAACTTGAGTTTATATATCAAAATGAATGTGTTTGTAGGTTCTGTCACGCATTCCATGACCAGATACTTTGAAGAAAATGGATGTTAAGCGACTAAGTTGCATGTGTCATGCACGTGAACACCGAACAACATGCGGGCCAATGTTGTTTTAAAGTATTTTCTGTCGTGGGGTTGGAGTTATAAAATGGGATTTTTCTATAGTCATATCCAATTTTTTTTTATGGTATCGGGATCGGTTTTACTTTCTATTCTACTTTTAATTTAATATTTATTAAATCTAAATTATTAAATTGATTATATTAAATCTAATAGATATTAAATAATTAGTAAAATAAAAAGTTGGACCAATCCTATTAAGATAGTAAACTAAACGATAAAAGTTTTCAATAAAATGACACAATGAAGAAGACAAATAATACATCATTTTTACACTTTTTTACTTTGAGTATTTGTGTTTTTATCTTGTACACTTAAGTGGCTTGTATTTTGAAAATTTAAGAAAACCCAACTCTATTGATATTCATTAAATCTAAAAAGATAGAAAAAGAAAAAAAAAACACTAAGGAAACTTAAAATTCATTGAAGAAAAAAAAAATCAACGATTAACTCTTAGTTTGAACTAGTCTTTCAGTGCTTTTGATACTCGCCAGTACTTATGATTCTACAATCACTTTCTCATACTAGTGTAAGTTTTTTTTCTAAAGAGATGAGTTTATCCATAATTTATAGAACCACAAAATTTGAACAAATTGCATAGATGAATAGAAAAAGAAAGAATGCATGTTTCCATTATCGGCATGGAGATTTATGAAATTTGGCCAAAATCTATTACTATTTAATTTATATTCATCGAGATCGCTAAATAGAAGAGATTTCGACAATAGTTATTAACCTGCATGAAAGTAACAATAAGAAAAAGAAAAAATCGAAAAGAAGGAAAAGGGGAAAAGGACATGAGAAAGGAAAAGAAATAAATCCCACTTTTCTCTCGTAGCTTTAGTAGAAATGGTGTGCTAGTGGTTCTTTTGTATTGAGATGTTAAAAGTTAATCAAAGACAAGCTTTCCTGATGAAGAAAGAGCAATGTAATTCAATCAATCCTCTTTATTTCTTTTTCTTTCATTTGTTTTGGCTTTTCTTTTTTCCTTCTTAATTCTTTTCTGCTATGAGTTAACAAATGCCAATAAAGTTTAGTATTTCTTGATTTTTCAAAACATAGGTCATTTTTAGTGTAAAAAATAAAATCACATATACCTAAAATGAAAACATAAGTGCTTAAATTGTAATTTACCCCTAAAATTTATTAGGAATATGGCCTATCTTTAGACATATGTATATGTGGTTGTCTCTCCACTTTTGCGAAATGTTGATTTTGGGTTTTGGTGTTTAACAGAGATTTTTTATTTTTTTTCCTTTCTTTTTCAGAAATATTTCATCATTTTTTATAAAGAAAACTTTAAAATTATCAAATATGGGATTTTTCTGCAGTCTCTTTTTTGTTTTATATAGAATTGATCTCACTATCTATTTCATCTTTAATTCATACTCTTTTAAATCTGAACTATTAAATAAACTATAAGTTTAATGGTTCAAATTTTAAAAAATGGAAATAAACGGTAGAATGATGGATAGGATTGATCCATTTAAAATGGAGGACGAGACCATTGAATCTCACTCAAATATGTATCATAATATTATTAATAAGTTGTGATTATTAGTGGTATTTCATATGGAAGGAAACAATAATCCTTACTATAAACAGTAATAGTAATTTCTTTTTCTTTTTCTTTTTCCTTTTCTAGCTAATAAGGATGAATTTCTTTTCTTTTTTCTTGCTCAAAAAAGGAAGCAAAGATAAATTCCATTTAGCTGGAAAAGGTCACATCAATTGATATAAAAGGCTCCTAAATAATAGGGTGTATGAAAACAAATCTAATAAAGTGAAACGTCTCTTCAAAATTCAAGCTATTCCACTTAGGTGATGATATGATTTACCCTAAATGATATAAGGGACTCTTAAATAGTGGAATGTATGAAAACCAATCCAATAAAAAGAATCACAACTAAAATGATTACGTTATTGTATTAGGTATATTTCTTTAATAGAGATTTTTTATTATTTTTTCCTTTCATTTTTAGAAATATTTCATCATTTTTTATAACGAAAACTTTAAAATTATTGAATATAGGATTTTCCTACAGTCTTGTCCTTGTTTTATATGGAATCGATCTTGTAATCTATCTCACCTTTAATTTCTACTCTTTTAAATCTGAACCATTAAATAAATTATGAATTTAATTGTTTAGATTTTAAAAAATAAAAATAAATGATGAGATGAAGAGTATGATTCGTTGAAATGGAAGATGATACAATAGAATCTCCCTCAAATATGTATCATAATATTATTAACAAGTTGTGATTATTAATAGTCTTTCATGGCAATTAATGGAAGGAAACAATGGTCCCTACTATAAACAATGATGGTGGTTTCTGTTTCTTTTTCCTTTTATAGCTAATAATGATGAATTTCTTTTCTTTTTCCATGCCAAAAAAGGAAGTAAAGATAAATTCCATTTGGTTGGAAAAGGTCGCATCAATTAAATCAATTGATATAAGAGGCTCCTAAATAATAGGTTATATGAAAACAAATCTAATAAAGTAAAATGTCTCTTCAAAATCCAAGCTATTCCACTTAGGTGATGATATGATATCCCTTGGCTCCTAAATAGTGGAATGTATGAAAACTAATCTAATAAAGAGAATTGCAACTAAAATGATTATATTATTATATTAGGTATATTTGTTTAGTAGAGATTTTTTTCTTTTTCTTTTCCTTTCTTTTTCAAAAATATTTCATCATTTTTTATAATGAAAAATTTTAAATTATTGAATATAAAATTTTCCTACAGTCTTGTCCTTGTTTTATATAGAATCGATCTTGCCATCTATCCCACGTTTAATTTTTACTCTTTTAAATCTAAATCATTAAACAAATTATAAATTCAACTATTCAAATTTTTAAAAAATAAAAATAAATGGTGGGATGAAGAGTATGACTAATCCCGTTAAAATGAAAGATGATATAGTAGAATCTCCCTCAAATATGTATCACAATATTATTAACAAGTTGTGATTATTAGTGGTCTTTCATGGCAATTAATGGAAGGAAACAATGGTCCCTACTATAAACAATGATGGTGATTTCTTTTTCTTTTTCCTTTTCTAGCTAATAAAGATGCATTTCTTTTCTTTCTCCATGCCAAAAAAGGAATTAAAGATAAATTCTATTTGGTTGGAAAAGGTTGCATCAATTGAATCAATTGATATAAGGGGCTCCTAAATAATAGGTTGTATGAAAACAAATCCAATAAAGTAAAATGTCTCTTCAAAATCCAAGCTATTCTACTTAAGTGATGATATGATTTCCACTAAATGATAAGGGGCTCCTAAATAGTGGAATGTATGAAAACCAATCCAATAAAGGGAATCTCAACTAAAATGATTATGTTATTGTATTAGGTATATTTGTTTGATGGAGATTTTTTCTTTTTTTTTTTTTCCTTTCTTTTTTAGAAATATTTCATCATTTTTTATCACAAAAACTTTAAAATTATCAAATATGAGATTTTTCTATAGTATTATCCTTATTTTATATGGAATCGATTTTGCCATCTATCTCATTTTTAATTTCTACTCTTTTAAATCCGAACCATTAAACAAACTGTAAATTCAATGATTTAAATTTTAAAAAATAAAAATAAATAGTGAGATGCCCGTTAAATTGAAGGACAGAACGATAAAATCTCCCTTAAATATGTTTCATAATATTATTGACAAGTTGTAATTATTAGTAGTCTTGCACAGCAGTTAATGGAAGGAAACAATGGTCCTTACCATAAATAATGATGGTGATTTCTTTTTCTTTTTCCTTTTTCTAGCTAATAAAGATGAATTTCTTTTCTTTTTCCATGCCAAAAAAGGAAGTAAAGATAAATTCTATTTGGTCGGAAAAGGTCGCATCAATTGAATCAATTGATATAAGGGCTCCTAAATAATGGGGTATATGAAAACAAATCCAATAAAGTGAAACGTCTCTTCAAAATTCAAACTATTCCACTTAGGTGATGATATGATTTTCCCTAAATGATATAAGGGGCTCTTAAATAGTGGAATGTATGAAAACCAATCCAATAAAGTGAAACATCTCTTCAAAATTCCATTGATATAAAGGGCTCTTAAATGGTAGGGTGTATGAAAACCAATCCAATAAAGTGAAACTTCTCTTCAAAATTCAATTGATATAAGGGGCTCTTAAATAGTATGAAAACCAATCCAATAAAGTGAAACGTCTCTTCAAAATTCAAGCTATTCTGCTTAGGTAATATTATTACTGTAATAATATGACTTCCCCTAAATGAACAAAACCAACCAAATTAGCAAGTCATAAAACCCGTAGAAGGAACAACATGATTCCACGTAAGGAATGAACAATAGAAGAAGAAGAAGAATAACAAGCACATAAAATAAATTACTTAATAAAAAAAACTAATGACGAACCAATATTTCAATCTTTAGATTACTAGATCTATAGTGGTAAACTTATGGTGGTAGATATGTAATGAGATTGATTGGTGATTATGAATTTGATAGAAATATATTATGACATTTGACTTTTTTTTTTTTTTTTTGTCCAAAAAGTTAGGGATTCATGGATATTAAAATTAGTCATGGTAGATCTACAACTTCAGGATGGTGAAGGAAATGAAGAGATCCTAAACGGAGGGAGAGTTGCATAGCTACCCCTAAGGATTAGGATTGTTAAGGAGGTTTTCTATGTTAGATACACGATGAGCAAATGATGGTGAGTAATTTGAAGCAAAATATCTTAATAAAAGATGATAAAAAATTACTTCCACTTTTTAAAAAAGGAAATCGTTTCCTCACTTCCTCTAGCACTTCTATAGCTGCTAACTATCACAGCCATTGACTTTCATCTTTATTTGCCTTTACAAGCAAAGTTGTTAAATTCATACAACTATTAAAGGCTAGCAAATTCAAAACATAAAAATATAAATTTCTACAATTTGTATAAACTGACTTTCAAAAATATAAATATACTTACAACAATTATAATAAAAAAACTAAAAATAAATAATAGAAATAAAAAAATTCAATACAAATTTTAGTTACAATATAATTCACAATACAAGTGATTAAGTATAAATCATTATAATAATGCATAAATTTAGTGTATAAATAGTAGTGTAGGGATAGTTTATATTAAAAATTAAACCATTATAATAAAGTACAAAACTAAAACAAATCATTATACAAGTTTGTTTCCGAAAAGAAGGGAAAACAAGTTACATTGGTGGATAGGACACCTTTGCAAATGGTTGTACTAGACAATCTGCATCCATGGCTGACATTGGTGATGAACTTGAAATGAGACGATTAGATTGATATTGGCAATATGAACCAGATGACCCTTTAACACTATACATATATATATATGTTTATCTACTGTGTCTAAGTTACTTCAATTCTTTAGAAGTTAAAGACTGCGCCATTTGCCACATTAAATTTGAGAAAAATGAACCGCTATTGCCGCACTAGTACTTAAGTCTAAAAGTGAAATTTTTGGTATGGCATTTGTATGGTTATGCATGTGGTGATGATTGTACTGAGCATCATTGCTCACCTGTTTTTGCAACTTAAATATTAGTTCATATATTAGCTGGGACCTTTGAACCGGAATGGGAACGACGCGCAACTGTTGAATAATAAAATTTTAAGTACTTGAAGGTCAGAAACGTCTATTGAAAATAAAATTGACTTGGCGTAAGAGCTTTGAAAGACTTATTTTAAATGTTATTTGCTGACTATACAGTTGGTATTAAGTACTGCATGCACCTTGAAGGTTAAGGATTGGAGTTTGGAGTAGTGTTATAAGGAAAATTGAAAGGACCGCTTTAGTTAGATTTAAAATTTTCCACGATGAATATGGTCTTAATATTGTGACTCTTCTAGTTTTCTCTTCTTAGGGAGGGACTACTATACAAAATGCAATTTCTCAATAATTTTTTTAACACTTCCATATGTTTATCTTAAAATCGTCAAATATTATATTATGTTCTATCTGATATTTTTCATGCTTTGGTTCTTTCTAAACTCGCAATAAAATTTTCTATTCCATTTGCAAATAACTTAAGTTTATAAGATATACTTGGGCACATGCAGGCATTTGGCAACTTTATATTCAGTCTTAAAAAAACATATTAATATTACGGCAATTTTATTGGAATTCATACTGATACCAAAACATTTAAGGAAAAAAAAAATTAATAGATATCTCTTATTACTACTTTTATACAAGTATTATGAAAAAGTTAACACATAATTATCAAAAAATCAAAAGATTTAATATTAAGCTGCCACAAGGCAATTTACCCTAAGAATTTCCCAAGGGAAATTTAAGTGTCATTACAAGACATTGCTTTTCCAACTAAACACTATTTTTCTTTTGAAAATAGGATTTTTATTTATAGTAAAAATTATTAGTAAGTGAATCGATTCATGTTAGGGCTAGGTAAAAAAATCATGAATTATAAATTGAATCATAAACCAAACCAAATTGAACCAAAAAATTGACTTTTGTACAAATAGTTCTATTCATGGTTCAATTCAATTATACATAAATGGTTCGAGGATATAATCAAGAAAGTGAACGGAACCAAACCAAATTGGTTTGTTAAACAAAATAAATTCATGCAATTGTTTTATACTTTTTTATTTTATATTTTTTTTTTCTCAATTAAATTTCATCAAGTCTTTTATATCTTATTCTTTTTTGCCTTATTTTTTAGTTAATTATTAAAATTAAATTAAGTAAGTTCCACTTGAAATTTCATATTTGGAAATTTTTCTTTTTTAAATTATTCTTTTTTTTTTATATGTTTTCAAATTAAGAGTTTAACCTTAGTACTCTTTACATATCTTTCATCTATTTTTCTTTCATCATTGTTCGTTTGAATGGAATTTTTTATCCTTATCTATTCAAGTTAGCATTATTAAAATATTATATGACTTTTTGCTAAGTATTATTATACATGATAAATATATGAGAAATTAATAGAAAATTTATAAAAGTTTAATAAAAAAGAAAATACGTTATTGAAGATAAAAATATTTAATGAAAATTTAATATAAATAGTTTGAATTGTAGATAGAACTAAACCAAACCAATTATAATTAGGTTCGAAAAATTTACAAATCAAATCACATGATTTAGTTTGATTTCAAAAGAAAAAAAAGAACAACAAAAGAAAAAACCAAATCATTATAAATTTTATATCAAAACTAAATATAATTATCCGTAGCTCTCAATGATAAGTGATGCAACGCGACATTAGCATTTGTGAGCCAAGAGTAGCCATAACTACCAAATATTAATGGCAATATCATAAGTTTTCAATTTTTTTAATCAACTTAGATTATGTTTTGCATCCATTACAAATTTCAAGGATAAATACAATTAGTCAAAAAATCTATTCCAAACATTTTCCAGATAGTAGACAACCTAGAATTCGGCTGTTATTTCGCTCATTTCCTCACAGGAACGTTACAAGGTCGAATACAAAACCTTACATTACTAGTGTAATTGAGTATGCTGGTGGGATTTTAGCAACGGTTTAAGGTCCTGTTTGGATTTTTTTTTTTTTTCTCTTGCATGTAGCTTATCTATTTTGTTCTATATATAATATATATTTTTATGAAATTTGATATTTAAAAAATTTTCTTATTTTTATCTTATATATTTCTGTTTCATAATTATAATAAAAGCGATAATTAGAGTGTCAAAATTAAAAAATGAAAATTCATGTAGATTTGAGAAAAAATTTGAAAAAATTATATTTTATGCATTAAAGATAATTGTTTTAATTTATATTTTTGTAATTATGAATAAAGTAAAACGTAAAAAAATTTAACTTTATATTGATTTGTTAGACATTTAATTTCATAACAGAAGTATATGTAAAATTATATTTCTATCTTTTTAATCTAATTCTTATTAAATGCAACTCGAGTAAACATCAAAAAGACATTAAAAAGTTGAACTAAATGGAGCCTAAATGTTAGTTGAGAACTATGTTGAGATGAAACTGGCTTCTAAAGATTCCTAACTGATGAATGATTTACAATATATATATATATATATATATATATCTAATGCCATGTTTGTTATAAAGGAATTGTTTAGGATGGAATGATATGGTAGAATGAAAAATATTTTTCAATTTATGGAAATAGCCATGAAATAGACTAGAGTGGAATGAAATAATATAATATTAAATGTGTAAGTATTATTTATCAAAAATTCTCTTAACTATTATATGCCATAATTCATTTGAATGTTAAATAAATAATATTAATTAGTCCTAATTGATGAAAGGGAAATATAATCATAATTCGACCTTCTAAAAGATGAAATTGAATTCCCCATTGAAGTCAAAATCATCAATTCCTTAAAATTGCAATTACACCATCTAAATATACTTTCAAACTAAGGAAAAGAAATAGAATTCAGAATCAAGATTCTATTCTAATCCATCATTCTTGTATACTCAACATGACATAAAGGGAAAAAACAGATATTATATTCAGTGTATTTAATTAAAAGTAATAGAAAGAGAATTTATCAATATCACATTTTACACTCAAATCTTTTTTTTTTAATTATATATTTAAAATTTTAACTTATTTAATTATATACTCAGCTGAAAATTTAATTATCACTATTTACACTTTAATTAACTCTAATTTACACCATTAATTCAGTCAATACGATCAATAAATAAGGTAGTCATCTATAACCTTAAGAGAGTCACACAAACACAAACAAGTGGTCGTCAACTACCTACTACAAAATAGTAAATTACGATCTACTTAAAAAATGTGGATCATAAGACCCTCTAGCAGCCATGGGTAATCACACACGACTTTAGGGAGGTCACACTACCCTCGTAAGGATATTGGCAACCACCTTATTAGCTTAATCGTGTTGAATAAATTATCATTATGAATAGAAGTTAGTTACAGTATAGATAACGATAACTAAATCTTTAATTAGTATATAATTAGATAAGTTAAAATGTCAGATATATAATTATAAAAAGTGGTAAAGTTGAGATATAAAGGAATAATTACTACCTTACGCAAGAATGGAATACCTATTTTTGAAATATTTCTTATTATCTTATATACTTGAAAATTGGTTTAGAAAACTTTATTCTCTCTCTAAGATAAAATGTTCAAGTTCAAGTAATTGAACAATTATGCCCTCAATTAATAAGAAAAGTTATTTAATATTTTGTTATTTTTCAAAAAGATCAAATAGGGACACCTTGATATATTTTGTTATATTCCGAATTTGATACTGCAATAAATAAAGTGAAATAAATATTAAAATAAAGAATCCAAACAACAAAAAAAAAAAAGCAAAATGAATAATATTATATAAATCTTTAATTTATTTCTAATAATAGTTATTGTTAACGTATAACTTTTTTTATTTCCTTTATATTTTATTTCAAAAAAAGTAAACGGGCGATCAACTTGCTCACGAATGAAAGCAAAACAGAAATTGGGGACGAAGACATGTGGGAATCGTATACGGCATGTTTATATGCTAGATTAGATTGGTCACGCCGCGCGGTTGATAACAAAATATGCAGTCGGCTTCCGCTGATTGGCGTAGGCTGATTTCTTCATTTTTACAGAGCTTGTGGGTTTCCATGCGCAGTCCAACTTTTAATTTTTAGCTTGGAGGCCATATAAGCAATATCTAGGTGCCACGTGGATTCTTGGAAATTCAACACCTAATCCTGTAAATCTAACGCCTTTATAGCAGCTAGCTAGGGAACACTCCGAATCTGTAATTGTTATAATCATAGAAATTCTGTCGGATCTCCCTATCTGTTTTTTTGTCCTCTACCGAAGGATGTTACATTTCAAATCAATCCAAGGATCGAAGTACGTAGAGCTGGCGAGTTGGTGATCAGTGAAGTTGATTCCAAGAAGTAATGTCAGTCCCGATTAATTATCAAATCATCATAGGCCAACCATTCCGGTGATCTCTAGAAATCTCTCATAAGTTCTCAATAATTGTTGAATAAGAGACGGTCCAAAATAAAATGTAACAACGAATAAATCGTTGCGTGCATCCATGATAAATCAGTTTTTGTTGTTTGATAAATTTCTTCAGTTAACAAAAAAAGGTAATTTGATGGTAAAATATTGTCTGATATTTTTCATGCTTTGGTTCTTTCTAAACTTGCAATAAAATTTTCTATTCCATTTGCAAATAACTTAAGTTTATAAGATATACTTGGGCACAAGTAGGCATTTGGCAACTTTATATCCGGTCTTAAAAAACATATTAATATTACGGCAATTTTATTGGAATTGATACCGATAATGAAACATTTAAGGAAAAAAAAATTTAATAGATATCTCTTATTATTACTTTTATAGAAGTATTATTAAAAAATCAAAAGATTTAATATTAAGTTGCCACAAGGCGATTTACCTTGAGAATTTCCCAAGGGAAATTTAAGTGTTATTACAAAACATTACTTTTCCAGCAAAACACTATTTTTCTTCTGAAAATAGGATTTTTATTTATAGTAAAAATTATTAGTAAGTGAATCAATTCATGCTAGAGCTGGGTAAAAAAATAATGAACTATAGATTAAATCATAAGTCAAACCAGATTAAATCATAAGCCAAACCAAATTGAACCAAAAAATTAACTTTTGTACAAATAGTTTTATTCATGGTTCAATTCAATTATATATAAATGGTTTGAGAATATGATCGAGAAAGTGAACAAAACCAAACCAAATTGGTTTGTTAAACAAAATAAATTTATCCAATTGTTTTATGCTTTTTTATTTTTTTTGCTCAATCAAATTTCATCAAATCTTTTATATCTTATTCTTTTTTGTTTTATTTTTTAGTCAATTATTAAAATTAAATTAAGTAAATTCTATTTAAAATTTCATATTGAGAATTTTTTTTTAATTATTCTTTTTTTTATATGTTTTCAAATTAAGGATTTAACCTTAGTGTTCTTTACATATCTTTCATCTCTTTTCCGATCTTTAGTGTGTCTATTTTGTCTTTTCGTATCATTTTTAAACAAGCAACTCTATTTTTCTTTCATCGTTGTTCGTTGGAATGTAATTTCTTATCCTTGTCTAATCAAATTAGCTTTATTAAAATATTATATGACTTTTTGCTAAGTATTATTACGCATGATAAATATACAAGAAATTAATAGAAAATATATAAAAGTTTAATAGAAAAGAAAATACATTATTGGAGATAAAAATATTTAATAAAAATTTAATATAAATAGTTCACATTGTGAGTAGAACTAAACCAAACCAATTATAATTAGGTTCGAAAAATTTACAAATCAAACCACATGATTCAGTTTGATTTCAAAAGGAGAAAAAAAAAACAACAAAAGAAAAAACCAAACCATTATATTATATTCTATCTGGTAAGAGAGACTAACATGTACCAAATTGAACTATACCCACCCTTAATTTATGCAATGTTAATACATATATTAGTTAGAACCAAATTGTATCCACAAAGGCTAGAATTAATTACTAAATTATGATACCCTTTTTTTTTAATCCAAACAATTTGAATGAAGTGTTCAAGCTATAAAATTTAGGTATTTTTTGGATTATCTTTTTTTTTTTATCTATATATGTTATATATCTAATATGTATTTGTTTAAAATCTGCTATTTAAAAAACTATCTTATTACTATGTTATTAATTTTTATTTCATATTTATAATGAAGATGATAATTCAATTGTTAAAATTATGATATGGAAATTTACGTATTTTTAAAAGAAAAGATTTGAAATATATATATATTATATATTGAAAATTATTATTTAAATTGATATTTCTATGAATATAAATAAAATAAAGGTAGATAAATTCAATTTTATTGGAATTTGTTTGATATTTAATTTTAGAAGAGAGATATATATGAAATTATATTTCTATCTATTTTATGTCTTATTTTTTCCCATCACAAGATTCAAGTAAATACCATTAAGACACCAATAAGATAGAAAAAAAAAATGAAACAAATGGACTAAGATAACCTAAACAAAGCTGAAAATGACCAAGGCAAATAATTCACTAAATCAAAAGAGTAGAATAAGGAAATACAAGAGCAGCTGATGACATAACATGCACTAAAGTGGTCATTGAAAATTGTGGTTCTAGCAAAAGTTTTCAATAGTTGGTTTCAATCGTTTCAAAATTACTCATAATCCCTTCACGGTTTACTTGATCCATCCATCCAAAACGATCATTCACGATTGCACAAACATACGAAGTACTCTCGTCTTAAGTGTTATTTGAATAGACCAACCCATGTATCTTGCTACTCAACACCAATCCACAGGATTAGTCTAATATTGGAAGTAGAGTAAGCTGGTGAAAAGTTTTATATTCATTCAACTGTTGTATCTTTAATTCCACTATAATCATTTATACTACTAGAGCATTAAGCACAGCATGAGCAAAAATTACCAACGAAGTAGAAGCCCATTTGCACGAAACCATTGTATCAACTACCACACGAAGGTAGCAATTAGATAGTAAAACTAAACAGTAAAATATAAGAAAAATAGTATAACATTTTTATACTATATTTGATATGTGCAATATTGGATACGGATTTTCATAATTAAAATTTTCAAAAAATTAACTATTTCCTATTATAATTACAGTAAAACTTTGTACTAAGATTTTAGAACTTCTTGTGAGGTTATTTATGGAAATTTGAAGATACATTTATTTTGTAAGGTAAAATAAATTTTTTTATCACCAAATAAATGAAACAGATTTTCTAATTTTAGTCCAATACCTTAAAATCTCTTTATCCAATATCTTTAACTAATATGCAAACCGAAAAATGGATAAATGGATAAAGAATTTATCCAATACTATATACTACAAATGTACGGCGACCAAACAACACATAAGTTTATCAGTATCATCGACTACAAAGAAACTGTTGACCCAAAAGAAAATAAAGGTAAAAAAAAGAAAACTGCAAAGAAATCTCGCTACTCATATTAGCCAAAAACCAACAAAGACATAACATGGAAATACTAAACATTCCATTATACAGATCTCAAGTAATTCAAAACAAGTAAACAACCACAGCACTAGAAAAAGCTAAGAACAAGCAACTCTAACAAATGAAAATGATATAAGAATTTGTTCAAAAACACAAATAAACACTAATCGAACTTAAAACAGAAGCTCAGGATTTAAGGTCATCAAAAAGAGCAAAGATTAGGTTATATAAAATAAAAGGTGGTTAGTGTTTTACATAAAAGTGGGTCTTCATATCAGCAAATCCGCATCATCGAAGTCAGACTACATTTAAGGAAGTAGACTTCGTCAAACCGAGGAATGGAGTTGCCTGTCTTCAGGAATCGACTTTGGCTAACCGAGGTATGACTTTATTAGGATGAAGGCAATCAGTCGGCTTCAAGGTCTTCAGGATGTCAACTTCAACTAACTGGAGTCGGCGTTTGTCAGTACGAGGTCGATCAAAGTCTTCTTGAGGGGGGGCTGGGGGGGGTGGTGTTGAGGACTTCAACTAACCAAAGAGGTAACTTTGTCAAGACGAAGCCCCTTGCTCTAGGCATGTTCCTCTTCTAAATCTCTTCAGATGAATCAAATGAATTGATAAACATGGTTGCAGTGGTAATTTCTATGTGATATCGACTAAGCACCTTGGTTATGGATGCCTTAACCTTTTTTAATCACTTTTGTGTCTGTAATAACTAAAGAAAGTTAAATAGAGGCATTAACTCATGTTTTTAAGCATGTTATACATGACCACATTGCAAGAGCCTCCATTCATTTCAATGCAATTGCTCAAGCAATGCGTGGCTTAGTTGGCAATTCAGGTGCATGGATCCTATATGCCATCATAGTCTTGTTCTTCCAAAGATAGTAACTGCTTGTCCATTGGCTATGAACTTAACTTTATGATGAGAACTACGAGAAATTTCCCTAGCAATATATGCATCAATGGCCTTCCTAACAGTATGTTAAGACTATGCCATTATACTAACTATATCATATACTTGTGTAATGAATCATATTATAACTATAATAATAATCTCTACATCATAAAAACACAGCTAATATTAGTGAACATGTAATCATCACAGTAAGGTGCCTGTACCTATGCTTAAAACTTATACCATGTATAATATAGGTTCCAAGTTTTATGATACCTTTAATTTCTCAATATAACTAGGGTCCCCTGTACCTGAACTATGATAATAATAAAAGTAATTAGATTTGTCCATAGAGGAAATTTAATTAATCTGTTCTAATTTGGAACACATTACTTTTAGGATAAAACTTGGTCAAATAGCCAAATATTTCTTACATCTACAATTTAAGTTGGTATACTGATTTGTATTTGGTGTACTTCTTTTTTTAATTCATTATATTTGCATATTTAATAATTTTTTAAAAATGATATCAATTTATAATTTTAACATTCTGATTTATGCATGAACTATACAATATCAAATTAAAGAAAAAGTTTAAATAGAAAAGAAATCAACAGGCTCAGTAGGTTATGGGAACCAATAGGTTTATAAGGTTTACAGTTGGGTGGTTCCACAGAATCATTGGTAGATTCTGGTTACAAAATTTTGAACCATGTACTAATAGGAAACACTATGGGATAATATAGGAACTTCATGCCCCAGAAATGTTTAAAACTTGCGATAAATGAATAAATTTCACATCTTTAACATGAAAATCAGCCTAGCACAAATCAGTTGCAAGATCAATTTCTTCTTTTCCATGTCATCAGGCAGGAGCCAAATTGCCGAATATTCCTTTATAGCATATAAAAGGAGTTACTGATTATAGTTATAAGAAGAAAAGAGGAAACCAATATGCAGCTATGACGCCTATGTTTAATGAACAGATCAGGAACTCTTATTATCCAGTGATGGAACTCAGTAATTGCAAGGTTTTTAGTTATTTATAATAAAGTTTTCCAACAAGCTCTTCTTGCTTTCAGAGATATTAGTAATTTTTTTCAAAAACCATCTTGAAGGACAGTCATCATTTCTGCAAGGTTTAAAAATTGAGAGAACATATTAGTTTTGCTCTTATGCTAACTGAAGCTCTTCATGAATGAAGGGGATTACCTTGTTTGCTTTCTTGATCCATAATTTACTTATGATCTTCTCTGCCTCCAATAGTTGTATGATACATCTTATGTTCCCTAACTAACTATTGGAGTGGAACACATCATTAGCAGCTATTCCCATGGGTTTCTGAAATCTTTAAACTTCCTTGCTGCATCAGTAATCAGAATGGCAAGCACCCAGTTGTCTCTCACACCGAGAACTTCCCAAATCTAAGCAAAGAAATGTAGCAAGAATCAGATTCTTAAAGTTTTACAAATCAAGTGAGTCAATAACCAGGCCTGAATACATGACATTGTGAAAGATTATGAACAAGCATACTAACTTTGAAAAAGATTATGAGCAGAACAGCTCTAGTACATAAACTATGACTGCTTGTAAGATAACAATGCAAAAAGAAGACAAATTGATAGGAGTAACCGCATGCCAACGTTGCATGAAATAATGTAACAAGATATATTATCATGAAGTCAACCCCCTATATTACACGTGTACAAGGGCAGATGTAGGGTGGAACCTGACCATCCTCGACCTTCATAAACAGTTTTGGCAATGAGGGACTCCAGAATCTTTAGATCATTAATTCTGAGGTAGCTAGAAGCGAGTTTTCTAAAGTTTGATGCTGAAATGAGCCCTTTACTGCAACAGCTAAGCATTAAAAATATACATGCTTAAAATATATAACTTCTGCATAATAGATTTCTCAGTCAACAAGTCTTGGTTTTGCAAGCTCAAGGAGTTCACATTCTGAAGTAGCTAGATAGCACATCTAAGGTTACAGAGTTTGAAATTCTCCACCAGGATCTGTTTCAAAATGCTGGGTGGTTAGACTTCCTATCAACAAGCAAATGTGACTAAACCTGGCAACATCATATCCTGGCTGATATATGTTGACTGCAAAACAATGGTTTCCTCTCCGGTTGAAAGTGCCCACAAAAGTAGCATAAAATGATGGATGGGTTGGATATTATAATAGCTTAATTACTTAGGCTTCTGCATGGCATGTGGCAGCAACAAGAGAGACATGCTGTTTTATGAATTGAATGTTGATGGAGAATGAGATACTGCGGATGGATAACATAACAGGAGCAAAAAGTCGGAAGAGAAAAAAACAAGTCTAGAAGCAAAACCTCTTGATGAAAGAAAAGTTCAAAATCATGAAGTTTTGTCTTCCCAATCACTTGCTTTCTTCTGCGGCTTCATCATGCAGTGTATTTCATCTAAAACTGCATAAATTTCTTCTTCATAAATTCTGAAGAGAGAAAGCAAGTCCAAGACCAAAACCTCTCAATGGAAGAAAAGTTCAAAATCAAGAAGTCCCTCTTCCCAATCACTTGCTTTCTTCGGCAGCTTGATCATGCGGTATATTTCATCTAAAACTGCATAAATTTCAACAGATCTCATATGTGATCTATCTTCGACAAGGAACTTGTGCATTTTCCCTCCCTCTTCAATGAAACTATATCCAGCTGCCTTTGTTATCTGGCCCCCCTTCATTAACTTTCTTAGCTCAGCAACTTCATTCCATTGGCCTGTTGATGCATAGATATTAGAGAGAATCACATAATTTCCTGGATTCCAAGGCTCAAGCTCAATAAGAGACTTGACAGCTTTTTCAGCAAATTCAACATTTCCATGAAAACTGCAAGCTCCCAAAAGGGCTCCCCATATAACAGAATCTGGTTTAATGGGCATAGAACATATGAGATTATGAGCTTCCTGCAGCTTTCCAGCACGGCCAAGAAGATCAACCATGCAACCATAGTGTTCTAGTTTAGGAGAGAGACCGTGTTTGGTTTCCATTGACTTGAAGAGTTTTCGGCCAAGACTAACCAAGCCTCCATGAGTACATGCCAAGAGAAGTCCAACAAACGTTACATCATCTGGTTCGGTTCCTCCATTCTAGTACCAAAAAGATGCAAAATCATTGTGAAATTAACATAGATGAGAATATAATAATCTTATAATGCTCAGGCATATATATATAAGCTGATGAAATTAGAATGACTGGAAAATAGAAAATAAAATGAAGATCTTTCCTACCAGCATCCGATCATAAAGCTCAAAAACTTCACTGCATCTCCCATGCACAGCTAAACCCATCATCATAGAATTCCATGAGCACAAATTCCTCCTGCTCCCAATCTCGTTAAACACCTGCCAAGCTGTATCAATTTTACCACACCTAGAATACAATTCCAGGACAGCATTGCTCACAAATGAATTCCCAAAAATGCCATTCTTTCTCGCATACTCTTCGATCCTATGCCCCACCTCTAAAGCACCAAGGTTAGCGCATGCTGGGAGCACACTTGCCACAGTCACGTCATTAGGTCTAAACCCTTCCTCCTCCATCCTCAAAAACATTGCCAATGCCTCCATGTACCTTCCATTCTGTGAATAACCCGATACCATAGCAGTCCACGAGACCACACTCCTTCTCGGCATTCTCTCAAACAGTTCCAAAGCTCCCTCCATGTCCCCACTCCGCGCATACCCTGCAATAAGTGAATTCCAAGTAGGCACATCTCTCAAAACAGCCTCAACAAACACTTTCCGCGCTGAACGTATCCTACCCAATTTAGCATACATATCAACCAATGCAGTCATTGCGAAGACATTGGCGTCGAAACCCGATTTGAGGAAATGGGTATGGAGCATAGTGCCAAGGGAAGGAGAGGAAAGGGAAGAAGAAGAGGCAGAGACGCAGGCGGGGAATAGGAAGGTGAACGTGAGTTCATTTGGAGTAGCATAAGCGTCAAAACGCATAAGGGAATAGAGCTTAAAGCATTGATGAGGTCGGTTTTGTGAAGCATAGGCTTGAATGAGCTTGTTGTAGAGAAAGACGGTTGGATTGGGAATTTGGTCGAACAGTTGGCGGGCATATGTGATGTTTGGTATTTCGAGGAGTTTGACGATGAGGAACTTGTTCTGGTCTATTGCATTTCGCAGGGAGTAGGCATGGATTTGTTTCAATTGGTTCATAACATAACATCAACAAGATCGGCGGAGCACGTTCGTAACTTCAAACGTGTCTCTCTTTCTCTTGCCAGTAAGGTATGCTGAAGATTCTTGGAGGATATTTTTATTTTATATTATTTTATTTTAATTTTTGGTTCAAAGAAGGATATTTTTATTGCCAAAAACGTACCGTTTCTTGAGCTTTACTTTTGCTGGGAGAAGTAGTTGATACAAACGATGTATGTATATGAATATAAATACTTTTATATATACATATACATATATGTATATATTCTGCAGAATAACTGTATTATATGGTAATTTTTTGTGACTGCATCCGTACAATCAAGTTCGGAGAGATTTTTTTTTTAACCAACTATATTATCGGAAAAAAAAAAGGAGAATTTAAACTCTAATCAATTTTAATAGAACTAATAATAATATCATTAAATTATAACGATCTTAATAGATTAAAAAAATATAATTAGTGGTGGTCACGTTTAATATATAATAATGAGTAAAAATCTAATTGAGATTCCAAGTTTCATTTCGTTTTCTTATATTTAAAATTGTAATTTGAAGGAAAAAAACCTTTAAAGGGGAATTTGATTTTACTTTTGAGAGGGTAGAATCGTCATTTCATCCTATCTTTATTAATTATAATGACTTGAAATTATTTATTTAACTTCTAAACAAATTATGACATATATAATAATAAAGAGTATTTTCAATAATTAATACTATCTACACATTTAAATATTATTCTACTCCACTCCATTCACATTTCCAAATATAAAAGAAAATTTATCATTCCGTCCATTATTTTATTCTATTCTGTTTCAATTAACTTCATTTCAAATCATTATCTAATACTAAATGTGATATAATAGCGATGAATAAGTTTTAAAAAACTTATTGGTCGTATGCTATAAATTCCATTATGTGTCAAAATGTTACTAAAACTTACTTAGTGGCATATATGAATGTGACGTGTATTATTTTCTCTCTTTTGCTATTTTGTAATGCCATTCGCTTATAATATATTTTTCTAATAAGTTTAAATTCAACAAGAAAAATATTTTCTAGCGAAATTAAGATCAAGATTACTATTCATCACAAAACTGTGGAGTCTGATACAATTCAACAGTTTCACCTATCATATCCCATACTAGTGCTTTATTAATATTACTCACTCTTTCTTTCTTCTACCTTTTTCTTGATCATCCTATAAGTACTATTTAAGTCAAGTCATTTCCCTTAATCATATGTAACGTATTTACTATATAGTACATATGTAACTCTTACACTCACAGTAACAAATAAGACATGTAATATTATAAAAAATAATTATTAAATTTCCTCTAGACATAAAAAAAAAAAAAAATTCTTATATAAGTGCCTTAGAAGAATGTAGGTTTAATCTAACATGCCTGATCCCAACGAATCAAGTGAAGTAAAGGACTTTCTTTTCTTTTTTTTCTTTTTCCACCATCTTAGTTAATTGATGGTTCCCTCCTTTTGTTCGTGTTGGAATCATTCTTCCTATTGAATAATACTTGGAAGGATTTAGCCTTTACATTCCACCCGGTGTCTTGGGTTCGCTTTGTAAATTAAAGAGAAAATATGAAAATTATTATAACTTAATGAGTGATATTATTGGTCCAAAAAAAATAACAAATAACATGTTACAGATTCAATCAATTTCCAATCTAGATTCATTTCTCTAAAATGATTGATTAGATTCATAGATGAAGAGCATATCGAGTAAGGATATTTATAGGCTTATCTTGATAAGTTAATATTACATGGTGCATTTAGTGTACCAAGGCTTGTCATCACGTGAGAAAAATTCTTTTCTGACATGATTTGTTATCACCTTATAATAAGATTCAATCTCTGTGGAACTTAGTGGGAGTTGAGTTAGTTTAAGAGAGACGACATACTAAATGGATTTGACTGTTAGTAACTATTTGTCTAACCTTAGGAAATTAGGGTGATACATGTTAAAATGTAAACCCACACAAAATATAAAAGTAAATCTATTTAAAAGACTTAGCGGTTGTATAAAAAAACTTTTTAAAAGAAGGGTATTTTAGTCATTCTAAGAGTTCAAACTCTCCACTCTTCCCTTGAGCGGATTATGTTTCCTCCCCTATCCTCCTATTTTCTTTTTCTTTTTCTTTTTCTTTTTGCTGGACTCGTTACGCAAACACCTCCTATTGGCAGTTTTTTATTTTTATTTTTTTCTCTTTCTCTAGCTTTTGCTGAAAACAACAAAATTACATAAGAAAATCAAAATTTCTCGACAAGAGACTCGATAAGAGGAACAGCTCAGTACATTTTGGTGTTTTTAGGCATTCTTGCGAGTTTTGCCTAAAAAATAAATTTTTGGAACGTGTTTCTACATAATATTAAGAATGTTCAAGTGTAATGTGGGGTAGTACGCGAATTACCAAGTAAGTTCCAATGTTTTCTTTAGTTTCTCATAAATTTTAAGTTTTATTAATATAAGATTGTTCTTTTGTTTGTCTGTTATTGGAAGTTCGAATGTGGATTTTGGTATTTAGATTCGATGTTGTAATGCGTCGAGTGTACTGCGGAGACGTTTGTTTGATCTGGTGTGATGTTGTTGGGATTTAACGATTACCAAAGCTTGTTGTTAATGGTGGAAAGGTATTTCTCGAAGAAGGAGGTTTCTTTTGGAAGTGAGGGAGGTACACAACTATCAAAACGAGCATGTTGATGGGCTATTGAGCTACATAGCCTTGATATGGCCATGTTGAGTGGAAATATAGGAGTAGAGATGTATACAGCCAATTAACATGAGTATGTTGGCTTGCACAGTCTTAACTCGGTCTTGTTGAGTAAGAAAAGTGAGGTAGTGAGATACTCCTTCACAAATACAACCATATTGCAACAGTATATCTTTCAACAGTCTTCTTTTGTTGATTATCTTATTTTCATACCAAATAAACCAAACTTTTTGTCCAAATCAAAACAATCTAAGGCGATTAGTGGGTTTAAAATCAAGGTTGGCTTAAGAGAAACCTTTAATTTAAGAATAGAATCTAATGTTAAGTTATTATAAATTCTTTTATTAGGAATGAGATACTATCAAAGTGTTAATTGAGCTAAATACTCTAGGTATGTGATGCCAAATTTACTAGTTGTACTTATTAGGATAATACTCAAAACAAACTAATGAAACATTCAACTTAAATTGTTTACTACTTGTGTGTGACTCACTTTAAGGGTTAAAGGTCATAGAACCCTAAGGAACACTCTAATGATCTTCATATGACATTATCCCTAGTCGAGTTGTGTACCAAAAGGATCTAAGGAAAATTTAAAGATATTTGGGTTCAACGAAGTAGCCCTTAACCTAAGGTTGTATTATTCACAAGGCCGGTGGTGGCAGTTTCTAAATATATTTATATTTGCGTAGGGTCATAAGTACCATGTTTTGTTTAATAGGCTAAATTAAAAAATGATTAAATTGATTGGTTGTGGTACATGTTTGCATTAAATGCATATAACTTATGTGATTCTTGACATGCACATATGCTTGTAGTATTCATGTGTCGAGCAATAACTAATCCTTTAGTATCCCTTTGTTTTTTAGTTGTAGGTTTGCTAGACAAGTTATGACTTAAGAAGAGATCAGGTAAGACATTTATCAAGATGGAGAAAGTGGCAAATATTATTACTATTATTATTATTATTATTATGAGTTGTAGTGATAGATTAATGTGATTTGATAAATTTATTAAGGGTTGTTTATGTATTTGTATTAGAGATGGGAATCCAGGTGATATATGAGTTTCTACAAGATCACTCTTAGTGGAGTTAGACTTTAGTGGCTATAGTAGTTTATGACTATAGGCTCATTGTTGTAGGAGCTATACTCCAATTTTCTTGTTAGATTTACTTGTCATTAGAATATTTCATCTATGAGTAATTCAAATTATCATGCACAAACGTATTATTATAATTATTTTAATAGATAAAACAGGTATTCTTTAGAGATTGCAAATGTTTAGTTAATAGCCTTAGCGTATAATTGATAAGTAGTGACATGCAGTAGGTCATAGTATTCTGTATTTTGGGGCATTACATGAAGTTAATCAAACTTGTATAATGGGATGCATAAATATTAAAATATCATGAATCATGATTGGATTATGTGAAATTGTTGAGGTAGGTGTGTATATTTAGGAGGCGAAAGTTGTTGCTTTATATATACGTTTAGAAATGGTGAAGGGTTAGAGGCATTATTTGAATGATAGGAACCACTATAGGTATAAGGTTGTCTTCATAGGTAAAGAAACGTGGATAGTAACATAAATTACCTATAAGACTAAGCCCATGATAAAAGGTTTTACTCAAAGTCAAGAAGATGAGGAAATCAATTTGTCAAGGAATAAGTTAGCCTTCCTAATCTTATTTTCATATCTCATTATCTAGAGCTTTAAGATTTAAAAGTTTCCAAAGGAATACAAATCAAGCAAAAGTTGCTTCTTCGCTAGTAGTTAGAGTCCTATCTTGCTCGTGCAATCAAGGCATTTGTACTAAAGCTCTATTAATGAATCGTAATAATACTCACCTCTTTTAACTTAGTTTTTCATACACTAAGTAAATGGTGTTGTTTTTCTTTTCTTTAGCTACTATAAAAAAAATTTATTAGTGTGTTTCCATTTACCTTTACTAAAATGGCTACTATATCCTTTATCATTAAGTCTTCTTATAGATATAATGTTTAGGCAAATATTCAAATTGGTCTAACATCTCCAAGAATTGATTTTTACCAATACAAATCTTTAAATAATATCACCTATCATTTCCCGTTCTAACATTACCATTATCACTAGTAGTATATGTTGAGAAGAATTCACCATGTAATGTCACATAAAAAAAGGCACCTATGTCAATAACCCAATCTCTTTTATGACATGCAAGACAAAGATCATCATCATCCTAAGTAACAACGATTTCACTATTTGCTGCAACTATCATTTTGTCTTCACATTTCCCTTTGCTTTTACCTTTAACCTATTCCCTTTTTCCATTCTCTCTTTAGATGTCTCAACTCCTCATAATGATAACATTTATCGCTTCTTCTCAATTTGGATCTTCCTGTAAATTTGTTAGATATGTTAGATTTATAAATGAGCCTTTAGTCCTACTTCTCCCACATATTTCTCGTTTATAGGTGTCTAGTGCTCAAGTTTTAGAATTGATACTATGCCCTTTTTCCATTCTCTCTTTAGATGTCTCAGCTCCTCACAATGATAACATTTATCGCTTCTTCTTAATTTGGATCTTCTTGTAAATTTGTTAGATATGTCAAATTTATCAAATGAGCCTTTAGTCCTACTTCTCCCACGTATTTCTTGTTTATAAGTGTCTAGTGCTCAAGTTTCAGAATTGATAATATGCTCTTTTTTTCCTAGTTTCTTCATTCATTAAGTTATCATTCACCATTTTATCAATAAGCATTCCTTTTGGAGCAAACTTAGTGATAAACACCATAAGTATCTTTTAATTGTCAAGTAGTGAACTCAACAATAATAATGCTTATATCTCATCACTAACCACTAACTCCATAGCAATCAATTGATTCGTAAGATCCTGGAAATCATTCGTACTCTGGTATATTGGCTTTATAATTATACTTTAAATTTACCACTTTCTTAATCAACAATACTTTATTTAAGGCAGTTTGTTTCTAATATATGGACTCAAATTTCCTCCATAAAGTATCAACTCTAATTTCTTAAGCAAAATAATGATAAATATTATGATCTAGCCATTGGTGGATATAATTGACAACTTCTTTACGCATAATTGTCTAATCTTCATAGGATTTGTCTTTTACTTTGTACTGTCACCACTTAAAAGTGAATACATATTTTTAAAGTATAAAAGAACTTCTATCATCAACTTCAAATTGAATTTAATCATAGTACCTAATGATTCCGCCATACTTGTAACACAAAAACAAGATTTTTTTTTTTTTTTCAAATTAGGCTTTAACACTAATTGTTAGGAAAAATTAATGCCTTTAATATTTTTCCCCTTGCTTAATGGCGATAAATAATAACATGAAATGAAATAATAAATACATATATGAACTACAAGATTTATGTGAAAAAAAAAAAAAACATAATAAAGGGGAAAAAACCATGAAATTGCAGCGCAACAAACTTTTACTTTTGGCAAATAATGGATTTATAATATATCTCTTCACAAATTACATTAATAAATAATCAAACTTCATCGACAAAGTTGGCTATCAATATAATCACCATGCAAATCAATTCATGAAATCGTGGAAATACAAATTCAATATGGACAACAAAGAAGGATAGATGAAGACCGAAAGCAATAATCTTATAAATCTCCATCACAAATATAATATATTAAATTTCATCACAATCGCGATTCAATGTTTTACTCGTTTGCTTCACTGAATTATTTTCTATCCTTTGAGTTTGGAAGAAAAGGAACGAGACCTTTTCTTGGTTTGTTGAATTTCATTGCCTGACGCATGCACTTACGAGTGCAATTCCCATTTCGCTTTTCTTTGTCAATGTTCCTGTTCCGTGGCTGCTGCAACTAGGGTAAATACTGTTCGATTGGATATAATCCGCTTTCTCTTATTAAAACAAACCTAACGTAACAGTTTAATATTTTCTTTTTTAATTTAACTTAATCATATAATTCAGTTCATAAATTTTTCAAACCTAATTAAAATTGATTTTATTTGATTTGATCCATAATTTGAACCGTTTATAAGAAAAAACAATTTAAAAAAAAAGTTTTTAAATATGAAATTTTATATGAACTTACCCAATTTAATTTTAATAATTGACCTAGAAAAAAGATAAAGAAAGATAAAATATGAAAAATTTGATACAATTTATAAAGATTAATGAAAAATAAAGAAGTTGAAAATAATTATATAATTTTTTGTTTAACCAAATGATTTGGTTTAATGTAAAACAGCCCAATTCGATTCACTTTCTCTAATCTAATAATGAATTGTTTATATATAATCAAATTAAACCGTAAATCAAATAGTTTATTAAAAAAAATATTTTCAATTCGTAGTTGGATTTGCAGTTCGTGATATTTTTTCCAATTGTCACTGCAGCTACAGGCCCTTCTTTCAGGCCAATTTTGATCTTCACGTAGACGTGCCGTGAGTGCGTCCTTCAATTGCTTTTTCAGAATATAGGTATATAAATCAACAGCGGACAATTCTCTCTCTTTTATTTGTACGTGTAAAAGAATGATTTATTCAGTCGCACCCAGGGAGAAGGGAAAGCTAGAAACATTATAGACTATCTTTATGGCTTTCAAGAATTTCAATGGAAACCAATTAACTGCACCTATGCATCCGTCAAAAATGGAGATCGACAAGTCTAAACATCCACCGAATATCGTTTGACACTTCTATTATAATATATAATTTAAAAACTTTTTTTATTATTATTATTATACCTCTTCTTTACCTTTTTTTTTTTTTTTAATAGTAACTTTTTTATCATTACCTTTTGATAATTAGTAATTTTTGAAAAGTTTTCTTGTTATAACAACATACACACACATTGATAGAAAGATAGATAGAGTTTCAAAATTGTTATCATTTGAAACTTTTCATTAATATATATTTAGCATAGTTATAGTTATTATCATTATTATTATTTTTTTTTTTCCCTAATAGTACCTTTTAGCTATTCATGCTTTTTTGGTTGTTGTTACTTATAGTTTCTTCCTATTCAAGAGACAAATCATTTACTATAATTCTAATGAAGGAGTTACAATCTCCTCATGACTTAATTCAGAAGACACAACTCTTGGTATGATGCTATTATACTCCTTCAACTTGAAAGATTATGACTCTAATATATATTTATTATATAACTAAATAATAGTAGTTCATGATTTCAAATTATGATTACGCACTAATACTATGTTAATCATGATAATCTTTTAAATAAATTATTATTTTTATAAAAAAAGGATAATATTTTAGATCAAAATCCATGCAAAGCTTGGGGGTACTGACTAGTGTAAGTAGAAGGCAACTCTTGAGAAACTTTTTCTTGCATATTGTTAGGACTCAAATGTGCAATGTTTTTATTAGTTAATACCATAAATAGCATGAGGGAGATATAATTAGGATTCATTTGTGAATGGAAATAAACTAACGATACATTTGGTTAATTTCATCAAAGTGGAATAGAATGGTTAGTTCTCATCTATCCACCAATTCCTATGTTTGATTAGAGAAGTAGCTATTCCACGAAATTGTTATGATTAAAAAATGAGGAATTGGAATTCTTTTATAGGATCAAGGAAATAGATTTAAAAAAAAAAAAATTTAAGTAATTTTTCATATCTACTCACATAGTTCAAAGTAAGTACAAAGAGTAATTATTACTTATTTATTACATTCTAAAAAAAAAATATAATTCTACTATTACTTTATTCCATTATGTAAACAAAACATGCTAGAAGGGTTTTAGAATCCTCTTCTCTTTATCTATCTTTTGTAGAGATTAGCTATCTCATCCCAAAAGGAGGTTTACTTTTTTTTTTTCCTATTAAATTACTATTTCTTACAATAACCAAGCTATGATTGCATTATTTTGATGTTATCATTAAGAGATCCCGTTGAGATGTATTTCTTGTGGAAGAAGTTGAACTCATTCTTTTCCTTGGAAGTTTTGGTTCTAGAATTTTCAATTGAGAGATTCCGTTGAGAATAAGCTTACATTTTAGAGATTTTGATAATGGAGGATAATTGAATACTGTCAATATTGGAGCAATAAGTGGTTGAACTCAAGAATGAATGAAACATTAATGGCTATACTTCTTGAACTTAGTCAACAAATGGAGTACAAGAAAAATGATGCACAATCTAGTAATGCAGCGTAAACCAGAGTATGTTTCTTGATATAAGAAATTATCTAACATCCATGGTCATGTAAGGTAAGCTTTCAAAATTTCCTTGTCAACATCAGTTCCAAAAGTGTTCAATGATAAAGAAATCGTACCCATGGAGAATTCAACCACATTCCTTATCCAAGGAAATGTTGTAGTGAGAGAACAAGATGAGTAGAAACGTAAACGTAAGTGTAAGATTTACTAATGTTGCCGGTAAATTTTTGGTAAAAATTCTTGTCACTTTTTCGGAAGATTTTGTTCAAATTTGTTGATAATGAAATTTAATTTCAATCGACGGTGTTATTGGTAGTGCAGTTGGTGGTGATTTAAAAATTATTCGCCTTGAAGATTCAAGACATTTGGAAAAGGCCTCACTTTGCTGTTTCATGCGGGATTTTTGCGGAGTATTCAAATAATGACAGATGCTATGGATTCTTCTCAACATATCATGCTTAAAAAAAAAATGATGAACCAACGTTTTCCAACCAATGTAAGATAAATAAAATTGAAAAGTTTTTCATCTTGTTACCCAGAATCAAATTAATTCTCTTGCTTAATTTTCTCAATATTTAGAACCTCGATGACGAGTTACTTTAATAAGGCAGGACCAATGTTATGATCCAAAAGTATAATAGACAATTAGTAGGTTATTAGTGAATATAATAGTGTTAGAAAAATATAATTGCGATCCATACATTCATGGAAATAAATTAAAATTTTTAGAATTCTCTCTTCTCTCCCTTTATTTCTTCTTTGAGATTAACACGTCCCTAATAGACATTTCCTTTACTTTCGTACTAAATTCCTATTTTTCGGGATAATTGGGTTACTACACTCCATCTTATATTCTCTATAGACATTTATGCCTAAGTAGGAATGTTTTAAAATGGAATAAAATAGAATTAATTGAAATGATATGCAATAGAATGAAGAGTAGAATGGTAAATTATTTATCATATTCGAAAATGTCCAAAAAATGTAATTTAATATAATGAAACTAAATGCGTATATAATAGTAGTAAAAAAAAATATCTTTAATTATTAAATATTATAATTAAATTGAATGATAAATAAATAATTTGATTAATAATGATAAATACGGAATGAATAGAATCATGACTCCAACTTCTCAAAGGTATAATCGAATTTCTCTTTTAACGCTTTCAAATATGAGAAAAGGGAATGGATTCATCCCGAGCCATTTCTACGTAGCAAGTTCAAGACAAGGACATTGATCATCATTCACTTAAGAGCGATTGTAATAGGATTCTATCAGAACAAAAAGGGAGGAAGCAACAGAAGCTTACGACATAGACAACAGCTACCAAATTGCCAATCGATGGCATAAACCACATCCAGTTCCAACAATGGTGGAAGTATCTAAGATTAATGTAGCCACATTAGAAAGATCAATGCCATTTACATGTAATTAGAAGAAAATTTATTTTTGCTGTAAGTGAGATGAGACTATGCTTTGCAACAACAAACTCGGGGCTGATGGTGGAATGCAACTATTCTTCAACTTCACCTGCAAGCATGAAAGCCTTGTAAGCAACAGATCTTACCAATCCAGCCCCACCCCAAGCTTCCTCAAGCTCCTTCACCACCTTTTCAGACAATAGATCAATCCCTTGGTCCTTGGCTGTAGCGACAGCAGACCAAGACCTTAACATCCCCAAAAAGCCTTCGAAAGACAGCTCCTTGGGTATTTCCAATGGCAAAGGCTGTCCTTCACAACCTAGACCCACACTCTTAAATGGGAATGGCAGTGTCCTGTACCCATCAAATATGTGCTTTATCTTGGGGTCCCAATAAGGCAGGGTCGTATCGTGGAAGCGCTTCATGACAGGATCGAATGTTGGGCTCACTTCAATGTCATTGTAGCACCAAACAGCAATCACACCTCCTGGCTTCTTCAACAGGCGAGACACGAGGGAGTAGAACCTCGGGAGGTCGAACCAGTGCACTGCTTGAGCAACAGTCACTAAATCAACCGAGTTCTCGCCGCCAATCAGGGCAATAAGCTCATCGTCGGAGAGGGTTAAGGGTGTATGGTGATAATGAACCCGAGGATGGGGCATCGCGCACTTCAATTGGGATTCGCTAACATCAGTTGCTATAACTCGATCATAATGCTCAGCAACCTATCAGTAAGTATGAACGAACGTCATGAAGTATCCCAGCAAAAGTTCATCAACTGATATAATTAGCCAGTTGAAATGCCAACCAACTGATTCTAGGACACATGTTTCAGAATACTGCAATCATCAAACAGACCATAGCGAAAGCAATTTCCCGATCTTTTAGTATAAAAATGTCATGATTCATCTACTGATAATTTCTTGGCTGGTTGATTTTTCTATTTTCAATTGAATCTCCTATATGGAACTTGGCTATGATTTCGATTAAAGTTCTCTATAAGTAAAATGAGTCAAATCGCGACCATCAAAGCTAGTACCCACTAATAAAGCTTCAAATTTCATAAAGGCAGATTAGTATCATTATGGAGAAAGAGAGAGACTAACTCCGAAAGCAGCTTGGCCGTTGCCGGTGCCGACGTCCCAGGCGGAGGAGTGGTGAAGGGTTCGAGCAGAAAGCATGGAGTACCACTGCGGAGGGTAGGTTGGACGTGCATCTGCGTAAACCTCCGATTGTTTGTCGAATAAACCGGCCATTTTTATTTTCGTTTCTCTTCGCTCTCCCCTCCGATGGTTTTGCGAGTTGACGAGAAGAAAACCAAGATCTTTTTATTCACGTGTCCTCTCCTTTACTTGCGATCTCGTTTATTATGGAAGAGAAGGAGTTTTGTATTTCTATAGTATAAATTTAGAAAAAAATATATTAAAATAATATATTTTAAAAAAAATTTATAAAATTAATATAGTAAAAATGTATATTCATTATTTATCGTTTTTTATAACTAATGGTGCGCTTGGAAAGCACGTATTCCAAAGTTGAAGGAAGGTACAAAAAAGGCATGTGCCTTCATTATCCAAAGAAGGTGTGCTCCATATCTACGCCTTCAATATCTAAAGAAAGCATGCTCTATATATACGTCTTCAGTTTATTTTATTTATTTTTAATTTTTTTTTATTTTAATTGTCAAGCTATTATATAAATGCTTGTTCTTTTCATGTGCCTTCAGTATCCAATAATGAGTGTTTTCAATATCACTACTACGCACATTTAGTTGACACTTAAGATTATTCATGCCTAAATACTTTAAAAATAACAAGTTAATTGCCAATTCCGATCATAAATTAAATTTACGCTTTACATTACCTCTCGTTAAATGTACTTCCTACTACAAGTATTAATGTAACAAGTCGATTTAAATGATTTATTAACTAAACCTATTAAAAGCAGCCATAGTATAAAGAATATATATATATATATATATATATATATACAATAAACAATCAGTATTAAGGAAATAGTAATATAATATGAAAAATAATTTATAAAAACCATATACACAGTGAATAATAAATGTTGATAATACATAACAATCAAACTAAATGACATAAATATAGTTATTTACAACTACTTCTTCCTAGATCTAGTTAATTGTTTTCCGAAACGAGCTAATAATGATGGTCTACAAGTGGATAGATGGACCCTCTGATGATTTAGGATTAAATAGTTGTAGAGGAGTATTAGCAAAATCTATATGAGGAACTAGAGTAGATAATAATAGAGATAGTTGGGTGTCGACCTTGTCTACGTGTACTGTCTGAAACCATCCTATACAACGTTTACGGGGAGCTAGCAATGTCTGTTGTAGATACATCCAAACACGAGCATTAGTAGTCTCGAATGAGGTATGGCTCAAATTGGAGACATAAGTAGGTAGTGCACTATTACTAATTTCACTCAAGTCGATGAATGGCAAGATCCCGATGGCATAAAATCAACATCATGTCCTTAACTACGTATTTGTGCTGGTTGACGGCCTCTTGTGTAAACTCTAAGTCTTGTATGCAATGGAAGGGTAGGTACAAGAGTGAGGTCAGTCGGGAAATAATATCAAACCGTCGTACTCTTCAATATGATGAAGCCCACTATCGATAATATGATGAGCAGCATGGACATCATTTACTAACCTCGCCTGACGTAGAGTATCCGCCTATAGTTAATGAAATAGTTCAAGTTATATTCATATAGATTACTTTAGGAAAAAATAAAATAAGATAAATAAAAGGAAACCTTACCAAGTATCCCATCACAACCTCATGATGGGTAATATATCAGCGTATATGATCCCTATACCAATCATAATAAGCTGGATCGATACCTCTTGGTCCCTGAATATCGACAACCCATACATGGTGGTCTACCTAGATCGATATGTATCCTTGATGGGCAATCGACCAATCTACATCTGTCCTACCTCTAAGGTCGATATGATGTAGCTTATCACTCGTAAGAACGTCAATTGGTATCATCTGGAATCCTTCAAACTACCATAGAACACAGTCAGGGAAATAAAACTCCACAATGTGGAAACATATCAGTGGAACCCTGGTCGCCCAGATAGCTTGACCAGCATTGCAAAACAGCAGTAGAAAATCAATAAGATCATCCGAGTATGGTTCCCATACGACCTACAATGCATTTGCAAAAAAAATGTATTAATAATGGTTAATTTTTCAATAAAGATCAACAATAGAAACAAAATTGAAGAAGTACATACCTATCTACTCATCTGTAGATCAAATGTTGTTCGGTATGTATCTACAACATACGTAGCATGATGTATAGTGTTTCATGATATGGTCCACCTAGCAACTAATGGTAAGCCCTCTAGTATGGTGAAGCCGAACCTGATCCGTAATGCAATGTGAGGGAAATGATCTCATGCCCATATTTGCAGTAGTATAGTAGCGCCTCCAATTTCCTACGCTCCTAATTGTGCTGCCTCATATAGCTGGCGATACAGCCAAGCCAAATAAGTTAATCCTCAACTGAACATTGCTGCATATGGGAAGTACTTCAAAATGGGTAAGAACATCATATGAATGAGGGATGAAGATTTATCCGTAAATAAAAATCCACCAAACAACTGCAAAATGTATGCACTTGTGTGCCGACGAATGGTCTCCTCATCTACACCTCCAGGAAGAACGCTAAATCTATCTCGTAACCAATGCAAACTAATGCGTCCCCCCTCTACTAAGATTGTCGATGAGGTAGTCTCCTAGTAATCCCCTAACTATCTGAGGCCATACTAATTGCGTAGGCCTAGTCACTGCAGCCCCATTCACATAGAGATCGAATAGAACCTCTATATCCTGTAGCGTGATTGTCATCTCCCCGTATACCATATGGAAGGTATAGGTCTCGGGTCTCCACCTCTCAACTAATGCCGTGATGAAGTGATGATCAATCTGAATGAATCGCAACCGTGCGACCCCTAAGAAACCAGCATCGACAAGGTAGGTCCTAAAGCAATTGTCTAATGGTATCTAAGATGTGCCCTTCCGCAGGCTAAATTCTACTCAACAAACCATAATGTGCTTACCTCCCTGTAATATTATATTCAATTTCAGTACAACACTATAAAATTATTGAACTATACATATTAATAGATGATTTAATATAAAAACATACCTGATGGTCCCATATGTCCTATGATCGATATCGTCCCTATCCATACAATACCGACGGGTCATTTGGTGCTTGATCCATCTAACCTACGAAACAATAAAAAAGTATGTTGTGTCATTGACTTACGAAAGCACAACATTATATGATATGTAATTTAATGTAAGAAAACAAAACTTGTATATCTATCTATACTGTTTCTATTAAGTTGAGGACACCTTCTCCTTTTGTGTCATTCCATTCTATATACGCTACACCTGCTCTTATCGGTAAGCTCCCTTAAGTCCATCTCCATATGGAATCTCTTCTTCCTTAGTTTACCTAAAGTACGTTTTAGTTTCCTATTGGGTATGAGGAACAGGTAATCAAGGCAGGGCCAATTTAACTCTAACCTATTGGCATGAAGTGTCTAGCGTAAACATCCAACTAATGAGACCATGTATACTATACTTATCGACCAATATTTACTCGAATAGAATTAAGTTCCCTTATCGCATGTGAGCACGGGATCCTATAAATTTGCCATTTCTTATATGAATACGTCATTCTATTTATGTTTACAATATGTGTTCATCCACCTCGTTTCATCACTCCATTTGCTTCGTGCCTCCAGCCTATCTTCACCTCCCATATCCCGTTGTCATAATTGTATTGCTTAATAGAATGTGCTAGAGCTCGCTTAGCCTACATTTTTAGCTTTTTCGCAGTATACTTCATATTCACTTGCCCCTCGTCCATTCCTTCCCCTACTTGTTTGACTCTTCTTTCCCAATAATCGACACAATTATAAAAAAAAATTTTCACAAACGAAGTTAGAGGCAATTCTCTACAACCTTTCAAAACGGCATTATAGCTCTCAACAATGTTAGATGTTATATATTCGAACCAATAAAAACCGTCATAAGACAACATCCATTTGCTCTTATCAAACGGTAAAAACCACGATAAGGCATCCTCCTTAACTTGCACCATCTGATCCATTAAGTATTTAAATTTCCTAGGTTATGCCTGCATGGCAACAACAATAGCAAGCTTCTTGCATAATTGGTTCTTATATGCCTTGCTGGCAACATGCCATATGCACCATTTCCAAACCGCAAATGGTTCATTCTAGCCAACTTCTGCTTTGTCGAATGCATTCTCAATACTTAAGTGCTTGTCCGTAATTAGGCAAATTGTCTCCTCTCGACCATTCACAACAAATTGCTTCAATCTTTTGAGAAATCAAGCCCAAGTCTCTATAGACTCCTTATCAACGAGCACAAATTCCAAAGGGACAATACAGTTATTTCCATCCATAGAACAAGCGATCAATAGTACATGACCATACTTTCTATACAGAAATGTGCCATCAATACAAACCATCGGTTTACAATACTGAATGTGTATACGCATAGACCAAATATCCAGAAAACCCACTTCATTATCAAAAAACTAAGCTCAGGGGATCCCTTCCATGCCCACACTGCCTTAGTACTAAGATTTGATATGTTGATTACGTTTAACAAAATAGGAAGCTCGTTGTTTGGTTTCTCCCAATTGCTATATACTATCTCCATAACTTTTCTCTTTATATCCCAAACTCTCTTTCGAGTCACATTATAACCAAATATGTTTAAAATGTTTGCTTACAAGTTTGCAATCTTTATATCAGGATTCTCTTTAACATTGGAAATGAAGCAATTGGCCATAAGTCTACTATTTATCTGTTTGTGGTCCTACATCACATCATGGTTGACACAAGTGTATAGACCCTCAAGAATTGTTATGATGAATAGCCCTATTAAACTTTTATACAATGCCTTTAGCCTCCACTTGCATCCACTATCCTTCTCTCTACAATAAATGACTCATAGTTTCGGTTTGATTAATCGATGTGGTAGTTGCAATGGTTGTTAATGTGATGTCTTTTGACAGTATTAATAAGCTCATCCTTCGTACTAAAGCGTTATCCAACAAATAAATCTATGCCATCAACCTAATTACTACTCTCTGCCTCCATCTCCTCCTCGAATTCCACGTAACCACTATCACATCAATATTTATATACGAAATTGAATCTCTAACATGGGATGTCAACATCCCAAGCTGATTATATTGGGGAGCCATCCCAATCCCCTGCCTAGCAGTAAACTGAGGTACAGATGGAATGCTGCTTGATATATACTTCAACGTGGCCGCATAATCTACAGTGTTTTCAACCTCTACAATTTCATCATCTACTTCATATTCAATCCCTACATGCTCTCCTTCAACATCAATTCCAAGTCCCATTGGAATCATATCTTCAATAGGATCGTCGCCCGGGTCATCTTATAAGATTGACCCTGTTTCTATATCAATTGCCTCTTCATCTACACCACCTTTACCAAAAGTGGGGTCTTCAATTAGATAAGTTTCCAGTTCATCATACATAGGGTTATCTTCATTGGTTTGCTACACATGAGGTTGATAAATACTGGAAGACCTAACCCGTAAAGTTCTATTAGCAATAGTCCTGCTAGGCTGACTAGAAACTCTAACATATATCTCTTGTATCTAGTTTTCTCTAAACGCGTCAACCATTTCTATAAAGTTTTCTACATCATCATCATTTGTAATGATCATCAGAGCATATGAAATACCTCTCTCATAATAATAAGGATGTTGATGAATAAGCTCAACCCCACAAGGATTAACTCCGATACTTATACAGATCCGTTGGAGAAAATGATTGTAGTTGGAATCCTTCCTCATCTTCAACTTTTTTACTGAGTCCCTATCATATTGTGAAATGTTACTTCCATTTACAATATTCCCACCGCATACATAATTATCTTCACGAAATCAGCTATTAAGAACCTGTTGAATCATAAATGACAAAATTAGTAAAGTCCATACGATTTTGCACGGTTCATAACACCAACACGATTTCATTTCTCGTTGGGGAATCATAACTTCACACTATAACTATAAACTCCTATACGACTTCATTTTTCGATGGGGTGTGTCATCGTACCCACAAAATTTTATTTATCAGTGGGGCATCTTATCACACTCTATAAATTCACAATATAACTATAAGCTCCCATACAACTGTGTTTTTCGGTAGGGTGTCTCATTGTACCTACACAATTTCATCTCGGTGGGGTGTATTAGCACACCCATGTAATTTTACTTTTCGATAGAGCATCTTATCATACTCTATAAATTTATAATATAACTGTAAACTCCCACACAATTGTATTTTTCAATGGAGCATCTTATTGCGCTCATATAATTTCATCTCGATGAGCCGTCTTATCGCACCCACACAATTTTTCTTCTCAATATAACATATTATTACACTCTATAAATTCACACTATAATTGTAAGCTCTCATACTATTTCATTTTTCGGTGGGATATTTCATCGCACCTACACAATTTTGTTTTTCAATTGGGTGTCTTATCATACCCGCGCAATTTCATCTCTGTGAGGCATGTTATTGCACCCATACAATTTTATTTTTCGGTAAGGCATCTTATTAAACTCTATAACCTCACACTATAACTTGTGCGCTCCCATACAACATCGTTTTTCGACGGAGCATCTCATCGTACACACACAATTTCATCTTGGTATGGCATATCATCGCACCCACACAATTACATTTCTACGTAAACCAATTTATCTCACACTACAGCTATAATCTTCTACATAATTTCATTTCTCAATGTGCCGTAACTAATATATCGGTAAAATCACATACCATATATGAGTCACATATATATATTTTTACGTAACCACCACAACTTATATAATTACAAAAATTATACATGACACAAAATTAAGAATAATAAACACAATTAAACATGCATATTACAAAAATATAAATATTACGAAAATTATCATGTAACTACATTTTACATGCATAATATAAATATAGCTATAAATACATCATAAATATAGCTGTAAATATAACGTAATTAATAATTTAAAAAAAATTATTGCGAAACAAAGATAGTAAATGGTTAGATACAATATTGCTGAGAATGTTGCTGCTTAGAGAGGGAAAATAAGACTAAGCTATTGCTTCAAAGCAGAATATCAGAGATTTTTAAGGTTTTTAATATTTAGAAGTGGTGCAAATGAAGAGGAAAGGCAGAACAAGGGTATATAAATTGAATGGAAGGCGCGGCGCGTAGGAGAGTCGCGCCTTCCCAACAATACTAAAGGCACGTTCTCGCCTTGCGCCTTCTTTGTTGTAGGGAAGGTGTGATCTCTCTATGCGCCTCTCCTATATTACAAGAGCGCCCTTTCAATTAAAAATATTAGTTTCATAAAATTTTTCAAGAACATACCACTTCGATATATTTTTTTCAAATTTGTACTATAGAAGTACAAAACTCGAAAAAAAGTTGGAAACTTTCCACTTAATTCTCTTTGTTTGCTTAAATTTCCACCCTTCTCTTTAGTTACTAGATACATATTTTGTACTCTTTTTCGTCCGTTTATCTTTTTTTTTTTTTTTTTTCCTTTTTCCCCTACTTATTTATGTACAATATAAGTATCATAATTAGGGATCATAAACAATGTAGTGGACTTGAACTCCAACTTAAACTCACAAATTTCAAACTTTTAAGCTCTTAATCAAAGTCGATAAACCTAATCTAAAAGATTGAAGTAGTACTTAAAAACTCAAACTCAACTCTAAAAAAAAAAATGTAATTAATATAATACTAATATGTAAATATGCTTCAAATTCAACTAATATTTAAATAAGACTTAAGTTTGGTTGCTCTTACAAATTAGTTGAGTCAAACATTATGAAGTTAAGCCTCAACCCACAAACTGTTAATAATCGCTTTTGGACATAGTATGACCACATTAGGCTTAAGACTAATTGGTTTTGTACATAGGACCCCCTTAACCGAGGCTGAGCTCCTTGGCCCCTAGCTAAAGCTCCTTAAAAGTTCGAGACAGTCTCCTTAGAACTAACTTCCCTAGAATAATAGCCTCATGAAGCAATCACAACCTCTGTTCTTTCTAGGTCATGAGTTTCACGAGATGATATAAAGGTGCCTACTTGTCCTTTGATAAAAAACCTACTATCTATTTGTATGGCACCCACACCACATTAAACACGATGTGATGTTTGAGGGCTTTTCCTCTAAAAAGCCCGTGTAACCAAAACTATACGGCATTGCCAAGCATTAATTAAGAAGACACAAATACAAAGCCTAAGGTAATTGTCCCTTTGTAGTGTTAGAAGATCATATCAATCTCGAACCCTCTAAAACCAAGGACAAGATGTCCTAAGTTGCATACTAATAGTTGATAAGAGCTTGGGGTTCAAACTATAAATACTCAATCCTTCTCCCTCTCTCGATAATGACTAAATGCTCACTTATCATTACCTTTAAGCCTCCCATTTCGAATTATATACTTCCTTACAAATATACTTGATTCAAGTATTAAAGTGTCTTCATCGGACAAACCATCGACTATTTTGCTCACTCTTATTTGTTTTTCAAATCAGCTTTTCTAATTCAGGAGCTACTTTGAAACAATCCATCTAATCTCGGAGGCCTAACATAATCTACCGATAGAATCTTGAGACGATACAAACTATTTGAATGGCTTCAGTTAAAAGTTAATACAACTATTATTAAATCAAATTTCGAATAACTCGCAAGTATATATCTTATATATACTGGCAATCATATATGTCATTTTGTATATATATTTTGTTTTCTATTATAATACATCCATGTGAGATGCTTCTGCTTTAAAATAAAGAGATTAACAAAATTACTTAATCATAGAGGTAGAATAATTTAATAAAGCATAAGTGAAAGTAAGAACACTAGAGTAACATTTAGTATGATTAAAACAACCTTTCAAATCACTGCTATCTCATCCTCTTTATATGTTTTATTCTTTTTTATATTTCCTTTAACAATTTGTTTAATTTTTTTATTGTATCCATATTATTAAATCTCTCCTCTGAAAAGACAATAAATTAATTATGAGGTAATTATATATACTCGTAATTTAAGTTTTGAAAGCTTTTATGCAATTTTATAATTTAAGATATCAAAAATTAATTTCTTTATAATGGAACAAAATATATTCATCTTTTTATTATAAATTTAATTCATATTTTTATGCTCTCGTATCAGAGGTGCAGTTGACATAAGTTTAACTTTCTTTAAAAAAAAAACAAAACAAAACAAATACTACCATCTAATACTAATATTGTAACCACCTATATTTAAACATTCAAATATTATTTATTTTATAGAGATATCTAGACTATAGAATATAACATGTGGGGTGGATTGAGAAGTTTTCACTTAATAATATTTAGAAAAAATTATAAAAATATAACCTACTATTTTGACACTTTTGCAAACAAGTGACCTCTATTTTGATTTTTGGCAAGTACATAACCTGTATTTCTTCACTTTGTATTAATCATAAATAGAAAATACTTGAGTATTTCTTATGGGTTCAAGTATTATTAAATGGGTTTAATGAATTAATATAAATAAAAAATATTAAAAATACATAAAATAAAAAAATAGAAACCGAAAGAATAAACAAAACTAATACAAATCAAAACAAAAAGAACGAAAACAAAGGTAGACAAATCATATTTTCCCAGCAGTATAAATGGAAGAGAACGTGAATACATAATTACCAATCCTCAAACCGAGTGAATTTTATTATTTATCCATATATGGATCATAACTTTAAGCAAGCCGGAAATTTCAAACACCGAATCAACAATGACCCATATAAACATTTTCCATGAATATGCATGCTGCCATGAGGCCTTTAGATGAGCCCGACATCTAGTGCTTCACAATCTGTAGCCATTACCTTTTCTAAACATATGCCCCGTCTTTGTACTCTGAAAACTTATCACTTTGATTTATTCTCTTCTTTATCAAATTCCAAATGGTGCCAAACTGGCAGGTTCGCTGTTGCATGTCACTTGCTTTAAGAAAAGCTGTGCTTCTTTATCTTGATAATATGGATGCACGTGATTATATTGACATGGCTAGAGATGAAGAGGAAGAAGATTTTGAATACTAAAAATGGAAATCCAAAAATGAGTCAAGAATAAGAGGATTTTTCTATTTTCTTACGTGTGGCTTTTTTTTTTTTCTGTATTTTTTGACAACGTTTTATTTATATATATTATTAAATTAAAACCATTTAGTAAGATTATGAAAATAAGAAGTCATCCATGACCCCTACGTATCATTGAAACAAACATAGGAAACACGATACGTATTCGTCAAAAATAAAACATAAGTTACTTTGTTGCAAAGGTACCAAAGTATGAATCATGTTTTTGTAATTCTCCTTAATATTTGCTTAAGCAAATAGATAAATTAAGAAGCTTTTTCTATCTATCTAGATTTTAGAAATAAGCGCTTTCACAATTTCCCCAATTACTTGTTTTATGGTCATAAAAAAAAAAAATGAACAGTTAGCACTAATTATCTTTTTAACATCCACAATACCATTTCAAATGGAGAAAAGGGAAAAAAATTCAACAAGTAATATATGCCACCTACATGCATGATAACAAAAAATTTATCATTAAATAAAATGAAAATTCATTGGTTCTAGTCTTAAAGAAGGAGTGCTTGGAGCTCGTAGCTTAAAGGATGGATATTGTGTTAACTCGAGATAAAACATTTGTGATTGTTCAAATCACAAAAGCGGTTGTTTTTGAATCTTTGTCAACTAAGTATGTAAGGATTGACATCCTTCTTTAAGACAAGCTTAGATGGGTGATTCTACTTATTCAGATTTGTCAACTAAGTAATATATTAGCAATTCTATTACATTCGACTAAATACTATAATATCTATAGTAACCATTCTATTACAATCTTATCCCATTTAATGAAGCAAAAGACTGTAAGTGAAAAAGAAAAATATATAAATTGCCATATGCATGAAAATCAAATATTGACTTTCCCTACAAGCATGAAGGCCTTTTATATAAAGGGCCTTATCAACTTCGATGACCCACCCCAAGCACTCTCAAACTCACTCAAAACTCTTGCACTCAATAAGTTCATACCTCTTTCTTTGGCAGTAGTAACCCCAGACGATGACCTTAGTATTCCAAGAACTCCATCCAATGATAACTCCTTTTGAATGTCCAGTTGTACAGGATTTCCTTCACCAACCAATCCTACCCCTTGAAACGGGAAAGGAAGGCTCTTGTAGTCGTCAAACACGTGTCTTATGTTAGGATTCCGATAAGGAAGAGTGGTTTCTAGGAAGCGTTTATACACGGTGTCAAAGTTAGGACTCACTTGCATGGTTCCATTAGCCCCATACAGCAATTATGCCGCCAGGCTTTCTGAGTAGGCGAGTGGCGAGGGAATAGAAACGAGGCAGGTCGAACCAATGCGCAGCTTGAGCTACAGTTGTCAAAGTCTACGCGATTTTCTCCACCCATGAGCGAGATGATCTCTTCATCTGTGGTGGATAAGGGAGTATGGTGGTAGTGGATTCGCGGGTGGGGGGTCGTGTAACATAATTGTTTTTGGCTCACATCAGTTGCTATCACTTTCTCGTAATGCTCTACCACCTGCAGTCAAGCAGGATATGGTTGTTCAGAGAGTTCACATTAAATTTTGAGTTTTAACAGGAGATTTTTTGTTATTTTAAGTGTACTTGAATCCTCCATTGCATTTTGATTGGTTTTTAGATGAGATTTTATCTAAAAGATTGAATTTTAGCTGGAGGAAGACAAATGATGAAACCTCAAACTTAATTCTTAATTGGGGTGCAGTCTTAGGAAATTTAGAATGAAGGGAAGTTTCTCTTTTGTCAAACCAAAAATATGGATTTGGAGAAATACAAAATTATCAACCATGTTTCAACGTTTTGAATTCAAAGTTGTGTTCTTCTTCTTTATATGATTTTTAGGTGCTCTATCAAACTCCTACATGACATCCATATTATCCGATAAAGAAAGGGGAAAAAAAATCCAAGATATGCATAAGCTCTAAGAAGCCCCTCAATTTGACAACAAAAGTTCCTCTCTTCATTTTCATAGCCAGGGAAGAACGCTCAAATCAAATGAAAAAGAGGGATTTAGGGTTCATTGTTTTGTGAAATGATTTATGAGTGTGATTTAAGGTTTTTTTTTTTCTTTTAAATAACTTGTGTGTCACGTGGGATTTCAATAAAATACTTAATCATCGCATAATAGAGAATAATATATATCATGTATTTGATCAAAAAGACAAACCCATATGAAGTTTTGTATATTTTTCCGTTGGCATATAGAGTTAGCCATAATGTGACCAAGATTACGCTTTGCTTCTACAAATTCTTTACTGCTTATCAATTTTCCAATATGTACATCTTATATAATATATTCCCAAATCCGAATAGTGAAATCGATTGTTTCGACTGAGTTCATGATGGAAAGTTGGATTTTAGACGAATCCCATTTCTAGAAGCAAACAACTTATGAATCTTGGTTTAGTTTAAGTTCGTCATTTTTCATCACCCTTATCTGCGCTACTTATAATGTAGAATCACTATTTAAAATTTGGATTTTTTTTTTTTTGCAATTATATATATATAACTTGAAGTTGTGAAATATCAAACTCACAAATTTTTCCTTCTCAAAATTACTACCATAAATCCAATTATTTACATTTGTACTCTTAAACACAAGTGTTTTCTACATCATCTCTCTTTAAATAAAATTAAAATAATAAACTTAACAAATTCAATTAGATATAACGTTTAGCAAACAATCCAGACTTTATGAGTAAGATTTGATAAGGCAAAGTTCAAATCGGTACAACACTTAGTAATTTCAAACTTTATATATGAAATTGAAAAAAATTTGCAAAGCTAAGGTAACATTTTTCACATTATTGTATTATTTTATCTTAATTTATGTGCAAAACAATATCGCAAGTTAGAAATTGAAACATGAAATGCTCTTATGCTTGCATTTTTGTTATTTTACTAATTCAATCACTCATGAAAAATTGAAAAACAAACTACACAAGGTAATAGAATAGAAAAACAAACCAAAGAAATAGGGATGATGGACTCAATCCATAACTAACATGTGAGCCCTGTAGTTTCACATAATTATTCCAAACTAATAATTTAGAGCGAATACAAAAATAAGTCGATTAAGAGTACATTTCACATATAAATCCTAAGAATTAGACGATAACACACCGTGAGTCTAAAATTTAGAAATATAATAAAAATAATATTATTATAGCTAAAAATAGATGATTTTACGAAATTATACTATATTATAAATTATCCATTGTAAATGCGTAAATTAGGTAACAGAAATTAACCAAACTTTAGAGAGAAATTATTTAAATATTAAAATTATAAAGTGATATAAAATAACATATAAAAATAGTACATGTACCTTAAGTGTGACTATTATATATAATTATATATCTGGAAATGCTTTAAATATCCTAAAATATACATAATTAACTAAAGATTAATAAGAAAAATATTAAAAATTAATAAAAATTTTCTAAGCATTCTAGATTATAAGGATTAAGGCATGGGGAGACCTTGGACAAGTGTTGATCAATTAAATCCCTCTAGTCATCAAAGTAATGAATTGAACAACAAGTATATAAGCTAAAGTAGGAAGAGAAAATGCTCATTCCTACCTTTTACGCCTAGAAAATTTCATTCAACTCTCTCTACATATCATGTTAAGGATCTAAAAAAATCATGGAAGTCAAAGAAGAAGGAAAAATTCTAGAAGAAATAAATGCGAATAGTGCAAAATCGAGCAAGATTATAAAGCGCAAGTCTAAAAGCAATCTAGAGGCAAACCACCACCACTAGCCAGTAGGATAGTGCCTAGGTAGCCCGATAAAATGGTGGTGGTAGGTGGCAGTCAGATGGTGGTTTTTTAGTGAGCTTCACTTTTCATTCGACTTTTCTATATTTCTTAAAAAATATTAAAATAGGTTCAAAAATTATGAAAAAAAATTATTCTAGAATATTTTTATACCTAATATTAGAGAAAAATATTAGATCACAAAAATTTTAAGCGAAATTGAGCAATTTTCAAAGTTGATTTGAATTACATTATTGTTATTGCTTTGAAATCAAAAATTTTTTCAAACTTCCTTATATTGCATGTTTGGATCCTATAAAAATATTTTGGCAAAAAATATTTTCTACGATTTTTTGTAATTTTTTAGCTTTTAAATTGATGAAAAATGTTATTTTTCGAAATTTTTGTATAATTAGTCATGTGAAAAACAACATGCAATAATTCTGAGGTTTGTTTGTACAACATATTGCTATAGAGAGTGATATATAGTTGGTTGAATTAAATAGGATTTGAGATAAGCACAAATCACTAGTTATGGTATAAATGTATTAAAGTAAGGATAGGAGGATTTGAAAGTTTGAGGTGATATGATATTTATAGGTATAAAGAAACTGTTGTACAATCATGTTGTATTATGCTTGTAAACTTGAATAGGATGTTGGGGGTGAGTCATTGGGAGTAAATGTATAAATTGATTATGTTCAAAGAGTTCTTCAAATGGTAGAATTGGTAGAATGGAGACTTAATTTTTGATTTAGATACTTGATTAGAGGTAGTGGTGGGTGTCGGGTTGACCTGGCCTTAAACTGCTGGTTTACGAGTCGGTGCCATAGTAAACAATAACTGGTCTATGAGTCGGCGGTTTAAGGCTGATTCATGGGGTCCGATGGTTCAAGGGCTAGTTTTTTTCTTCGATTTTTTCTTATATTTTTTCCTTCCTTTCCATAATTTTTTTCCCTTTTTCCTTGCCCATCCTTCAACTATTTTTTTTTCCCATTCATCCTTCTATAAAGCATAGCATATATTAAAAACAAACAAAAATTAAAATATAGACAAGTCTCTTACAATATGAATATCTAATTTGATTGAGTAGAGTAAAGTGGTTAGAGAGAAAATATTTTTTACTGTATTTTACAGTCGCTTAGAAAATGCCTATGTATTAACTAATCGGAATTAGAACGTCGAAGTTCGGTTTGGATTTTTAGAAAACCTTTAGTTTGTTAGTCAATTTTATGTTTTGCGAAAAAAATCCAAGTGTATATAACTATTCAATTTAAATTTTTTGAAAAAAAATAATTTTACTTGGTCATAATTTAGAAAAACTTAACACTAGATCATCACTTTTGGGAAAACTATACCATTTACTTTTTTTTTTAAATAATTGGGGAAAAAAAATTTTCTATGTAATAAAACATTTTCGGAAATGATGAAAAGAAAACTTGTTATGTCTCTTCTTGAGATAATTGTTCATGTTCATGTTCATGATCAGGAGTGGAACCCACGACTGAGGTTGGGCTTCTATTAGATCGGTTCCAATTACTGAAGTAATCATTCTCTTCGCTTGATGTCCTACGTGGTTTGATAACTTTAATTTTAAACATATTTTATATGGTGATTTTATAGCATTTCCCGTACNATTTTTCATCACCCTTATCTGCGCTACTTATAATGTAGAATCACTATTTAAAATTTGGATTTTTTTTTTTTTGCAATTATATATATATAACTTGAAGTTGTGAAATATCAAACTCACAAATTTTTCCTTCTCAAAATTACTACCATAAATCCAATTATTTACATTTGTACTCTTAAACACAAGTGTTTTCTACATCATCTCTCTTTAAATAAAATTAAAATAATAAACTTAACAAATTCAATTAGATATAACGTTTAGCAAACAATCCAGACTTTATGAGTAAGATTTGATAAGGCAAAGTTCAAATCGGTACAACACTTAGTAATTTCAAACTTTATATATGAAATTGAAAAAAATTTGCAAAGCTAAGGTAACATTTTTCACATTATTGTATTATTTTATCTTAATTTATGTGCAAAACAATATCGCAAGTTAGAAATTGAAACATGAAATGCTCTTATGCTTGCATTTTTGTTATTTTACTAATTCAATCACTCATGAAAAATTGAAAAACAAACTACACAAGGTAATAGAATAGAAAAACAAACCAAAGAAATAGGGATGATGGACTCAATCCATAACTAACATGTGAGCCCTGTAGTTTCACATAATTATTCCAAACTAATAATTTAGAGCGAATACAAAAATAAGTCGATTAAGAGTACATTTCACATATAAATCCTAAGAATTAGACGATAACACACCGTGAGTCTAAAATTTAGAAATATAATAAAAATAATATTATTATAGCTAAAAATAGATGATTTTACGAAATTATACTATATTATAAATTATCCATTGTAAATGCGTAAATTAGGTAACAGAAATTAACCAAACTTTAGAGAGAAATTATTTAAATATTAAAATTATAAAGTGATATAAAATAACATATAAAAATAGTACATGTACCTTAAGTGTGACTATTATATATAATTATATATCTGGAAATGCTTTAAATATCCTAAAATATACATAATTAACTAAAGATTAATAAGAAAAATATTAAAAATTAATAAAAAATTTCCTAAGCAACTTGGATTACATGGTTCTAGGCATGGACAACTATATGAACATGTGTTGGAAAATTTATTGTGGATAAGACACCTTGAAAGACTCATTTTTTAAGGTATAAAAGGGGGTATGAGAGAGAAAATACTTAATCTCAACTATATAATCTTAGGAAAATTCTCAAATGCTCCTTGTGAGTCCTTTAGGATATCTAAGTTATAGAAAAAATTGGAGAAGTTGGTAAAACCTTGAAGAAGAAATTGGAGAAAAATAAAAAGAAGAGCCTAAGCAATATTATGGAGTTAGAGTTGAAAAGCAATTTGGGGGTAAACCACCACCACCCAACAGTAGTGGTATCCCTCAACTAAGCTAATAAAGAGGGGGTAGTCGTTGGTGGCTGGATGGCCAACTTCCGATAAGCTTTGATTTTCTACTTGATTTTCTAGAAATACTAAATTACATTTAAAAATTTTGGAAATTTTATTTTGAAATATTTTTATATGTACTTTTAAAGAAAAATGTTAGTTTATACAATTTCAAGTGAGTATATGATCTCCTTAATAAATTGTGCGAAACCAAACAATTTTCAAAATGATTTTAAATAACCTTATTGTTGTTATTTTGAAAACAATTTTTTTCTGGAACTTCTCTATATTGCATGTATAAATCCTATTAAAAGTTTTTGACAAAAAAAAATTTCTATAATTTTGTGTAATTTTCAAGCCTCTAAATTGATGAAAAATCCCATTTTTGAAAATTTCATGCAATTAACCTTATGGAAAATAATATACAACAAATTTGGAGGTTGATCGTGATATGTCTCTATAGAGAGTGGTCTAGAGATGGTTAGATTGAATGAGATTTGGAGATATGCATAAATCACCAATTAAAGACTATATGTATCAAGGTAAAGATTTGAGAATTTGGTAAGATGGTGATTGAGGTATTATGAATCTATTGTATGATCATATTATACCTTGATTGTAACCTATAATATGATGCTGGAGCGAGTCGCGTTATACAAATTAGTGAAGTTAATCTATTTAGAGAGTTTTTCAGATGGTTGATTTGATAAAAGAATGGCTTAAAATCTTGGTACAAATACTAAACTAGAAGCTTAACTCGTGTAAGAATCTTGAATATAATAATGTCGGGGTCTTGGTTAAGGCAACGGTTGGTAAAGAAACATGGTTGTAATGGCTTTAAAGATAAGTTTGGAAGGTTGATGAATGAAAAGACTTTAACTCTAAATATGTTGAAGCTTTGTTTAAGGAGTTGTTTGATAAAGGAATGGTGAACGAATTAAGTTCAGAGACTTAACTAGAGGATGAGCCAGTTTAGAAAGTTTAAATGAAATCATTTCAGAGACATCTTTAGAGAGTTGGTTTGTAAAGAAAGGACCCAATCTCTAGTTTAGAGAGTTAATCGGAAAGTTGGAAAAGGGACTTAACTATACCTCCCCTATCATAGACTTGGTTAGAAAGTATTTAATAAGGAAAATATAGTCGAAATGGTTTCGAAACTTGATTCAAGGTTTGGTTTGTGCGAAATGCTTAATGGAAATGACTGTAGAGTCTTGTTTAAAGAGTTGGTTGAAGTAAAGGTATTACTGGAATATTCTCAAAGACTTAATCAAAAGGTTTTAAGATTAAAACTTAGTATTAGGCGAGTTTTCAAAACCTTCTTTAAAGACTTCAATGGCAAGTTGAAACTCAGTACAAAGCTTACACCACTCGTTAGAGATAAATCATAACTATACTTAAATTATTAAAATGAATTTATTTAACTTTATATTTAATAAAACTAAAATGATTATATTGATTATTTAGGAAACAATTGAAGCGGACAAGATCAACCATCGCGCTTTTCGAGTGTCACATGTCTAAGTAAGTGAGATCAGTGCTTCACCACACTTTGAAGTATTATTAAGAATACTTTAAAGCCTTAGTATATGTATTGATTGTGATTGTAAGTTAGTTGCCTTTACGTATGCAACATATGTACTTGAATAATGTTTTGCTATTTAGAGTGCTAGATTTTATGTATTGGTTGCTTTATAATGTTACTTGATTGAATCGTTTGAAATTGCTTGATCACCCTAAAAACAATCTAACTAAAACTTGACCTAACTTCTGATTGGACATACATTGCAACTCACTAAGAGAACAACTAAGATTCTCGAGCCAAACACGAACCCTTCGATAAAGATAGCAGAAATAGTCCTTTCCTTACCCTTAGTCGAACTAAATAATGGGAGAGAAAGTCGCGACAAGGTTAGAGATTATAGTTCGAAGGTAGTCTTAGGAGGAGCGTATTTCTCTATTACACAAGCCGCAGTTTGGTTCTGATCCACGAAGTGCACGACATCAAACTCCTCAAACCTCGGATTAAAGCGGGGCAATTTCTTTAATATCTTGATGAATAGTCAAAGTCGTACAATCGAATTTGCTTAAATATACATTGCATCTAATCAACTTTACTTGAAAACCCTAGTTGCTCTGTATCGAATATATGCTATTGTCTTCATTCCACTTATTGAGCAAGTTATTACTTATTCCTTTACAGTTGTTTTACAGGTCTTCTAAAAGATACACGAGTACTACTCCAAGTTCCAAAAGTGCAAAGAACGGGGTTGGAGAGTAAGATTCAAAACCAATTGATTGGATTCTTATTTTATTTATTGACTTTACTAACCTCTATGAAAACTAATAAGATCTCTTCAAGTGAGCCCCTAGCTTTCATTTATTGTTATCGGTACCTTATTCTGCAAACATGTAGACTTTTATGAATCCTTATTATGTCATTTTTCTGAAGTTATTTATGAAACTTTTTTTTCCCTCAAGCTTTTATACCACATACTCTCTTTCAAAAGATATTTTAGAAAATTGCATTACAGGTTGATACTAGACAGGTATTGACTTGGATGACTTAAAACTATGAAATAGTAAAAGTTTAGTATAAGTTATACTTATGTTAATGGTTAAAGTAGCTAACTTCTACCTTAGGTTGATTTGTACAGTAAAACTATTACGACTCCTTGATTTAGGATGTGATAGAACACATCTCCTAGACTAGAAATTGTATTATCAACCTTTGGAAATAAAAAGTTTTATTAAGTATGAAAAATTCAATAATTTGACCGGAGAAAAACACATGTACGGGATAGCTAACCACACTGACTAAAAATAAAGCAAAAAAAGGTGGAAGAAATGTTGGTAAAAGGAAATGAATAACGACCTGTTTGGTGGCAAAAAGGACAAGCCAAGCTTGAGAATGCAAGTTTTCGTTGAAGAAGGAGAGCTTATTGGATTTTAACGCTTTATTTCCTGTGAGGAAAGGAGAAGGAAAACGTCAGAGGCTTTGTGTTTCGACTAGAGGTGGAATTGAGAGAACAAGGAATCAGAATGGAACAATTTCCTTGGAATCCCACCATATTTAGTTCCCCAAAATTGAAAAGAATAGTGGAAAAAGTAATTTAATTTCCTACTCTACCTTCTTTTACCCTGTCCTTTCACTTCATTATTTATTTTCATAGGATATTAGTACTTCTATGTTATAGTTTATTTTGTCATTAGTAATAATTAAAATTCTATTTCATATTTCTACTTTTTATTATCCAAAAACATTGTAATTAAAACTGTAAATGAGTCAAGTTAAATTTATAAAAACTTAAGCTTCGCTTATTTAAAAATTATTAAACTCGAATCAAGATTTTTATCATGCATGAAATTAAGACTTAAGTTTGGCTTATTTATATAAAAAAACATTATCTTGAGTTTAAACTTAGCTCGTTTACTAATTGAACTCGAGTTGAGTCAAGTGTAAATCGAGCCTATCTCAAACCTACTAACAAATCTAAATTTATAAAATTAAAAATATATAAATAAATAGATTAATAGATAGTAAATAAGAATTAAATTATATATTATATATTATCCTATAATATATTATATATTTATATATATTATATAGATATTAACTTTTAAATTTTAATAATATATATCAAATTTATAAATTTACTTATGAATTAACTTGTAAGGTTAAATAAGTAAACTCATAACCCTTTTGATTTTTCGTCTTTTGATGTCTGTAAGTACAATCGTTATAAACTTACAATAAAAATTTGTTCCCATCCCATCACTTGAAACTACCACAGCCATTTAGCGAAACTTAAAATATGACATTTCACGTGGCCAACAACATGCGGGAGAAACTGCCCCCAAGGTTAAGAAATCTCATCATAGATGTCATTCTTTCATTTCCGGATTTCTACCGATCCTAAAACTAACCTCCTGAGTAGAAAAAGATCTATGAATCCATACGTCTAATGGACAACAAATAAATTTTATTTATAAAAACATATATATACACTAAATCATAAAATTCATAATTTGGACATCGAATAGTAAAAAATTTAACGTATGAATACTGATCCATCCACTATCTTACTTTATAATTTATGATATCTTACTCTTAATGATTTACAATTATAATACCAAATTATATCAAGATTCTACGATTATATATGATCAATCTTCTCTATAATTGGTAGGGGCGAAAAATAGCACAGGGCATTGAGACCGTAGATAGACATTTAAAGCTTTATATCTCATTATATTTAAAATTTTTTCTCATATATTGTAATAGCCTATATGGAATGGGAAGTGAGTCCTACATAAATTGTATGAGATGTAAAGTAATGGTATATAAGATTAAATAGTGAATAATATATTGACATTAGTTAGGAACTTTTAAATTAAGTGATTTTAATAATAAGCCTATTAATGTTCTTTGGCTCAATAATTAACTACTTTTATCCAAAAGCTTTAAATATACATGTATGTAAGCACTAAAAAGAGAAATGACCTTACAAATCCATTATACAAGAAAAGCCATCGCCATAGGAGAGAGTAGGGAACTTACCTCCGCATATACTTGTGCTTGTTTATCAAATAAACCCGCCATCTCTCATCTCTACTCTCTTGAAGGACGAAAGGCTTCTCTATGTTTGCTAATTACACAGCTTCTTTGAAGTAAATTGACTTGAATGATATGTATTATCATGATGGTGTTGATTTGATAGCAGGTTGATAACGAAAGCCATGACGTTTTTTTTTTTTTTCCTTTACCTCTGCTTAATATATTAATATTCTATCTTTAATTAACAATTTAGTTTTTGACTCCTCACCAAGAAGATGTATAAGTATAACATTCTCGTCCATATTCATGTGTGTTGAAATAGGAGATTAATAATCACCTCTAAATAAAGCTATCGAGTCTTATAATTAACTTCTATATTTTATCCTTTACTCGGTTAAATAGTCAAGTATACCTATCATTTGTTAATATAAATAAATATAAGATCATTTTCATTGGGAACAAATTCAAACACTAATACCGATTATTCTTCTTATTAACAAGCAAATCGAATGATCAAACAAAGTAATTAAATTAATTTCTACAACTAAACTATACTAATCTACTATTACACCAAGAAAACACAACAAACAAGATTATAACACAAAAACAATAAATTATAAAATAGGTTTACTTCATCATATTAACATGAATTATAAATTATCTATCCTAACAATTACTCATCTGCAAGAATTCTCTATTTAGGAGTATTTTTCTCAGAATTACTTAATTTTAATCCCAATTGTATTTCTTAGAATCTCTTCTAAAAGAATAGACAAGTCAAAATTGCAAGAAAAGTTTACTAAATCCTTGAATTACATAAAACATGCAGCAAACTTCCTAATAATATCTCTATTAGTAGAAGTAGTTCGTTCTAATGACTAAGATCTACTCAAGGAAATTGTTTCTCAACGTACTCCATTAAGATCTACTGTAAGATTGTGTCATGCACTATACTATCTCAACTTGTATAAAGTTCTAATTACTAGAAATTTGTAATTATTAAGAATAACAACAAATCAAAGTACATTCATGTTAAAATGACTTCGTAAACCCTAAATTGTTACTCACACATGATAGACAAAGAATGAACACAAAGAAATAGGAAATATAAAATAAAACATAATGTAGAAGAAGAGATAAGAAGGAAACCCATTTTGATTAACTTGAAGAATCTTGATACAGCAATACACGGATGCTTGATTTTTTACAATTGTCTCAAATTTAGTGAAAAATAATACACAAACTTACGTTATAGTACAACCACACTCGGAACACGAATAAGAAATTTAATGGTGTTGATGCTGATGATCTGTTGTATTTCTGGATGATGTTGGTTCTAATGTAATTCTCTCTCCTTTGTTTAAAAGTTGCAGCATATTTATCCTCGTCTTCGTCAAAGGGCTCGAAATATACCACTTCAAGACACTGCCTAATGTTAAAGCATGTTCTACGCACTTATTTATGTGAAAAAATTTAAAAAAAAAAAAAAAAGTAGTCATGTCTACTACAATCACGCTAAAAACAAGAATCTACACTAATCATGACCATGACCATAAACGTGAGCTTTTCATTGTTTTATCACATCTCATAACTCTTATGATCAAGGGAGTGATCATCCTCTTGATAATTGATCATTCTCTTAGCTGTGATTGACAAGGGGATCAATAGAACTTCCTCAATCATGTTTGCAATGGAGGGTGTAATCAGTGTTGGCCATTCCAATATTTCATTATCACACTTGTTATGGAGCATATCTTAGTTTTACTTCAAGGTTTTCTTCTCCTCATGATTTTGATTACCTTAAAATTTATTGATCTTGTGTAAACTTCATTTCCTTCACCTTGATTCATCTAAAATCAATACATTACACAATTAAGTATCAATAACTTAAAAAATGAACATAATTATGGTTAATTTATGCTTAAATATGTCTTGAAAATATAGAGTAATTTACCCTTATCAAACTTCCCCATACTTAAGTTTTACTTGTCCTTAAGCAAACACTCAAAAATAATCAATGAACTCAACAACTTTTTTTTATTGCATGTTTGACAAAACATTCACGGTGGCTTAACTTTGTGTCTACCACATTATGTTCTTAGAGTACACCAATTAATATTCTAACACTAATCCAAGTAAAACAAACTTCACCTTTACTATCTAATGATAGCTTCCAAAAGTACAAAGTGAACACAAAATCAAATAGAACAAAAGAAAATTTGTTATACTTCATCCACTTCAGTAAGTGTATAAAAACCCTTCAATTACTTATAAAGAACACTAATCTAGAAGAAAAGTGCATTGCATCCATTTTTCTCCTATATTTCTACTTCTTTTATCGAATCCCTTCAGAGACAACTTACACATTATATTTTCAATTTTTTTTATAAGAAGGAAAATAAAGACCAAAGATTAGCAGTGGAGTCAAACTTCGCTTTTCTAAGAGACTAAAACCCGCCCTTACTAACTTGGTGATAAAGATAAAGATTAGCAATTAAGTTAACTTTGCTCTTCTGAGGCACTAAAGCTCGCCCTTACTAATTCTGTCCTTAAATACTTTAATTTACTCTATTTTAAAGAGATTCTCAAGAAGTATTAACAAGTAAATCATTTCATTTGCCCTTTTCATTCAAGATAAATGAGCTCTAAAAATAATTGAGGAGTAAATATACTACTCAGTAAGTTTAGAGCATAATCGTTTAACTTCAAACTAAAGACTACAGTTCACTTCTAACCTCTAAATTCATTCATTAAATGGTAAGTAAATTTGCTTCACTTAAATTTGATCCCATAATTTTGATCATGTACACTAATTTCATAAGACGTGAGTAAGGCACAAAATTAGCTGTTATTTTGCCAAACTTACAATCTATTCAATCAACTCATAACTTAAAAACAAACAAACTACTTAAATGAGAGACTTTTGATAAATGAGTCTAATCCTTCCCTACACTTAGAGAGAGATATTATCCTCAATGTCTGAGGAAAGCAAACATAGAATAGGCATAGAAAAAGAATAACTAAAAGGATTAAAAACAATAGATAATGAGAACAAGACTTCCCTGATATATCAAGTTTGACCAATGCATTAAGTCATAAACCATCAAACAATACTTCCTTCAAACACTATGAAAAATTGAACAACAAAAGAGACCAAGCCATTAAGGCAAGACCAAAAAAAAAAAAAAAAAAACAAAACATAACGAACATATGATATGAGAGTCTCCATTAATAGTACATCACTAAGGTTAAGCTCTCAACTAGTGAATAAGTCCAAAAATAAACAAAATAAAACAAAAGAAAGAAAAAAGGTCAATCATCTTCAACTTCTGTCTCTTCATTTGAGCCGTCATCGTCCTCCCCAGATGATTCTTCATCACTCTCATTTCTAGCCCCTTGTCTTGTTGTTTCTTGCTAGGTTTCTTGAGTTTCCTCATCATCATCACTTTCTTCTCTTTTAGACCCTCTCTCCTTAGCACTAGAGTCTTCTTCTTTTGACCCATCAACTTCTTCTTCTTCTTCTTCTTGCTGAGCACTTGCTCGTAAGGGAACTAGAGGTTGACTAAGACTTGCATCCTCCTGGGTTTAAAGACGAGAAAAACAAGAGGAAATGGTTACTCCCACTTTTTTTGGTGATGTTTTTCAAGAGTTTAACTATTCCCTATTGAGTCTCTTTGATCTCAGTCACTTTAGTTTCCAATCTCTTTAAATTGTTGACCGAAAAGCTTGATATAGCTGGCATAAAATCCAGCGCACCAAGGTCCTCAATTTCTAATTCAGGATTCAAGACTCTTTCAATGCCTTACTGATTGAAAGGGTTCTTAGAAGCAATTCTAGATCAGCATAAGAGTCTCTTAGCCTGTCACTAAGAGGCCACAACCTTAAATTCTTAAGGATTCTTGTAATCAGTCCTCCAACAAAAATACCCATGCTCTTATCAAATGTTTGCCGATGAATTCTAAATGTAGTGAGGATTGCCACATTCACCAAAAACTCCTTCAGTACACTGTACAAGGGTAATAAGTCATGCTCCCCTACTACCCCAAGACTCTTGTGCTTCCCATAGATTGTCCTAACTAGGATATAGTGGAAGACCCAAGCACTAGTTTTCTTCAAAGTTGAAGCTTTAGACTTGCTTGCTTTGAAACTACTCATCATCCTCCAACTTAGCCTAAGTATACAATCCCATAACATATACAAAAGTCAACTTATCAAAGGTATATGTTCTTCCAAAGGCAAAGAACTCCACCTCATTATCCATTTTTGAGCCGATATACTCGTACTTGATTTTGAATGATGAGAGGAAAGCCAATGTTGTTTGTTTGTAGGTTTTCTCCTGAACCGTAGATAACTTCAGCCATGGCCTATTCCCCAACAACATCTGCATGGTTGTCTTCAACCCATACTCTCCTAACACGTCCCAATCTATAGCACAATGTCTCTTGATTATCTTCTTAGCAGCAAATTCCTTAAATCTCTCTTTTTGTTTTGTAGTCATACCAGCAAGTGGAGTGATTGCCCTGCTCAAACTTGTGGTATCCAATCATCTGGGAAGGGGAGAAGGAGAACGATCAGCCTTAGGTCTCTTGTGCTGAGAAGTTGTTGATGATTTCTTAGGTGCCAACTGCAAACATCCGTGTTAGTTCAAGAGAAGCAAAACTCATGTACAATTCAGGTACAATTCAAATTAAGCATAGCTATTCCAACTTCCTCCAACTTATAAATATAAAGCATCTATTAACTAAACGTAATTAATCTTAGCCAATTATCAAGCACAAATTACATAATTAAATTCATGATGAACTTAACTTGTAACCCAAACTTCAACTAAGGATTAGTATCTCCCCTTAACGATACAACACTCTAATTCACAACATCAACAAATAAACACAATCCGATTCTCAAATGCCATACAACACTTCAACATATAGAAAACCAACTAGTAACATAATCTTACATAACACTTAATTACTAACGACGGGACTAAATCATCAAATTAGGCTCAATTTGCAAAAATCCCCAATTTGTTAATTATCAATATAAATTAGGGTTTAAGCTTAGTATTCTAAATTCCAGCACAAAGTCATGCAAATCAAAATCTAATTGTTACACAAACATAACTATAAGTACAATCACAATACATTTACAAATCATAGTAAACACACATATACAAACCCTAAAGTTACATGAATCAAATCTATATAAATGTAGAAAAACTAAAGAAAAAGAGAAAGATTATACCTTAGAAGAGTGTAATTGGGATGAGGATGAGAGTAAGAATGCAAGTGTTAGAAGTGGTTGGAATAAGAGTTGATGTTGAGAAAATGGTGATGGATTTTCTTAAGAAATCGACATAGTGAGTATTATCATGGGGTGGAGTTTTAAAATGTATGAGAAATGAGGAGAGAGAGAGGGAATTTCTTAAATAGTGGGTTGTTATGGACATGATCATAGCTGTAACAAGGGGTGTGATGCCTCTTTCGAGCTTGATCATGGGCATGATAACTCTCATGATTAGCACTGTGCCTAAAATTATTAAACTATCATAGCCTACACCCTTCACTAGTCACAGGCGTGAAAAAATCTGTATCTAGCACTATGGTCAAAATTTCACACTTAACTCTTTTTATCATGACCGTGACTAAAATGTGAAATTTCCCAAGGAAGTGATCATGGTTGTGATAAACAAGAGGATTAACCCTGTTAATTTATCACGGTTGTGTATAATTCTATGATAGATGTTGTGCTTGAAAAATTAAATACTTACCTTTTATCATGGCCATGATGCGTATTAGCCTCCTATCCTCCATCTACATCCCCACACTTAGTGAAATTTTTCTCTTCCCTTTGAATTTGTATGACTTCCACTCAATGTTTCCTTTCTTTTTATATCAAACTATAAACAAATATATTCAAAACAAACCAAACAAATAACAAAACCAATAACAATTAATTTAAACTTAACAACTTTAAAGTAATAAATCAAACATAGGTAAGTAAATCGAATTAAAGGATACATGCTTGTTTAATGTTTCAAGCTTGACATTTCTAGAGGATTCATCTTCATTTCTTGAATTAGAGAAGTTTTAACTCTTCCCTACCTTCATTCCAATCAACTTCTCCATAGTATAACTCCAACTGTTGTCCATGAACCTTGAATGTTCCCTTTTCTAGATGCTCAACTACTACTACCTCAAATGGAAACACTTTCTTCACCAAAAATGGACCTAACCATCTAAACTTAAGTTTTCCAAGGAATAAATTAAGTTTAGAATTGTACAAAAATACCAAGTCACCTTCCTTAAATTGCTTGGGGTGCTTAGTCCTAGAATTATGCAAATGTTTGGCTCGCTCCTTATACATTCAATTTTTCTCATAAGCTATCTAACGCCACTAATCCAATTCATCGGGTTTAAGATGCCTAAGTTTACCGGTTGCTTCATAATCCAAATTTGCAATCCTCAAAGCCCAATAAGCCTTATGCTCAATTTCTACCAATAAATGGTAAGCTTTACCGTAAACCAATCGATAAGGTGTAATACTTAATGGAGTTTTGTAAGAAATCTAGTATGCCCGTAAAGCATCATCTAGCTTATCAACCCAATCTTTTCTATTGTGTGCCACAGTTTTCTCTAAAATCCTTTTCATGTCCCTATTAGATACTTCCACTTGTTTGATGATGGTAAGGAATGGCTGTCTTATGATGTACCCCATATCTCTTAAGAACTCATTCAATCTGATTGTTGCAGAAGTAGGTTCCTCTATCATTTATCAATGCTCGGGGTACCCCAAATCTAGAAAATAACTTTGTCAAGAATCTTGCTACTACCCTAGCATCATTCGTTGATAAAGCTTGAGCTTCAACCCACTTTGATACGTAGTTTATTACGACTAAAATGTACTTGTTGCCATAAGAACTAGGGAATAGTCCCATGAAGTCTATTCTCCAAATGTCAAAGACTTCACATTCTAAGATGTATTTTTGTGGCATTTCATCCTTCTCAAAGACATTCCCTGTTCTCTAGCACTTATCACAAGCCATAGCATGATAATAAGCATCTTGAAATATACTTGGCTAGTAAAAACCAGCCTCAAATACCTTTTAAGCTGTCTTGTTTGCATTATAGTGACCACCTGTTAGACCACTATGGTAATGAAACAAGATCTTCTATCCTTCTTCATGTGATACATAGCGTTAGATAATCTAGTCAGCACACGCTCTAAAGAGAAAAGGATCTTCCCAAAAGTAATGCTTTAAATCTGAGAAAAACTTCTTCTTCTTGTAGTAATCTAAGTCTTGACGCAATCCAAGTCTTGAGGTAAAGCCTTCCCTACCAAATAGTTCCTTTTGTCAGCAAACCACGGAATGTTGTACGTCTCAACTGTACAAAGAGCAAACAAGCTTTCTTTTGGAAATTTATCATTGACGTCATCTTCATTCAATTCCTCTAGATGTGGATTATCTAACCTAGATAAGTGATTTGCAGCTAAATTTTCAACCCCCTTCTTGTCCCTTATCTCCAAATCAAATTCCTGAAGTAACAACACCCAACGGATCAACCGTGGTTTTGCATCAGATTTAGATAGAAGATATCTTAAAGCTGAGTGATCGATGTAGATGATCACTTTCAAGAGAATGAGGTAAGGTCAAAACTTGTCAAAGGCAAAGACAATCGCTAACAATTCCTTCTCAATTGTGGTGTAATTTGCTTGAGCTAGAGTAAGTGTCTTGCTAGCAAAATATATCGACTGAAAGTGTCTATCTTTTCTTTACCCCAATACCACTCCTACTATTAAGTCACTTGCATCATACTTCAATTCAAATGGCATGTTCCAATTTGGCATTACCATCATAAGAGTGTTGGTCAATTTTTCCTTCAAAACATTAAAAGCCTCTAAACAACTAACATTAAAATCATACGAAACATCCTTTTCAAGGAGCTTTGTCAATGGCTTAGCTATCTTAGAAAAGTCCTTAATGAAACGTTAATAAAACCTAGCATGTCCCAAGAAGCTTTCCATAGCCTTCACAAATGATAGTGGTGGTAACTTTGATATCACCTTTACCTTAGCCATATCAACCTCAATTCCCTTGTTTGATATTTTGTGTCTCAACACAATGCCTTACCATACCATAAAATGGTACTTCTCCTAATTAAGCACCAAATTTGTCTCCTCACATCTCTATAGCACCTTCTTCAAATTTGCAAGGCATCCATCAAACATATCACCAAACACGAAAAAATTATCCATAAAGACTTTCATCACATCCTCTACCAAATCCCCAAAAATAGTCATGATATAACACTGGAAAATGGTCGGTACGTTACATAGTCAAAACGGCATCCTATGATATGCAAAAGTACCATAGGGGCAAGTAAAGGTAGTTTTCTCTTGGTCTTCTAATGCTATCAAAATCTAAAACTAGCTGGACATCCCATCTAGAAAACAATAGTACTCATAACCTACTAACCTCTCTAACATTTGATCAATGAAAGGTAGTAGGAAGTATTCTTTCCTTATGGCATAATTAAGTTTCCCATAATCAATGTACACTCTCCAACTAGTCACAGTATGCATCGATATCAACTCATTTCTCTCATTTGGTACTACCGTCATGTCACCCTTCTTCAGAACTACTTGAACTAAACTTACCTACAGGCTATTTGAAATCAGGTAAATGAGCCCTGCATCCATTAACTTCACCACCTCCTTCTCGACTACTTCCTTCATGTTAAGATTCAGCTTCCTTTGAGGTCGCACTACCGATATAAATCTGTCCTCCGTCAAGATTTTGTGAGTGCAAAAGGAGGGACTAATTCTCTTGATATCTGATATCTTCCATGCAATTGCCCTCTTATGTTCTTTTAGAACAAATAAGAGTTTCTCTTTTTGGCAAGAGTTAAGCCACAATGATATGATTACCGACAACTTAGAGTCCTCAGCCAAAAAGGCATACTCTAGGTAAGAGGGCAATTGTTTCATTTCCAAGTTAGGGGGCTCCTCAACTGTTGACTTCAAACGAGTAATATTACTCCGATTAATCTCCTCAACCTTGAAATCCTTCAATTGTTCAGTACATACCTCCAACTGAGCAATCACTTCTTTTACCTCATCGACTCCATCAAACTCATTTCCTCTTGTCAAGCATGATTCCAAAGGATCCCTACTCAAAACATCCTTCAAAAACTCAAAAATGATGAAATAAAAAGAATCAATAACAAAGCATTCATCATCGCTACTCATTGATTTCTTGAAGACGTTAGGCATTTTGATCACCATCTCGTCACTTCCAACCCAAAGGACCAACTTCCCATCCTTGACATCAAACACAACACTAATAGTTGCCAAGAATGGTCTTCCTAAAATGAGTAGAACCTCAATGTCCTCATCCATGTCCAACACTACAAAAGCTGTAGGAAAAATAAAGTCATGTACCTTTACTAAAACATCTTCCATGACTTCTCTTGGAAACTACATGGATCCATTTACCAACTAGATGCTCATTCTCATACTTTTGGGCTCTCCCAAATTCAATCTCTTGAACAAACTCTAGGGCATCAAATTGATGCTGGCTCCAAAATCTGTAAATGCCCTCTCTATTAGGAGGTCTCCTATCAAACATGGAAAGGTGAAGCTACCAGGGTCTTTAAGTTTCCTAAGCAACTTATTCGACAAAACTACAGAGCACTCTCCACCTAAGATACCAGTGGAAAGTTCCTCCAATTTCCTCTTACTGGAAAGAAGCTCTTTCAAAAATTTTGCATACTTAGGCATCTAACCCAAGCCTTCTCCCAAAAGAAGGTTGATGTGCAACTGTTTGAAGAGTTCTAAAAACTTCTTATAATACTCATCATCCTCGTCCTTCCTTATTTTGAAGGGGTATGGCAAAGTAGCTTATACTCCTTTGGTGCTACCGGTAAGGCTTCCTCTTTTAGTGATGCATTTCTTACTACTTACTCCTCAACCCCAACCTAAACTTCTTCCCTATTTTCCTAGATCCTCTTTGGAATTTGTAACTCCTTGCCACTTCTAAGAGTTACAATATTAACATGCTCCTTAAGGTTAGTCTTGGTGCTACCCAATATCTACCTAGGAGCTTTATCTGACAACATCTTAAAAATCTACCTAAACTAATTCTCTAAGTTATGTATTGATGCTCTTTGATTTCTTAAGGCTGCTTCTGTGGCTTGGTGGTGATTCTTAAAGGTCTTGATGTACTAGTCCAACATCTCCTCAATGGACATTGGCTTATTTTGAGAGGGAGGCACTTATCTTTAAAATCCAAGAGGTTGCATGTTAGAGATCTAACCGGTGTTATTTCCCCATTTGAAATTTGGATGATTCCTACAACCCAAATTGTAGGTATTACTGAAAGGATCATTCTTTGGTCTAATCAGGTTCCCCATATAGTTAACCTGTTCCACTTGATCAATCTCTAATAAACTTACCAATTCTAAATCTAAAACTGCCAAAGCTTTGTTTTAACCTATTATAATACTATCAAGCTTCCTTGTCAACACCTCCACCTTATATGTTAAAGAGGAAGTGGCATCCAACTCATGTTTTCTTGCTGGCCTTTTTTCTCTTTCTTTTCCTCTTGTAGATGACCATTAATAATAGTTATTGACCATATGTTCAAATAATTAGATGCATTGCTTTGGTGACTTATGGTTTAGGCTTCCTCCAATAGCTGCATCAATGAGCTACTTAGTTGTATAATTCAAACCATTGTAGAATGTTCGAACCTAGTGCCAATCTGGAAGCCCATGATGGGGGCACTTCCTTAACAAATCCTTCCATCTCTCCCATGCTTCATATAGAGTCTCTAAATCCATCTGACTAAAAGAAGAGATATCAGCCCTTAGCTTAGCCGTTCTTGAGGGTAGGAAGTATTTTCTGATGAATACCTTAGCCATCTTTTGCTAAGTATTGATAGAATTTCTTAGCATAGAGTTAAGCCATTACTTGACATTAGACCTCAATGAGAATGGAAATAGCCTCAGGTAGATAGTGTCCTCTGAAACTTCACTGATCTTAAAGGTATCACAAATCTTCAAGAATTGCTGCAAATGATTGTTAGGGTCTTCATTGCTGAACCCATCAAACTGGACACATTGCTGGATCATTAGAATGACACTCAACTTGATCTCAAAAGTATTAACTTAAACTCTAGGCCGAGCGATGCTGGTAGTAGCCCCATGCAGGTTAAGCTTATAATAGTCCAACATTGTCCTTAGAGCCATAAGCAAATTTACTCCTGGCTCATTTCTTACAAACACTACATTTCGATTTCCATCAAGAGGTAGGTCCAAATTCAATAGCAAATCTCTTTGGATACCATCTTTTGGATTCAAGAACTAGTTTTCTAATGGTAGCTCAACATTTTGATTTTGATTATTCATTCGAGTCATTCTAGATGACTCGAATGTCTCTATTCTGGTTTTCAACGGTTCACGTGTTCTTAGTTTCTTACTACTAGATGTTTGCTTCTCAAAATACTCTCGGACTTTCTTCAAGATACTTCTGAGTGTTCTCTCAAATTTAGGATCGAAATTAACTAGATCAGTTGTGCTGCTCCAAGTCATAAACTGCAAATCAACAAATAAGCAAATATGAGCATAAGGATTTCAAATAATCTAATAATAAGAAAAAAATAAAATAACCGCTAAAAGAATAGGAATCATAATTTTCCAAGGAAAATAAAACTTTTTATTTCAAGTAATTTGTTGTGTTTCTTGACTATGTTGTTTCTAATATAATTCTCTCTCCTTTGTCTAAAAGTTACAGTATATTTATACTCGTCTTCATCAAAGGGATCGAAATATATCACTTTAAGACACCAGTTAATATTAAAACATATTCCACACACTAGTTCATATGAAAAAGTTAAAGAAAAACAGTCATGTCCACCACAATCACATCCGTGACACAAGGTGTGATAGTCTCAAAAAACAAGAATCTACACTAATAATGGTCGTAACCATAAACGTAAGCCCCTCATCGTTTGATCACATCTCATCACTCCTGTGATCAAGGAAGTGATCATCCTCCCAATAACCAATTACGGTTGTGATTGACAGGGAGGTCAATAGAACTTCATCAATCATGCTCATGATAGAGGGCGCGATTAGTGTGGCCATTCCAATCTTTCATTATCATGCCCATAATGGAGTATATCTTGGTTATCCTTTGAGGTTTTCTTCTTCTCATGACCATGATTGCCCTAAAATTCATTGTTTTTCTGTAAACTTCATTTCCTTACTCTTAATTCATCTGAAATCAATATATTACAATATCAAGAACTTAAAAAGTGAACACAATTATGGTCGATTTATGCCTAAATATATCTTGAAAGTGTAAAGTAATTTACCCTTATCAATTAGCAATGTCAACTTCGAGTGGTGAATGTAACCTAAATGTGTTCTTTTTATTTGGTGAAAGAACTGTAGACTTTCTTTTTAAATATTAATGTTAAAGATGTTGAAAGGAGCTAGGACGTTGTAAGAGCTGGATGCAATAATGTCATAATTGCAAGGGATACTATAAGAAGTTAGCTTGCCACCAATATGCCATTATTTGTTTTTATTTTCCATATACTTTTCACTTAATTTGACTTTTAGAAATTAATTTTTGTTGAAATATGTCATGACAACGAATGAAGAGCAGTAAGATACTAGGAGATGTCAACATCCATTGACCCATTACTATATGTTCTTAGATATTTTATTTTTTATCACTCTTATTGTAATCGATCCATTGATATTACACTTCCATCACCAAAAGCATATTTTTACAAATCTAGATAGTTTAAAGTGTGGTAATGGGATTGATATTAGTTTGTCAATAATACTTAAAATAAGTGATTTTCATGTTTTTGTTATCTTTCTTTTTTCTTTGTACTTCTATCCCTTACGTGGGGTTATACTAAGGGATCTATTGGACCGTTGAATCCTTTATATGGGATATATTTTGATTCTTATAAAAATTGTTTCCATCTATTTGATAGGGATTTTGTATCCTAACTCTTTTCATCATCAATACTCTTATTAAGATTAGCAATTTAGGACCCAATAAGCTAAAGTTAAATACGACATGACACGATTTGAATGGATTTAGGTACAAAATAAATCAACATGAACATATTAGACCTATTTAGATATGTATAAATTTGTGTTCACATTCAAGCGAAGGTGCTAGACCCGTTTCCAAACCCATTTATTAAATACATCACGAGTACATTTGGCTAACCTATTTACTATTAGTAAATTTATATTTTCTTTTATTCTTTTCATTTCCAATAGAGAGCAAAGCAAAAATGTACATGGTCCATGGTTCGTACTTCACATGACAATTGACATAGTTAAATAAGTCAATTACACACTTTTTAATGATTAGGGTTCTTCTATCTTTAACTTCTTCTTTTTTCTCCTTCCTTCTAACTTCTAGCCACAAAACCAAGCATGTTCTAGTCTGACATTCACAAACTCTCAAGTTTAAATCTTTTCTTAACTATCAAAGCAAGTATGAAGTCTTAAGTCTTCTTCTTAATGTAGTAAGGTACTAATTTTCTATTTTTCTATCTTCATTACGTTAAATAGCATGCACTTGTTCTTTATCTCTATAGTCTTCTTTTTCTGTTTTCATTGTGCCACGATAGTAAAGTACTAAACTGTTGAATTTTATGTAAAAACCGTTTGTTAAAATTTCTTATAAGAAAATAGTGTAACCTGTTATTTTTTAGTTCTTTATAATGCACTTATGATTAGAATTTTTTTTTTTTTATGTTATGGATAATAAACAGTATTATGTCACAACTATCTATTAAAGTACTCTTTAACGTGAAGAAAATTAATTATAAAGATGATAATTCGTTTTTATACTTAAGAATTTAATCTTTCTTTCATTATCAATAGACAAAGTTTTATGGGAAATAATAGAATTGCGATAATAAAATGCTGTTAGTTAGGATTTTGGTACATCTTAAAATAGGTGAGATGATTTTGGTGATGTTATGTAATTTAAGTTTGAGATTTTTTGTTATTTGATTAGACTTCATTTCACTAATACTTTTATTTGGGTTGTAATTTTATACTTAAGTATTAAAACCTTATAGCATTTATATTTATAGAAATTAAATATATTATCATTATCTATTTACCTTTTGCATGTGTAAGTATCTTTGTTACAAAGGGGACTACAAAAATACCAAATAAATAAAATGTTACATTACAAATATATAGGTTGTAATTAGAAAGTATAGCAATTGTACAGTTAGATTGTAAACAAATAATAGAAAATGTAATAGATCTAACAAGATCCAATAGCAAACATAACAAATCTGTAACTAAGTAACCGACTACATATACAAACTATAAACGAAAGAACAAGAAAGGGAAAATGACATCCCAGATAGTGAGAAACAAAATCAGGAGTCTTGACTAGCTCGAAATAACCACCTACATAACAACTCACATTAGAAAAGAGAAAGATTAGAGTTAGAAATTACACACAATGAAACCCTACTTGAACATTCAAGAGAAACAAAGAGAATATAGAGAGAGAAACAAAAGTAAGAGAGAGAGAGTGTTACCTAATTGTGGAAGGGTATATTAGCACGTGAGATGGTTATATGCTGTGCTTGAATTCAATTGTGGGTCAAGTTGTATTAATCTTATAGATGTTTTTTTAACTTTTTAATCAATAAATAGGCTTAATGTAGACACAGGACACACTTATTAAATAGGTTGAGTTATGTGTTTAGGTATTCAAATATAATTAATAAACAAGTTGTATCATGAGTATAAGCCCGTTTAGAGAAGAATACAAGACACGGTACAATACAACGAATTGTCAACGTTAATTTTGTATCTACTAGTTTAATGGTTCATCTTTTTCTTACTTCAATAAAACTAATCCTTCAAGGTATTGAAAAAAAATAGATATCCGCATTTTACAAGCATACCTTTTGAAAGTGAGCTTTACGGAATTTTTAAGTACATGCTCAAATGTTACCGTATACTTCTATAGGATACTTAATCCATGATATCGTTTTCTTCAATGTTGGAAAAATATTTGTTCATATCATCAAATATAGCTACCACCATCGTTTGAATACTGGTGTTTAGTTCTGGGTATTCCATGATCCACGGGTAGGCAATCTCAAAATATGTCCATTTTTTTACAAGTTTTATCCTCTGGAAGGAGGAGTTATTCGAAGGTATAAAAGTTTATGAGGAAGCCTTTTTCAACATTATCCTGGGGAGAAGTTATAAACTATTTTATATAGCCAGCACCCGATTCCTTCCTGCAGCTCCAAGGGTTCGGAAAACTTGTTGCACTGTGCAGTTCCTTGTGGAGTGTGATCCAGAACAATTTTCTACTGGCAGATTTTTCCGAACAAAAGAATGGGAAATTTGTAAATGAGCTCGGAAGATGAAGGATAGAGGAAGGATAAGAGCAAGTGTGATCTGGCTGAGAATTTTCCTCCATGTGAAGATGATAACCAAGTATTCTTTGAAGATGTCAAAGAACCCAAGAAGAAAATCAATTTCCTGTTCTAACCTGTCCATGTTTGTGAATTGCAAATGAAGTGAAGATTGTGTCAAGTATGACTCTGAGAATGAAGATTTATAGGCATATGAAACAGTAGCCGGAACCTTTTATAGAATAAACTTCCATATAATTTCTTCAAAGATAGATAATTCTCTAGCAAGGCAATAACTGTAAAGTAGCAAAATAAATGCCTCTTCCCAAGTTTGGACCAGTCACAAATTGTCCTAGTAGACGAAAGAACCTTTTAGTTTGAGAATTTAGTTCTCTCTTTGGAAAAAAAGTGATCATCAGAAATGTTCATTAACCTAAGGCTTCTATGTATAGCCATAGAAGTTAATGCTGAAGTCTTCATGATTATATTAATTAAAAGTTGGGATAATTAATAAAAATATTAACCCAATTTTACACCTCAGATTTAGAACAGCTAAATGTAACATGTGATTAAACTTTTAGTTATCATATTTGATACTTGAAGTTTGAACTTTTCAAATGCAATACCCCGTCAAACTTTTACTTATCATACTTTAATATTCTAGTGTCATAAAATGATGATATGAAAAATATTCATTAGTAAGAAAGTATAAATGTTAGGCAAGGTAATAAATTTGATAAACGAGTTTGATTAGGTATGAAATTAGCCATTTCAAACTTTAGGTATAGAATTGGACCAGTGAAATTCAAATAGTAATTTTAAGATTATTTCTTAGAGCTTTCTACACAATATCAATGCATCCAATTTCAAAAATATCCTTTTTATTGGGTGGAAATGAATATAAAAAACTTAAAGTATACAAACTAGGCTTTACTAGGAAGCAACTATGAGAAATCATATTACGACCCATATAATCTAAGAGCATGAATATTAGTTTTTAAAAAAAAGAGTAAATAGAACACTAGTATAACTATCTTTAACAATATCCTCCAAGAGTGTGGCACATAAAAGTAGTAGGAAAATGCAATCTCCCATACAGTCCTACTACTCTTATATGTCATACCCTTATTAGATGGTGTTATTAAAATGAAAAAACTAGCGATCTATTTATCTAATATTCAGTTTTTCAATTGATTAAATCATATTTGCTTACTGGTTAAATGTTATAATATATAATATAATTGCTGAAAGAAGGGAATAAAAAAAAAAAAAAAAGGGAAGCGAAGTGAAAACGGAAACATACTATATAAAAATCTTTGAATAATAAGATATGGTGTTGTCAATTATGTGTCAAACTATTAATCAACACGAATTACGAGGCCATGTAATGCTCAACTTGCTTATGCTGCTTTAAACCTATTTTCACCTAGCTTGGCATAGGCGTGGAATTCAGTAATAAATGTCATAACGTACAAAAAATACTTATGTGAAACCTCTAATAAGTGCGTAGTAAGTTTTCCTGTAGCTTAAGACACAAAGCTCTACCTTCTTGGATCTAGTTAATCCAAAATTAATAGGGTAATTTGTAAATATATTCTTATGTGATACGCCATGCCAAGGGCAAATAAAAGTGACGTTATCGAGGTTAGTCTAAGTTTACAGGAAGCTCGAAATGTAAGATGTCCAATACACGAAAATAGAAGAGAACAAGCAAACCCACGAATGATTTCGAGAATATGATACACCAAGGAGCATTCGTAGACTCATAAACTAACATAACCTTACTTAAGAGATAGGATAAGAGTAAATAGATTAAGCTTAAAATTTTACACAAAAGGGATACCATATATTCGATAATTAAGAGGACGATGATGATTGTGGCTATTTAAAAGAGGGTATCTATTCTCAAAATTCTAGGACTATTTGCTAAATATGAAGAAGACAAAAAAGGTATTGTCTAAAATTAGTAAAATATAAAAAATAAACAAAGGGATAAAATAGAAATTGTAGAATAGAAGCTTCTTTTAGTAGGTTCCTTCATGTAGACAGCTAGGACATGTAGTGGATGATCATTAGAGAGGTTCCTATGGAAGCAAACAAGAAAGTACAACCAAATTCAGTTGATGCCGAGTGGATCTGTAAGTTCTTTAGAGTTATATCAGCTTGGATGTGCTCTTGGGAGCTCGAAACAAGTGTAGCCAAACTGATCGGCAAGTTAGTCGAGCTATCAACAGAGTGGTCCTCAAGTCAATACTCAATCATTGACAACTAGGAAGGTGCTCGGCTTAACATTTGTGGCAAGTTGACAATCAGAAGTAGCTCGAACTACTTGAGTGTAGGTTGAGATTAAAGGATGCACCTTGCCATGCTCTTAAGTCCTCATGCTCAAGCTCGAATCAAGGGTCTAGTGGCCCAATCTCTATCATTTCCTCCAAGTTGATTAGGATTTGGGATTTACGATCAAATTCTACTAGTCTTCGATCTTCTCTTCTTCAGATCGATAGGGGCTTAGGTTAGCTTTATTAAACACGTCAGAAACTCTGAAGTCTTTAGATAGTTCCAATTAATAGGCATTATCGTTGATCTTCTGAAGTATCCTGAATTGTCCTTTAACTCAGGTGAACAAATTATTCTTCCTCTTGTTTGGAAACCTTTCTTTATTTAAATGCAACCATACCAAGTCGCTGGTCTAAGACTGCTTTGCTTTCTTCCTTTCCCTTTTGCCTCCATCTTTCTCGTAGCTTGATCAATCCGCTAAGCAACTTTGTGGTAGATTTATTGAAAAGATTGAGCTTTGGCTCTAGCTTCAAGGCCTTCTTGCTTGGTCATAGGCTATAAGGTGTGATCAAGGGACAGCTCAGGATTGTAGCCATAAATGACCTCAAAGGGTGTCTACCTAGTAATATCATATACCGTCCAAATGTAAGCAACTTCTACTACGGGAAAACGTACATCCTAGTTTGTTAAGTTCTTTCTCATTGTAGCTCGGAGTAGTGATCCCAAAGTATAGTTGATGACCTCCATCTGGCCATTGGTTTAGTGATGGTAGAAAGTGCTGAAAAGTAATTTAGTCCCCATTCAATGCCAAAGAGTTCTCCATAAATAGCACAAAAACTTTGGATCTCGATTCGACACTACGCTCTTAGGCACCTCATGAAAGTGAACGATCTCCTACAAAAATAGAAAAGCAACAACTAAAGCATTTTTAGTCTTAGTACAAGGCACAAAGTATGCCATTTGCTAAATTTGTCCACAACGACCATCACTAAATCTTTGCCTTAAGCAGTTCGAGATAAGCTGAGGACAAAATACATGCTTAAATCAACCCAAGGTCTATTTTGGATGAGTATAGGCATCACTCTCCCTTTCTCAACTCAACTTTTGGCCTTTTTATTGGTTACACAGCTCTCAACAACACGGTACACATCTCGCCTCAACTTAGTCCAAAAGAACCTGTTGTTCAACAATTCATAAGTCCTTTTTCTCCCCAAAATGTCCAAAGCGTCCTCTACTATGAGCTTCTCTTACCAATAGCTCTTTGATGGAACAGGTTTGTACATAGAGTTTGCCACTTTGGAAAAGATATCCATCCTCTACTTGACAGTCATCTACTATTCGTTCTTATTTACAACACTTATATATTGACCAAAATGAGGGTCTTAAGGGTGTTGCTCTTTAACATTTGCAAACCCTAATAACTTGATCTGTAGTTCATTAAGAAGAGTGTGTCTTCTCAATAAGCTGTCAGCAACAATGTTGGTCTTGCCTTTCTTATATTTGATCACAAAATTAAATCCTTCCAGAAATTCTATCCATTAGGTCTATCTCTTTGAAAGCTTGGCCTGGCCTTACAGGTATCTCAAAGACTCGTAGTTGGTGTATATGATGAACTCTCTTGGCAGAAGATAATGTTGCCATACTTGAACTCGAATTAATGCAAGAAGTTTTTTATCATACATAGAGTAATTTAACTACAGTCCTCTTAGCTTCTAACTATGATAGGCAACAAGTCGGTCTTCTTGCATCAACAAAAATTCTATGCCTATACTTAATGCGTCACATTCAAGCTCAAATATCTTTTTAAAGCCTAGCAGAGCTAATACTAGCACAAAGGTCAAACTCTTCTTTACCTTGGCAAAACTCCTCTCTTCTTTCAGCCTCCACCTGAATTCTACATTCTTCTTCGTCAACTCAGTGAGTGGTGCAACAATGGTACTAAATCCCTAAATAAAACGTCGGTAAAAGGAAGCTAAACCATGGAAGCTCCTCACCTCGACATAAGTGACTGGGGTCAGCCAATCGATAATAGCTTAGATCTTCTCATCATCGATTTGTTGACCTCCTTTACCAATTACATATCCTAGGAAGATCATTTCCTCTTAACAAAAACAACACTTCTTTAAAATTTTGAACAATCTCTTAGCTTAAAGCACATCAAATACAGTTTGGAGATGGTCGATATGACTTAGCATATCAATACCGTATACAAGCATGTCATCAAAGTAGACTACATCAAATTTCCTTATCAAACTTTGTAACACATGATTCATCAATCTCATGAAAATACTCGATGTGTTAGATAAGCCAAAGGGCATTACTAACCACTCATAGAGACCATATCGGGTTTTCAACGCAGTCTTCCATTCATCTCTTGGCCTCGTTCAAAATTGATGCTAACTGGACTTTAGGTCAATCTTGTTGAAAACTTTAGCACCATTCAGTTCGTCAATCATATCATCTAACCTCAGGATTGGATATGTATACTTGATCGCTATCTTGTTAACAACTCTGCTATCTACACACATATACCAATTACCATCCTTCTTTAGTACAAGTAAAGTTGGTACAACATAAGGGCTGAGGCTTTCGCTCACATAACCCTTCTCCAACAATTGATTGAATTACCTTTGTAGTTCGGCTGCTTCCTTGTGATTCATCCAGTGAACAGGTTTGTTAAGAAGGATAGCACCAGTTATTAGGCTAATACAGTGCTCAATCCCTTAAAGAGGTGGTAGTTCTTCGGGTAGTTGTTTAGGAAACAAGTCGGCATATTCATTAAGCAACTCTTAGATCTCATTCAGTAGCACGACTTGCTCCTCAAACTTTAACAATGTCCTTAGTAACAAAAAGGTCGACTCATCAGATCAAATAACCTCTCTAAGCTCAGAATGACTAAGAACTAAAGTCTTCTTGGATCTCTAAGCTTGCTTAGCCTACAACTTGCTCACTTGATTAGGGGTCATGGGATTCAAGATGGTCTTCCTCCCATCTTCCTCAAACACATATGTGTTCTTAAACCCATTATGTATAACTTTCCAATCAAATAGCCAAGGTCGGCTTAGCAACATATGAGATGCACACATAAGTAAGTAGCACAACACAAAGAATCTCAACAAAATAATTCCTAATCGAGATTGATAGTAATACTTGCTGAGTGACATGCAGTGCTCCTTTTTCATTAACAAATGAAGTTTGTATGGTCTCGAGTGTGACTGGGTTGGTAACTTGAGCAATTGAACTAAGTCAGCAAATACAATATCGGTGCAACTCCCACTATGTACAATGATTGCACATACTTGTTCATTCACTTTACATATGATATGGAATAAGTTTTCTCATTGCTCCTCTTTGAGAGATGGTTTAAGGCTCATTGTCATTTGACAACTAAAGTTAGCTTGTATAAATCTTTAGCAAACACATCCTCTTTGACAAGTTCTTCATTACTCTTAGTATTCCTCTCCAATTCTTCTCTTTCCTTAGGTTCCTCATCTATACTATCCACTTTATTGAAAGTTTACCTTTCACAACCATAATTCATCTATTTAGACATTAGACGACCATGTGCTCGAATCCCTAACATTTCAAGCACTTGATATGACTAGTCTTTCGCTCCAATCCTTGTCCTTTCTTGGATGTCCTCTTCAATGCTTCGCTATCACTAAGTTAGCTCTTCTACTCAATTACAATGTCTATCTATCTACCTAGCTTAATGCTGTATTGAGCTTAGTAAATTCCTTAAGTAAGTCGGCTAGTCGAGACAGGTCGACTCATTGAAGGTCAAATTGGCTTATTCCTCCTTTGTCTTTCCATACGTTGGGCAATTCTCATAGCCTCATCTACAATGAAAAACTATTGTAGTTCTACTACATCTCGAATCTCTGACCTCAATCCTGTTAGGAATATAGATACCATTTGGGCTAAGGGTTTGTTGACCTTACACCGAATCATAAGCATTTGAAATTCTCATTCGTACTCATTAACAATATGGTCCCTTTCTTTAGTTCTTGAAACTGAACAAAAGTATCCTGTAGATAGGTATCAAGTACAAATCTGGCTCTAAGTGCTCTTTTCATCTCTAACCAAGTATTAACCTCTTTGTATCCATCTCGTCCTCGCATGGCCTGAAAATTCTTCCACCACATTATAGCATATCCCGAAAACTCAATTGCGGTAGTTTTGACCTTATCATAGTCCTCATATTAATAATAATCAAATACTCACTCTACCTTCTCTTCCCAACCTAAGCATTCATCAACATTCCCAGAACCATCGAAGCTTAGGATCTAAAGCTTCACATGATCGATAGCTCATAGTGCACAAGCTTTCTCTACTACTCTATAATTGTCCCCTCCTTCCTCCTCATCAACTTCACTTAAGTCTATCTTTCTCCGTACATGTCCTCCTACTCCACCATCTTGGTTTTGCCGTGCTAAGATTAGTCTTTGAGTAGGCTAAGCATCGTGGCCAATGTTACCAACTCCAAAAGCAGCTTGGGGAGTTATTGTAGATGACCTCAATAGGTGGAGATGCTAATGCATAAACAGCTCGAGTCAACTCAGCTATTAAGTTAGTCATTTCATCAAACTATTCATTAGAACTTCTTGAGGTGTTATGGGCTTGTTGACTACAATGGACAACATTACTATTGTCATCTCTACTTCCCGCATTTACACATGAATTAGTCATCTTTCCTTAACTTAGCCTCGTTCCCATAGCAAAACTTATAATACTTGGATTCTCATTATTACCTAGAAACAATATACACTATCTGCATGCACACACACACAACTTCTTCACACTAATTCCAAAGCCTAAATATATTCTACTATAGAATATCAACACGATAGTTGCCTTAATGAGGAATAGAAATACCTAGTTAGTGTTTGTTTTGTTTCCTAAGGCTCAAAACAAGGTATTACAAAGTACTAAATAATAACCACTAAAAAAGAACAACATATTACTTCTAATAATTACCGAGACACAACAACTAGTCCTTACACAGTTGCTCAAGCAACAACACTTACTCTACACATGCTACTACAATAGTATTTTAACGCAATGTAGTAATAATACAGCACAACAGTAACTTACCTAATATGAACATCTACTTTAATAACAAGATGATACGACATGCTAAGAACAAACAAGGGCGACGTTACCAGGGTAAGTCTAAGCTTAAAAAAAGCTTAAAATGTGGGATGATGAACATGTAAAAATAAAAGAGAACAAGCAAACCCACAAACAATTCCAAAGATATGACGCACCAAGGATCCTCTGTAGACTCACAAACCAGCATGATATGATACACGACTAGCTTAGTGAGGTCACTCTCTACTAAGCCTTACTAAAGAGACAGGATAAGAGCAAATAAAGTAAACTTAAAGCTTCACACAAAAGGGATACTATATATTCAATAATTGAGAGGATGATAATGATTACGACTATTTACAAGAGAATATTTATACCTGAAATTCTAGGGCAATTTACTAAATAAGGAAAAGATAAAAGGCGTATTTTCCAAAATCAATAAAATACAAGAAATAGAAAAAAGGGTATAATAGAAATTGCAGAATAGAAGCTTCTTTTAGCAAGTTCCTTCATGCGAACAGCTGGGACACATGGTAGACAATCATTAAAGAGGTTCCAGTAGAAGTAGATAAGAAAGTATAGTATGATTTAATTGATGCTAAGCTGATCTACGAGTTCTCTAGAGTTGTGTCAGCTTGAATGTGCTCTTAAGAGCTCAGAACAAGTGTAGCCGAGCTAATTAGCAAGTTGGTCAACCTATTAACAAAACAATCTTAAGTCAATACTTAGTCATTGACAAATAGGAAGGTGCTCGACTTGACATCCGTGGCAAGTTGGCACTCAGAAGTAGCTTTAACTCCTTGGGTGTAGGTCAAGATGAAAAGATGTGCCTTACCACGCTCTTAAGTCCTCATGCTTAAACAAAGGTCAAGGGTCCAATAGTCCAATTCCTATCAATTAGGTCTATGAGTGCTTACTTTACTTATTTTTAAAATGATTTCTTATATTCCCATTTTTTTTTAAAAAAGGATACTGTAAGACCCTTTTCACTATTTTACTCATAAACAAAATAATTTAAAAAATGCTCAACTTTGGAAAGAAAAATGTATATGATTAAGGGTAAAATGGTCATATAGGAACGAATGCATTTTTCTTTAAATTTAAAGCTACTAATTGTCATACCTAATTAAACTTTTATTTCTCATATTTTGCACCTAAAATTTAAAATTGTTAAATACTATACTTAGTTAAACTTTCACTTGTCATATCTACTACCTCAATCATATTCGCAATGGTGATGTGGTAAATGTTTATTGGTAAATAAGTATAAGTATTAGGTGAGGTAATAAATTTGATAAATAAAAGTTTGATTGAGTTTGCAATTCAACAACAACTTCAAATTTTGAGTCTAAAATTGGACAAGTATGCAAAATTCAGGTAGTAATTTTAATATTAGTTTTAAAATTTTCTACTTAACATTGATGCATCAAGCCAATGGTTTTATAGCCTAATGATATGAACACTGATCTCCTAATTGAGATGGACAAAATTTGATTCCCCCCTCTCTTGTTGTAATCACCGAAAGAAAAAAAAAAAACATTGATGCATCTACCCTTTTTTTCTTTTTCTTTTTTTTTTGGTCAATTATAAGTGTTAATAGTATAGATTTATTTATATTTGCATAGAGTTATTTATCCATTACACACATGGGACAATTACACGCATATCCTCTGTACATAAATAGCATGTGCTTGCAAAATATTGAGTTAGTTGAATGAAATAACAAATTATGTTTCTTTTGCACCCTTCATTTCTCTAAGTTCTCTCATGCTCTAACTAAACAATTACGAATCGTCAAGCTTTCATCATGGTATTAGAGCTAAGTGCTTACTAACTTTCATCTTCCTTATTGATTAACATCAAATAGTTCCTATCATTCTTTGTTTCGTACATTGTAGTTCTCTATTTCAATTAATAGTCATAAATACAGTTAAATTGAAGATGAATCTAGGTTTGAATAATCCAATGCACTTGTCTAGTTCCGATAACCTAGGAATAGTAATTACGAGCATAATTTTCAATAGATCAAATTATCTAAGATGGAGTCGTTCAATTAGATTGGTGCTTAGTGCTTGGTGCGAAGACCAAATTAGGTTTTGTAAATGGTGAATGTGAGAAACCTAATGATGAATAGCAAACTAAAGTACAAAATTGGATTCGATGTGATTATATGATCCGTTGTTAGATCCTAAATTCAATGACAAAGGAGCTTTTTGAAACTTTCATGTATGCACAATCTTCAAAAGAATTATGGGATGATATCTTAGAAAGATCTGGTCTTACTAATGGACTACTATAATATCAGTTGTAGCATGATATAATCAATTTTAGATAAGGTGCTTTGAATGTCTCTATATACTATAACAAGCTTAAGAAACTATGGGATGAATTGCATAATCTTTTTGGTGTTCCTAAATATACATGTGGTGTTATATCACAATATAGTTGTAATCTAGTTACTAAAGTTCAAGAACTTGAGAATAGAACTAAGCTGATGTAGTTTTTGGTCGAGTTAAATGATGTGTTTAGAGGAGCATGAAGTCACATAATTTCTATGGAACCTTTGCCAACAGTAAGTAAGGCTTACTCCATTGCATATCAGGTAGAAAAACAAAAGCAGATGGTTAGTTTAATAGGACACTCAAATGAAAATCTGATTGCTACATATCAAGTAAAGTCAAACTTAAAAACAAGATTAGTTGATCATAAAGAAAAGAGAGGTAGGGGTAGCTCTAAATTTCTTACCTGCACACATTGCAAGAAGAGTGGACATTCTATTAATAATTACTTTAAGATTATAGGTTTTCCTGAATGGTTTAAATAGAGGGATTAAAGGCAAACAACTACTACTTTGAGATTTGCTGTTCACGTTGCTATTCCTCCTATGGATATTCCTTTGGAGAATTATTGTGATGCTAATAAATTTGCTAATGACTCTGATTTTATGCAAAAACTTTGTTCCGATGTTCTTAGGATGATGAAGAACAAAGGAATAGATGGACAAGATCAAAGTGATTTGGTTAATTTTGCAAGTGAAGTACTACATTCTTCCTCCTGCTTGAATTCATGTTTGCTTCATGATACTAAAATGTGTGAATGGATCATAGATACGGGTGCTTCAAACCATATCACTCCTTTCAAACATTTATTGATCAATCAATACATTCTTTCTATACCTATTAGAGTAACCTTATTTAATGGTAATGTGAAAATAGTTACTCTTGTTGGAGATATAGTATTGGAGAAAATTTTTTTTCTAACTAAAGTACTTTTCATTCTTGACTTCAAACACAACCTATTGTTTTTCAATAGCTTACTCATTAACACCAACATGATTGCTATCTTTAACCCTCATGATTATGTGTTGTAGGACTTGAGAACTAAAACAAGCATTACCAAAGCAAATTCACGCCAAGGCTTATATGTGGTGCAATCTATACATTATGAAACTGGAAGCTCATGTAGTTCTAATACTAGTGTAACTACTTATAATTCTACTGGTAGTTCTTTGTTTGTGAATAATACCTCAATAAATGCTACCACCACTGAACACTCTATTGTTCCTTTGTATGATGTCAATGATATTTCATTGGAATTTTTGCATAAATGATTAGGACATGCATCTATGTCAAAATTAAAACATGTTACCGGTTATAAGAATAAAAATGATGCTCCATTTCTTTGTGATACTTGTCACATTTCCAAATTTCACCATTTGCCCTTTCCATCTAGTACTTCTTTTACTTCCATTCCTTTTAATCTAATTCACCTTAATCTATGGGGTACATAGAACATGCTCTCTTTAAATGGTTGCAAATATTTCTTAACCATAGTAAATGATATGAGCAGTATTACATGTACCTACTTGTTGCCTTACAAATATCATACACTTGACACTATTGTTGCTTTCCTTTCTTATGTTAAGAAACACTTTCACACTACACCCAAAACCATCCGAATAGACCATGGAAGTGAATTTTTATCTCAATAATGTCAATTAGTCTTTAGGAAGCATGGCATGCAACACCAAAACAGTGTAGTTTATACCCCTCAACAAAATGGAGTAGTAGAGAGGAAACACAAACATTTGCTTAACACAACTCGAGCCCATAGATTACATGCTAACTTGCCAAAAAGGTTATGGGTAAAGTGCATTCTTGCTGCTACTATATTAATCGATCGAATGCCTATGCTATTGTTAAAGTGAAAATCACCCTATGAAGTGTTATTTCATAAACCACCAAATTATTCAAACCTAAGGACCATTGATTGTCTTGCCTATGCATATACTACAATCACTTCGAGAGATAAATTTGATCCTCGGGGAAGGAGGTGCATTCTTGTTAGATACCCATTAGATCATAAAACCTATAAACTCTATGAACTTGTGTCTCATCAGTTGTTTGTTAGCTGTAATGTTTTTTTTCATGAGACTTGTTTTCCTTTTCAGTTTACAACTGATCCATCTCACACTTGTCTGTCATATACTTCTTTGTTTCCAACTATAAATGATTCTTCAGTAGATGAATCTATCTTATCATCCAATACAGCTCTTGAACTTGATCTTTCCTTTGAGCTCATAAATTCACGTCCTACTACTACAAATGTTCAAGTTCAAAAGTCCAACAGAACTAAGCATCCACCAGCATGGTTGCACGATTTTGTCCACAGTATAAATTCTATTCAAATGAATCCTACCATATCCACTTCTAAACCTATTCCCTTATCTACAAAATCAAAGGCTCATCCACTTTTTCAACCTAATTCTTTTACTTCATATCTACCAGAATATGTAGCCTTTTTAGCAAACGTATTTACAATCCATGAACCTTCGACCTATCATGAAGCTAAACAAGATTCAAGATGGGTTGAGGCATTGAGTAAAGAGCTTTTAGTTCTTGAGTCTAATCATATATGGGATTCAGTTCCATTGCCACCTGGAAAGAAACATATAGGCTCTAAATGGCTGTACAAAGTCAAATACAAGCTTAATGGGACAATTGATCGATTTAAAGCCCAATTAGTCCCTATAGGATTCACTCAAGATAAAGGTATTGATTATACTCATACCTTTTCTCCTGTGGTAAAGCTTACTATAATGAGAGTTTTACTTGCTATTTCTACTGCAAAACATTAGTATATTCATCAGTTAGACGTTAACAACACTTTTTTGTATGGTTTTATTGACAAAGAGATTTACATGAAGCCATCGAAAGGGTATTCTTTAGTAGCATTAGGTCATGTGTGTAAATTAGTGAGATCCTTATATGGCTTAAAACAAGCCTCAAGACAATGGAACAAAGAATTTACAAAGTTCATTTGTTCTCTTGGTTTTATGCAATCTCAAGCCGATCATTCTTTGTTTACTCGTTCAAATGATAAACATTTCTTGGCTCTTTTAGTGAATGTTGAGGATGTTTTACTCATAGGAGATGATTTAGCTAATATTTCTAATGTAAAAGCAACTATTGATAGGGCATTTATAGTAAAAGATTTAGGAGAGGCAGGATTTTTTCTAGGGATAGAGATTTGTCGCACTTCTCTTGTATTTTATCTTCATCAACACAAGTTTTTGCTTAGTAATCTTCAAGATGCTAGACTTACTGATTCTAAACTAGTTTCATAACCTTTTCCTTCTCATTTACGCCTTAACAATACTTCTAGTAAACCTTTGCTGATCTATCTTTGTATAGACAAATGGTAAGTCATCTATTATATCTCACAATCATAAGGCCAAATATATCTTTTTCTATCCAACAACTCAATCAGTTTGTTGACAATCTACACAGTCCACATCTTTAAGCAGCAATTCACGTTCTTCATTACTTGAACGATAGCATAACTCAAGGGCTTTTTTATTTGATTTCAGCTCCCTTGGTTTTACATGATTATTGTGATGCAGATTGGGATTCGTATCGTATTGATGGAAAGTATTTATTAAGCTATTTCATTTTTCTTGGTACTTCTCTAATTTCTTAGAAGACCAAGAAACAAGACACCATGTCCACTTCATCTATTGAGGTTAAGCATCATGGTGTAGCTTTTACTGTTAAATAGCTTCTTTGGTTATCTTTTGTTCTCAAGGATCTACATGTTGATATTTGTATGTCGTTAGGTCTTTACACCGATAATAAATCAGCTTATATGTTGGCCGACAATCCATGCTTTCACAGTAGGACGAAGCATATTGATCTTGATGTCTACTTTACCAGACATCACATTGCTACAAGTTTTCTTCGCTTGCACCATATTACTTCTTCCTTACAAATGTCATGACTAAAGTTCCTCCTAATAGATTATGGTTTTCATTTCTAATCAAGTTGGGGCTTTTCGCTCATCCAACTTGAAGAGGCAGGGGGGAAGGTAGGGGTTGTGGTGGGGCGGGGGTGGTATGTATAGGGTTTTGTTAATAGTATAGATTTATTTGTATTTGTATAGAGCTATTTATCCTTTACATACGTGCGACAATTACACGCATATCCTCTATATATAAATAGCATGTGTCTGTAGAATATTGAGTTAGTTGAATGAAATAACAAATTATGTTTCTTTCATACCCTTCATTTCTCTGAGTTCTCTCATTGCTTTAGTTGAACAATCGCAAATTGTCAAGCTTTCATCACTAAGAAGTCATGTTAAAGCCTTTGCAATTTAGTGGCATCAATACTAACTCTTTAATAAAATAGATTAGGTTCAATTCTTTCCTTACATGTTACAATGTATAATATAGCTGGTGAAAGAAGAAAAAAAAATTGGAAAAAATTAAAAGAAAGAAAGAAAAAAAAAAACTGTAACTTACAATAATACTCTCTAAAAATACAACATGGTGTAGTCATTTATATATCAAATATAACATAACTCCATATTCTTAAGTTTTCTTTTTTCACTTTACATGTTAGTATCACAATTTTTCTTAAGCTATTTTTCTTTTACAGCTGTATCATTAAATTTTAAGGGAAGAAGTAAGAACAAATAAAACCTACTAAATTCTACTATATTCCAATGAGAAAATAGTTACCATATTACGTGGCCATGAAATCCTCAACTTGCTTATCCTACTTTAAAAGTGTTGTTATCTAGCTTGTTGTCAGGCGAGGAATTAATAATAAATATCATAACATACTAAAACGTCTTCATTATGGATCCTCGGACCACTTGCCTCCGCTATGTTAAACCTCTAAGTGCGTGCTAAGTTTTCCGCTAGCCTATATACAATAGCTAACTTCTTGGGTCTAGTAACTCCAAATTAACGCGTTAAATAGTAAGTATACTCCTAACGTTTGTTTTATATGCGTTTAATCTCCTTATTTTTCAAAATGACCATTTAAAACTTCATATTTTTTAAACATATTCTTTAAAATCCTTTTTCACTAATTTACCTATAGATAAAATAATAAAAATCTTTAGATTGAAAGAAATATATATGATCAAGGATAAAATGGTTATATAGAGATAAAAAGGTTAAAATAGACATATACATGCCACAATGCCAATCTCACCCCGATGGTGCTATGTTGGTGGTGCAAGTTCAACAATATTAGTGTTATTATAGTGATGCAATGACGGATGTGACAACAACGACAATGATAAGGCAGTGATAATACGAAAATTATGACCATGATAAAGAGGCGATAGTATGAAAATTGTATTTAAAATAAATACACAATAACTAATATACACTAACATTTTCATCTCTTTTACAAAAGAGCAATTTAATACGGACAATTGCTCGTGTTGTGAATGTAATAATGTATACCAGTTCGTATTTACAGGCACTGCAATACTAAAGTGGCAGTTAAGTCAGTTGTTTTAGCTAGGCAATTGAATGTTACTGCTTATAAAGTCAAATGAACTAAGACTAATCTACGCCAAACTACCCACAGCAATCCACAAGGCAACAGATAGATGAAATAAACACATAGTACATCAATAAGGTTTTCCTCTAGATAAATAATATTGGGATTATTAGTTAAGTTTTCATTAGATCAACAACGACCCATTTCTCTTTCAACATACGGAAACTTTGTTCACAAGATTGGCTCTCTTTTCAAGTCACTGAATTTGTTATTTATTAGCTAGTAAAGGAACTCCTCCTGCGAATCCAATTACCTTAAACAATTGAAAGCTATTTGATTCAATAAAGAATTAACCATTTTAAATGCAATTCATTTCAGTTTGTCCTGAAATGAATGGAACCATAAATTCCCTCGTCTTTTGCTATGTTAGTATGAATAATTTCAAAGTGCTTTTCATTTAAGAAAAATTTTTACAATATTCTTTGTTAGACAAATCTTTTAATTATATTTTCAAAGAAAAACATTAATGGTTGCCTTTGCCTTTTCCAAAAAATCAAATAAAAAACTATCCCTTACCCAAAAAAAATCCCTTTTTCAATTCACTTTTTTTTTTTTCCACAAAGTGGGTAATTATAATATTGAAAAGTATGAATTCTTTTTTAAACCCTATCAGAACCCTTGATAACATTTTTTTATAATAACAAACACCTAAGATCACTAATGTAAGTGTTAAGTGTTGTTTAAAGAGCAAACAAGAATTTAGAAGAAAAAAATAGAAGTAATACCAAAAATCTAAATCAAGAATAAAAACTAAACACAAAGAACTTGGAAGTGTAGTTAGAAGCTATAATTCTCAAGTGAAAAGTAAACTCAATTTAGTCAAGATAAAGAGTTAGAAGCAGACTTAGAAGTATCACCAAACATTTCTAAAATTTGAAGAAAAGAATGATTGAACAAACTTAGAAGTATGCTTAGAAGAAATTCCGATAAAAATAAAATTTGATCAAAAAAGCTCTAAAGATTTAGATGCATACCTAAAAGCAACTCTGAAAAGTTCATAAGCTATCTAAACGTAAACTAGTAAATTAAAAGTAACCTTAAAAGTATTTTCCACAAATACAAGAGCTGTTCAAAGACAATGAGGAGACTTACAAGCTGAGTTAGAAGCAGTCTAGAGAAACTTTATCTACATTTGATGCATTCTATTGTTGAAGGAGGATTGTTTTACAATCATTCTACTAAAATTCAAGCATGTGGAAATGCAACTTGAATTATTAAATAAATATGGAGACCTATTTTTTCAAACGCATAAAGAGATTATCCAACAATTCTTATCCAAGTCAAAGAACCAAAATTTATTTTTTATTCTTGAATTTTGTCAAAGCATATCAACAAAAAAATTGATAATTTGAAGATAACAAATTATCCAACGTTCTAATATTTAAGTTTAAGAAGAGATAAAGATCATCTATTGATTGAAAGATTTACTAACCATTGCTCTTGAGATTAAAAAGGAGAAGAATTCATGCAGAATATAGACAAGAAGTTAATACAACTGATATTTATAGCAAGCAATTAAGAAAAGAGTTTTCATGAGTTAACTTGATATTTTGCAAATTGTGTTACAAATTCTATATGCAAACGTTGTTTTCCATAAAAAATTATATGTGTTGTTTAAAGAGTTGAAATTGAGAGAGAGTAGACCATAGTAGTTCTGTTTAACTAAAGACAAGCTTGAAAGTAAAACTATATTAATTATAGCCATGTGGTTGTATTTATACTTTGTTTTATTATTAAAAATAGTGGAACGATTAATGTAAGATCAAATCCCCAATGAGTGGAACTAGAAGAGATGACTAACTTATAAAGAGAAACTTCTATAAATCCTCTATTTGATCTTCTTGAACCATCTCTTTTTTTATTTGCTTATTTAATTATCAATTTGCACATGTCAGGTTTAAACTTTAAGTCAGTATATAATTAATCAAAAGGATTGTTATGTACTCGAAAAAGTTTTAAATTTTTGTTAAGCAATGAATTCACCCTCCTTGTGATTGCTTGTAAGGTATCAACAAATCCTTAATAAATGCACCTACAAAAGAATTAGTGCAACCAACTTTTCAAAATGTAGATATATTTTAAAGTCTCTTCCCATAGATTTGATTAATTTAAAGATTGTGGTGATGGGACTGATATAAATTTGTTGATTGTATCCAAGATAGGTGGTTTTCAAGTTTTTGTTATTTTTCTATCTTTACATTTTTATGTAGGGTTATACTATCTCTTTGGTAGGATTTCTTCAACTGATCAGATCACTTAGGTTTTTTTCTTTTTTTCTTTTTTCTTTTTTCGGAGAAACGTTTTTAATCTCCAATATAGGAAATACTTTGATCCTTAAAGAGATAGCAGGGATTTCGTATCCAACTATCTTCATATGACAACACTCTTATATCTTCCGATTGATTGGTACTATTTTTTTCTTTGTCGTTAAATAAAATTCATCCTTACTATTGTGGATAAAAAAATAAATAGATGTATGCATTTTATAACTAAATTTCTTTTTTTGAAAGTAAGCTTTTTGGTCCTTTGAGTGCATGATCAAATGCTAACATGAAGGAAACCAAAAGAGATTCAATAAATATTATATACTATGTGTTATGTTTACATAACGTGTAAATATCAATAAAATATTGATACGAATAATAATTAAATAAATAATTTTCAAATCAAGTATTATGTATAATTTATACATAATATACATATTAACATCTTATTAATATTTACAAAACATATATACATAACACATAATATATATTACTTACTAAATCATTTCTCAATAAAAAAACTAACTTCAGAAAATCCGACAACAGTCTATTCATAACTTATCCCAGCTGAATTTCATGTTGTCAAGAAGCACCGATCGGGTTAAAGTGCATCCTCATATTTCTTTCTTCCAAGCTAAGTTGTAAATTGCTCTGTAATATTTTGGTATATATGCAAGTATATTGGTTGGTTAACATGTATGTGGTAGTTCAGTGGAATATTTATTATTGAATATATTTAGCATTCACAATTAATTTGCTAATAGGTTTGATAGTAGTTGCGTTACTCCGTGTATGAAGATTGACATCTGGATTTAGATCCATGAAAGAGATAGTCTCTATACAGCAAACAAATGTAAAATCTTTTCCCTTTTTCATGATATCTAATAACTTACAACCCCCTAGCATTTAGAGATGAATTTCTTAATAAATAATGCGTTTGTCAAATGCGCTTTCAAAATAGAGTAAGAGTGATAAGTATTTTATATTAGATTTTACATACCTTATAATAGTTATTTTTCATTTCTCCACCTTGTTTACTATCTATGTCAGAACTAAATTTTTATTGTCTGGATATACCCAATGCTATCCTTTCCAACTATGGTAAGAGATTTCACGTCTCCCTTTCTCAAGAGATACATTGATTCCAATATAGCCATGATTCTTGAAAGTGAAGATAAGCTCAGAAAACTCTCCATTTGTTGCATTCCTAAAATAAAAAACAAGGAAGACAATAGTGTACTGAAGCATTACCTAAGGATATGGAAAAGGACCAATTAAAGTTGGAAGAAAGACTTTTTATTTATAATTCACCTTAGATAAATATACTTCTATTATTTATTATTAAAGAAACATTTATCGGTGGCTCTTGTTTTTTGTCTTCATATTATTGTGCCACTGAAATAAGATAGGTATGACTTGTTTTTTACTAAATTTTATTAATTTATTTTTTAGATTTTGGATAGTTTAATTCTTCCAAGCATGGTTTATCTATAAACAACTTTTCCGAATCTTTATTGTTTTTCTTTACTAGGGTTTCTATTTTCCGTTCATAATGCTTTTGTCTAATGGTCTACTGCCAGAGGACACACTCTTTTTATTGTTTTTTCTTTACTAGGGGACTACCGTGCTGAATGCAAACAAACAAACACTAAAAACATAGGCAGGTCCAAGAAAAAAGATTAGAAAACACACACAAAGAGCGTAAACCAAGCAATCCTTAAGTTGCCTTCCTATAATAGTAAGGGTGGAAGTGGAAACACATCAGCCATGTTCCGAAGTATGAAAATGTATACAAATAGAAAGATCAGTAAGTGCAAAGAGTAAGCATTGCTCTAGACATGAACTTCTTCTAACTGCACATCCTTGGCCTTCAGGGGATACATAAAGAAGTTAATTACCCCCATGATAAGACTTGCACACGGAGTAGATAACATCCTGCGTGACAATGCCGAAGAGAATCAACATGGACAAAGCCAACGAACACACAAGTCCAATCCCCCATCTGGCTTCTTCTAATAATCCCAATTTCCATCCATACACTACATACCTCTGGAACACGGATTGGATGGTAAATTTCCCCAGGAATAGCAAAAGAGACATTGCCACAGCAATCCTTTGCTTACCCTTTTATCAGATTCCTACTCTTGATCATGGCTTGAAGCCCATACGTGTCCTCTAGGACAGATATCAGACTAGCCAAGCGCCAAACCGCACCGATATAGACAAGAAATATCAATAGAATGATGAGCACTAATGGACTAGCAGGAGTACCATCCATGAATTCAGACCACATGAAGATTATTGCAGGGCTGAGAGCACAGAAGATGCATACGATTAGGGAGTTCCATCAGTATGTTACCACAAGCCTTTCCCAAACCTTCAGCCCCACGATCCTCGCCCTTCTCAATGTTATGGGCCTGGCAGCGTGTATGCAAGCAATTGCGTAAACAACTTCTGGTGTTGGGATTAGGGACAGGACTAGGGATACCATGAAATCGGCTATTTTGAGTAGCCAAGACAGGATTATTTCTTCAGATGTCGAGCGATCAGAAATTTCCCCGAACAAAAGATGGCAAATCTGTAAAAAAAGCTGATATCATGAAGGATAAAGGAAGGACACAGGCAAGTGTGAATTTGCTGAAAACTTTCTTCCATGTGAAGATGATTTCGTAGGATCCTCTGAAGATGTCAAAGAACCCAAGAACAAAATCAATTTCCTCTTCTTCGTCCCTGTCCATCTTGTAGTTTGTTAGGCATTGCAAATGGAAATTACTTTAGCTACTCTAAAGATAAGTGCAAACAGGAGGAAAGCTGCGGAAAAGAAAAGAGTAGAAAGAAAATGAGCAAAAAAGAAATGGGAAGAAATATTATGCATTTTTTAATATTTGGTTAGTATAGAGATTGTATTGCAAAGGAACAAAATAGTAGATTGACTAAACTACCCTTCTTCTCACCCAACTCCAAACATCTCTCTCTCTTTTCGTCTATACTTTGCAGCAATGGAGATGCAGTATTATGTCCATAATCTAATGATGATGCTAAGAGCAATGCTGGAACTTGATTTACGGTAGGAATTGTTCATTGGAAATTCCAATTCATGCTGATCATCACCTCGTTTCCGTGTGAAATTATCAACCGGTTACCTTTTGTTTTCCTCTTTTTTAGGGTTTTTTTTGTCATTTTATACTATTTCCACTTACTTCTCTTAGTTGTTGTCCATAGTTGGAGAGAAAGAATATTACATCATGACTGGAAACAATTCGTCCCATATCCTTCGAATTCATTTATTTTCCACCCCTCCAAACTTAACCAAACGAATAGTTTCTTGTGATTTCCATCAAAATTTTTTTTTTTTTTTAATTTCTACCCATCCAAACAAAGTGTTAATTTTGTATATTACTTGCTATAATCACATGCTTACAGTTTAAATACACCGAGACATATGGGAATTATTTACACTTTATAGTTGGATTATTTGGTGGACTTCATCAAAACAATTGAATGCTTGATAAGACTAAAAAGCTATAACTAATACTAGCAGATGCTATATCTATGATATGTGTGTAAACTTAACAATATAAATACTTAAAATATGAAAATATTCACATTATCAATTATAAGTAAGATTAAGAATTATAAATATACATTAAGAAATATGGTTAATACCACTTTGTCCAGTATCATATATTATTCTTCCTTTTTGAGTAAACATACCAATCATCATCATTACCTGTGGTTAATTTCATGCCTATCATAGCAAAAGAATTTTCCAATATCATGAAATCCTCCTCTATATTAACTCTAAAAACATTGCTAAATAAGTATGTATAAATTACTAAACAGATTGGAGAATAAAAGAAAAATACTGGCAACCTTTGCTAAGATAAGTTAAATTCATAAATAAAACTTATTAATAATGGAACTCATAAATGGAAAGAGATAAATAAGTTTTTTCTTTTAATATTTCAAAATATTAATGTGTTTTAAACACGACCATAGAAATGGCTTAAAAAAATTCAAAATCTCTAGCAAAAAAAAAAAAAAAAACAAAGAAAAAAGATTCAAAATCAAAAGTTTAATTATTAATATTTCAACACATGACTCTTGGAAATGGATTTAGTTAAAAGAGGATGGAGCCAAAGCCTGCGGACTCTTTTCATAAATATCTCATATGAATCCTACGTGAAAAGTGGATACGTATAAATATTAATACACGGAAAGAGGAAATTGACAAATTCACTCATATTATAAGCACTTTAAAGTTTTAAAATGTTAATTTAATCATTATTTTTTTGTAAATTAATATCATATTTGAGGACTAAATAGTAATTATAAATGTATCGATTACTTAAACCCCTATATACTTTAATAATATAGATACTTGGGGAGTTACTATAAATTTTAGTTTCGGATGAAGGTTTCTATTCCAAGTAGCTTTGTTAGTGATGCTATTTTTTACATATATATTTTTATTTAGTTTGGCAATTCTGTGCATTTCATCGTTACGCAAGGGTGACAGAATGTTTTTTCTCATCTAACATCTGAGTTATTAGGAAAAACAATCATATTATATAAGAAGCATGTTAGTTTTCCACCATTGCAGTGCAAAACTAGTTGCTTGGCTTGTTGTTTATTCAAGAAATAAGAAGCATGTTCAGTAAATTTTTTTTTTTTAATTCTCGTTGATTCCAGCAAGCGTAAATATTCCTTTTACTAATTTTTGTGTGAAGTTTCATAGTTAATAATATAGTGATGATGGTTCTATCATCTCCAAAAAGAGATTAGAAAGTTAAGCCTATGATCTGCAAAAGAAAATCATATAAGGAGGTATCAGGAAGTTGTCTAACATAGCTATTTAAATGCTTAAGCAAATAAACTTATAGGATTTTAAAAGAGATGTCCTAAAAAAAAAAAAAAAGCACTTTACCTTTAGGGTGGAATCCCTATTTGTAGGAAATGGTGGGAAGATATGTTCCAAAGGTAAATATTGTTAGAATACATATTTATTCTTGTAAATAATAGTTGTATATTAGTAAGTCACATGCTAAAGTTAGTTAGTATGTATAGAGAGAAGTTAGTTGATTGCGAGCTCATTAGTATATATAATTCTATATCATTCAATTCATTTTTCAGTTTCATCACATAACAAACATCTCTCTCTCACTCTTTGATATTTCCACATAGTATCAAGGCAGGATGAATAGAGTCTGCAATCAGACAATCTTAGTCTATTCTTCTCAATCTGTCAGTTGCAAAAGAGGATTTTTGGTGAAATCAAAAGGCATTTTCATGGCGATCACCAATGAGGCTTTAAATTCCAATTCATTATTCATCTCTAGTTCGAATCATCCAGGTATGGTGCCTGAAAATATTATCTTTAATGAGAATAACTTCATGACATGGAGTCATTCCATTAGATTAGCCTTAGGTGTAAAGCTTAAGCTAAGCTTCATTGATGGAAAACTTGCAAAACCAGATGAAGAATCTAAGGAATATACTCAATAGATTCGTAATGATTATCTAGTTAGGTGTTGGATCCTAAATTTGATGATAAGTGAACTATCACAGAGTTTTGTTTGTGCTCAATCTTCTTTTGAATTGTGGAATGAGATAGTTGAGCAATATGGACAAGCTAATGGTCGGTTGATCTTTCAATTAGAACATGAGATTGGTAATATCAAACAAGGAACTTTATCAGTGGCCACTTATTATAATAGGTTGAAGAAAGCTCAGGAAAAATTACAAATGTTGAATCCATATCCTAGATGTGATTGTAGAGTAGTGAAATAATGCATGTATAGTATAAAAGACAAGTTGTTTGATTTTGAAACAAAGCATAAGCTGATGCAATTTCTTATGGGCCCATCCAATATGTATGAGACAACAAGAAATCAGATTTTATCATGTAACCCTCTACTTACTGTCAATAAAGCATTCTATATAGTCTAGCTAATTGAAAAGCAACGTCAGGTGACAGCTACATTGGATGCAAATTCTATTGTATTTCAAGTGAACAAATTGCTACCAATTCAATTTAATAGTAATAAGAAAGAGGTGAAAAAGTGTAATTTGAGATGCAAGCAATATAAGATAGGTGGACATTCAATTGAGAGTCATTTTGAAATAATTGGATATCTCAAGTAGTTTAAAGGGAAGCATAATAGAGGAAAAGGAAGATCAAGAGCAAATCTTACTCATGTTGATGCAACACCTTTAAATTTTCTTGTGAAAGTCAATGATATTAATAATGTTAATTTTGATCCTCAATTTTTCTATGGATTCTACCAAGAGTTCATGAATTATGTTAAAGCTATAGGGGAGAAAGTGTAGCAAGCTCTATTTACTTCGCAAGTACTTACTCTTCTTCTACCTCTAATTTACTTAAAGGAGTAAATAAAAGTGAGGTTGCTTAGATAGTTAATACTAAGGCTACTAATCATATGACCCCTCATGAATACCTACTTTTTGATAAATACACTTTAGCCATACTTATTACAGTTGTGTTGCCTAATAATACACATAAGACAGTCCAAAGTGTTGGTTTAGTCAAGATTAGTCCTTCATTAATATTATATAATGTCTTTTACATCCTTGACTTCAAACATAATATTCTATCAGTCCAAAGGCTTTTACAAGACTATCCCATAGTAGTTGACTTTGATCAAAATCTTTGTTTCTTTCAAGTCCAAAGATTTAATAAGCTTATACTTACTGCAAGAGTTCAACATGGTTTATACATTCTACATGCCACTTGTAATAATGATAGTAATATTATTGAGAGATCACCTAATGTATCTTCTTCTTCTTGTACTGTTCATCTAACTACCAATGTTGCTTCTTTTGATGTTACTTTGTTGCATGACCATTTGGTTCATTCTTCATTTACCAAGTTACAACATTTGAATGGTTTTAGTAATATAAACACTAAAAATTTCATTTGTGAGACTTGTCATTTTGCTAAACTACATAGGTTACCACTTTAGTCTAGCAGCAGTACATCTAATGTTTTGTTTCAACTGTTGCACATAGACAGCTAGGGCCCATATCATGTTGATACATCCAATTTGATTAAGCCTATTCTAAATTCCAATTAAAGTATACAGGCTCAATTTCAATAGGAAACAACTATGACGTATACATGTTATAATGTACCACATAGTTAATGAATTATATATATATAACAGACTATAAGAATCTATCAACTATAAAACACGATGTAGTCATTTATGCATCAAATTATGTTAATCATCAAGTATTTCTTAAGTCTTCTTTAAATATTCCTTATCTGGATATTAGAGGTGTTTCTCAAATATAATGTAACACCATATTTTGTCTTTTTTCTTCTTTTAATTGATAGCGGTGTTACCACTTTTCTTAGAACTACATTATGTTTTAACCTAAAAATGAATGAAACCTGCTATATTTTAATAAGAAAACAATTATCGTATTACATTGCTACAAGAATTAGTGCATTAGTTACTAATGATTAGTAGAAATTTTAAAAATGTGCTGTAATTGATAACTAAGTGTAGCAATTCTTTCTTATTGTATCAAAAAATATAGATGATAGATACTCTTTTAAAAAATACTTTATAATGATAATTAATAGTAGTAGTTTTTAAAAAATACTACAAAACAATAATAAATAGTAGCAATTTTGAAAAAGAAAAAAGCTAAGGTTGCTTTTAATTAATCACTTTCTTTTTCTTTCTATTGAGTTTTTGCACCGTAAGCATTACGTTTTTTTCCATTGTTTCATTTTCTTTTTACTTTCTCATTTGATTCTGTCTCCTCTCTCTCTCTCTTTCTCTTCTCAAATCAATAAATCAATATAAAAACCCTAAAATTTTTTTTATTTTTCCATGGTTTGTATCCTAAAACATCATCTTCCTCTTTTGCAAGCCTTAGTTAGTATGATTTTATATATTTTCTCCATCTTTCTTATGAATTGAGGAACGTTAATGGTAGCCACTTTCTAAGCTATTGCTAAATGATTTCTTATCCTTTCTCTACGTTCGTTTGACTCATGACTATTAATTTTGCAAGTTAGATTCATAGTAGATTTGCTTAGCAATTATTAACAGACTTATAACTGTAGAGTTAGCATGTTTAAGTGAGTAAAATATATTCAGTCCATCTTTTTTATGAACACTTTCTAAGCTATTCCAAAAAGCAATGGTATGATGTCCTCCATTGAGATGCATGCAATCGCTAATCAACATCACTTATATGTAAACTATTTGCACTTGCATTGTTTGAGGGTCTCACTTAGTTTATAAGATTTGAGAAAATCTAATTTACTATGGTTTTCAATAAGAGATCAGTACAAAAATATGGATGGAGATCATTAAGGTAGACCTTATGGCTCTCCATTTCTTAAAATTTAATTTTCCTATTCTACTTAGCCATGTAGCCACAGTTTATATCCTCATCTTTATAGCTTGGTCAAGCTCTTAATATAAAAAATTGGAAACTAGTCCTCGTCCTAAATCTAAACTAATTGGTCCAGATGTTTCTTTCCCTAGTAAAAAGAATAACAGGTTACTTATTGGGCCAATAGTGGAATGGACTGTTAAGGTTTGATCCAATGTAATAATGAGTAGGTTGTCACTAATGCAACTTTAATAAATGAATGTAACCGTAAGTGTAATTGAAATACTTATAGGAAGTGACAATTCCTTTTGCATTGCTCTTGTCATCACCATTTTCCAACAAGTATCACACAGTGTTTAAGCCTAGCTCATCAAAAGTGATCTAAGAAACGATAACTCCTCTTCCCTTATAATCTCCTTGGGCTATATGAGCCTAAATATCGCATGGAAAATATTGTATGGAAATAGAATTAAGAACTCCCCAAAGTTTATAACCCTTAGCTTTAGAATGGAACAAGAACATAACTCATGTTTGTTTGCACATTTTCTTTCAAACTAAGATCATAAAATCATAATAGACAAGACCTACTATGGTGCATTGTAACTAGGAGAGACTCGAACCACATTGTTGTCCGACGGCATATCATGAGTGATGAAGCTTATCTTAACAAAATTAGTGACAACTTCACCTTTGTATTTTTCCATAACAAGAGTAGTTAGCATCATGATCAAAATAATTAGAGCTTGATGGACTATAAATGCATCCATGATTCTCTTTTAGTTAGGAAAAATTTTACACTTATTATCTATTATTGGAAGTGCCTAACTCTAGCTTTACTAGTTTGTGAAGAATAGATTGAACGAGATAGCTATGCTTTGTTCTAGCTTTCTTATATATGAAATGCAGAGGTCAAAACCATGCTACATAGCAAAACTGACTATATTTTAATAACTTCTGGTTTATATATGAAATGCATGTCCCATCACTTATCCTTTACATTTTACACACTATTTCAATCTTTTGGTTTTGATGTCATCATCATGTCATAGTTTATATATGGATCTCATATATTTTAACAACTGATTGAATAATTCAATAACTTAATATGTGATATATATTCTGTCCCAAATTGGAAGCAATTACTTCCCATTCTCACTTTGATACATATAAGCTATGGATTTGATTCTCTAAGATAGTTTACATATTATAGACATAAGATATGTATATGATTTAATAGAGGGAAAAAATATTGCACGCTCTATTGAAAAGCAAGTTTTTCTTTTAGGGTATTTCAAGTTATACCATTTTAAAAGACAAGTTTTCCTCTCTCTTTTTTTTTTCCTTTTTTTGTTAAGCCTTATCCCAGATTTAGGATAATGTTATTAATTTATAACGACAAAACACTATCTAATATATAGCTTCTAACTTTGGTCTTTAATCAAAAGAAAATGAACTTTATTGAATTCTTCATGAGAAGGTGCAACAATCTTCAAGTATTTCAATCAAATGTGAATGCACTCCAAATATCCTACTATGTTTAAATGATTATTTATGTTGAGAATAGTTTTTTTTTTTCGTATACCTTCTATGAAGTAATTATGAAAGGAACATTCTAAGAATCTCATAATCTTAATTTGTGATTAATCTTAGTTTATGCTAAAGTTGTACAAATATGTTATGAAAGGAACATTCCGACTTTAAGTTTCATACATTGCCATTTACTTGTCAAATGACTTTCATGTCAGTTTGACACTTCCTCTAAATTTTATATAATGCCAAATATATTATGAATTAATAAACTTAAAATCAAGTTCTTACCTTGTATGACTCTGGTTAGGATATGGATAAGAAGTTGATGCAATTGAGTAGGCAGTGTAAGGAGCATGAGGAAAGGGTCAAGTTGTTTTTAGACTTTGCTTTGAAAAACCCTTCATATAAGGGAGTTATCCCATGTCCATGTAAGAACTGCCAAAATCGCAACTTATATTTATGGGAAATAGTTTATGACCACTTGATGTGTGATAGTATCAACATAAAGTATACTTATTAGTATTTTCGTAGAGAGTCTACAACAGACCATGCTTTTTCCTTAAGTGAGTCTCATCCTCCAATGCATACTTTCGATCAACATGACATAGATAAACTACTTGATAAAATGCAAAGAGTGCATGATCAAATGGAAAGTGGAGTTCAAAATAATGTATTTAAGCAATCTTTCAATGTCGCTTTTGAGGAGATGTCACGAATCCACGCTCTCATTCGAGATGCTAGAGAAGAAATCTATCAAGTTGTAAAAACATAATAGGCTATCTTATATTAGTCTTCTCTTTCACATGAAGTATCTACATAGATTAAGTTATGAAGCATTTGATGCAATTCTTCATGTAATTAAGATAATATTACTTGACTTTATTTTTGTTTTGTTTATGTTGAATCAATTTAGAGAGCTAGATCGATTAAAAGATATGGCATCAATCTTTCAAAGAGTGTATCTACATCTTCAGCTAATGTGATCAAAAAAGTGTTTGAAGATATGTTTCCAAATGAACGCAAGGTATTATATTCATTCATTTTGTATCTTTAGATTAAAATAATGCTTATAGAAATAATTTAATCATGATAACAATTTGAAAACTCCACATGGTTATGTTATAGGTTAAATTAAGATATAACATATAACTCTTAATATAGTTGAAGAGAATCCTTAAGGATGCTAAAGGAATTAAGACTCTTAATATTGCAAATTAGTTTTCAAGTTACACATATGAGTCTCTAATTTAAGGATACTAAAGTATAAACTTGCATGTAAGTAATCCTTTTATTTCCCCTTTGAACTATAGTCATCAATAAATATATATCCCTAACTGTTTTGGATTTTTATGAAATAGTGTTTTTATATCATGAAATATAATCTAACCAGCTTGTTAGGAGCTAAGAGGGTGCGGATAAAATCAGCTAGATGTATGGTCGTGGGGTAGTTGATTGGATGATCAAGGGTATTAATTGGTGTATGATATTGTAATGGAAACTAATATCAAACTCATTGCAATTTACATGTATTTTTAGATTTTAAATAATGGAATACTGTAAGGAGTCATTTATGCATTCAAACTTTGTTTTCGACAGAATTGGATATTTTCTTTTATGGGAAATAAAATTAGACGTTACCCTGGTAGCAAATTGTTTCCAAGGTGTTGTTATTATAAGTAATCTAAAAATCATTCATAGATGAAAAGAGTATATATAGCCAACAATCTTAGAAACATGTATATGCTTTCCATTTCTTTTCCATGCAAAAGGAAATAGTAGTAACTTATAGTAACTATTATTTTTCATTATAAATAGTTAATAGTAATGGATTAGAATAGCTTTTATATTATGTCACTAGTGGTAGTTTTAAATTGCTTCTATATAAATAATTCAGTTGCTTTCAATAAATGCGATTGTAGTATACATATACTTTCACTTTTAAAAACTGTCGCTATAGCATTGTGTATATAAAATTAATACTAATATCACTTTGCTACTCTTATATTTGTAGTAATTTTATATCACCGCTAAAAATCCTAGTGACCACTAAAAATGCAACTAAATATATGAAATAAAAGCTACTAAAAATAAAAACTCTTGTAATACGTAGCCATAAATTGCTTAGTGTCAAGTGGAGAATCAATAAGCCCATCTCCATTGCAAGTCCCTTGATACAACTTTTAAGGTAGAGACTTGCTATGTAAAGTAACCATGCATTAAAGAGTGTTATTTGAGCGAGTATTGTTGCTCACAAAAGCAAAAAAAACTGAGTTCTTTTATTTATTTTTTCTATTTTAATTATATCAAGACAAAAGTAAAATAACGTTATAGGAATAAATTTTTAGCATTAAAGAGAACAAGCTCCTTAGCCTACACATTGAAGGGATAGAACTCCAAATTGAAAAGCAATTCTCATTGAATGCTAATTTGCAGTTGTTTTAAAATTTTAGCAGACGTTATTTCACCCAAGGTTCTAAATTAAAAAGTAAGTCTAGTGAATGTTAATTTAGACAGGAAAATTTGAAGATTGTGGAAAAATAATCTGCAAATTTTCTCCCTATGAATATAATTAAAAACAAGTATAAATTTTACTCCAAACTATTTACCATAAACCACATTCTTATAAGAATATCTCCTATTTTCAAATTGAGACAACATATGGATTCCAATAACTCACAAAATTTACCATCTTGGGAGAACCTACAAAGAGCACAAGATTTTCAAATGACTCAAGATTTGCAAGGCAACTCTTATTTTCCATTTAGTGCATTTTTCTAAGGTCTCACAAATTTGTAATATCCTCAATTTCCTAATTATGAATCAAAACCCACAAAACTTAAGTCAAACATATAATTTCAACCATTACCCGAGAAATATGATGCTACCATATATTCAATATGTTCCTCAATTTCAACAACACACTCCAATAGGATATTCCAACTATTGACTTGTGCAATTTTTTGTTTAAGATGTGAATCCTCTAAGTGCATGGTAAGTTTTACTTTGGCCTAATATGCAAAAGCTACCTTCATAGTCTAGTTACTCCGAAATTAATTAGATAAATTGTAAATATACCTTTTATATTTATTTTATGTGCTCTATCCTATTTATGTTTGAAAATACAATATTTTTGAAAAATATGTTTTAAAACCCGTTATACTATTTTACCCATAAAAAAAGTAATAAAAAATGCTTAGATTGAAAAATGTTTATGATCAAAGGTAGAATGATTATATATAGAGATACAAATGCACTTTTTTTTTTTTAAGATTTAAGAGTGTGGCCCTCAATTTTAAAAATAAAGAGTTGGTTAAACATGAAGCAAACACAATGAGTATATTTGCAATTGACCCAAGTTAATGTCCGCATGTGTAGTAACAATCTCTTATACTACTTGACCATTTTGCACATATGAAAGCTAACAAAACCAAAAATGTTTTTTGAAAATTCTTTACTTTTATTAAAATCAAATAATTCATTAATACACTAGATTTTAAGGAATTAAGTTCCACTTTTGTTCTATTACTTTGCATCGACTATGAAGACTCAGCAAAGTGAGTGTTGTTAGGCCTACTGGAAATAAAGAACCTATAAGAATCTACGAGCGTTAGATAATTGGTAATGGTAGTCTTGAATATTGTCTCTACTTGTGTACTTGAATGCATTTTTAAGAAATTCCAATAACTAATTTGTAAATTAGGAAATATTGATAGGTCGAATATTGATTTCCTTTACTAACCCTTTACTATCTCTTTTCGCATGCTTCCCTCGATTGAGTTGAGTCATTAGGTCTACGTTGATGGACTACCAACCTCTAGACTCCTCACTTACGCTCATCTCCAAGGCCTTCAGTCTCTCGTCAAAATAATTTTCTCTCATTAGCTTGCTGAGGATGAGACACAGTATATAGAGCAACCGCCGGCAAACTCCTTGAGAACCCAACTCAGATACACCCTACTCTACTATATTCCTTATGCCATCGCTAACTACTCATGTGCCGAGGCTAAGGTCAATACACACCAAACCCTACCCCAGTCCATAGGAATCGCATGTGCCGAAGCCCTTGCACACTGGGTCATTCTTTTCCATCCTACTAAACAGCAACATCCCCTACTCGCCTCAGTAATTCCAAATATTACCCATTTGCTGTTGCCACATCCTAAACCCAGCTCAACTACCACACCTCAAGATTCTCTAGTACAAACCCATTGATAGGCTGCCACCAGTCCATAATTTTTTCTGACATTATACGATTTCTCCTTTTCATCATTTGTCCTATTTACCCCTTACGTACATATTAAGAATCCTTTTCTTCTTCTTTTTTATAATTTTCCTTATTTGTAATGTTGCCTTATAGATTTATTATAAATAACCCATTTTCCCTATAGCCGAAATATCTTACACTCCTCTCAAATATTGAATATACTTGTTCTTTATTCCTCTCCAAGTACAATCTCTTTACACTCTTATATAATCTTACCGAATAACTCGAGATTAATGGTGGGTAGACCTTGACATTAGCTTGTGCATCACATCAAGTGAAGTGTTCAATCGTCTTATGTTCATTGGTGAGTTACATCCTCCGAATAGTTTTACGTAAGCTACTGTATTACGTTTGCCAACCGTTCCATTCTAATTTTCTTTGATATCTTAAAGAGCCTATTTGGTTCCCATTCCCTACAATAAGTCCTAATGATTACTAAGCTCATAAGCACATCATATAATCCTAGTATCAGACCTTGAGATTGCGATCAAGAGCTAAGTTTTGAGGCAGTTGATCTTGTTATAATGTGTGTTAGTGTGTTATGTGTTACTCTATTTTCTACATAAAAAACAGAGCAAGTTCTTAGTTCACTTTTTGATTCGTATTTCCCACGTTTGTGAAAATTTCCTATGTGAGTAAAGTATTTGCTGAAGCTTTATATTGAGGATATCAAATCCTAGTGTTCAAGGAGAGATCAATGATGCCAAGAGTAATGCTCATGGTTGTAGTCATGCTACCTAACAAACCCCATGAATTATTGATGAGTAAATACAAGACCTTGGTACTATTATGGCCAATCTGGCTATTTCTATACAAAAGGGTCATAGAGACTAAGCTACAAGAAAGAGTCGTTAAGTAAGACCAAGAAATGAGAGATAGGCCAAGAAGGCAAATGGGTGAGCAAAAAGCACTCAAACCAATTGACATGAACCCAACTCTACCTCAACATGCTAATAAAGTTACTAGAAAGAGATTGGAGTTGGATGAAGTTGAGCAGTATGATGAAGAAGAGCAATATGATGGACTTGAGGAGTGTGAGCTTAAAGCTCCTGGAAGAGCCAAGCATCTTAAGGTACAAATTTTAAGCTTTCATAGGTCTAGTAACGTTGATGACTACTTGGACTAGGAGGAGAAGGTCGAGAAAATATTTTACTTTTATGATCACCAAGATGCTGTTCATATTCAAGTGGCTATGTTAGAATTTTCTAAGTATGCAGCAATGTGGTGGCAAAAGTTACTAAACGCACACTAGAGAGCTTGACGTAAAATCTAAACGTAGAATGAGATGAAGAGAGTTTTGAGGAGTAATTTTTATCAGAATACTATGAATAAGATACCTTCTAACAACTTCAAGACTTAAGATAAGGCCATAGATCAGTGGACAAGTACGTCTGAGAGTTTCAATTACTAATAAATCAATGTGATGTCAACGAACCTGAGGCCCGAACTATGACACGGTTCATTTTAAGGCTTAGAACTGAAGTTGGCAATATGGTGGAGTTACAAAGGTTTGGGACTCTATATAAGGCCATACATGTAGCATAGAAGGTCGAAAGATAGAGGCAAAGTCAAATTAGCTAAATGCCAAGTAGTCAACTAGGCTTTCCAAGCAAGAGTGGTATGCCGGGCCAACCTGGGAGCAATCGAGCTCAAAACAAGTCCGAAGTAAATCACTGAGGATAGGTGCCGAGCCAACTTGATGATGATCGAGCAAGAGCAAAGCCAACGAGCCTAAGGTACAAAAGGACCAGGGTCAAAGCTTTGGGAGGAAAAGCTGAGAGATTAAGTGTTTCAAATGTCTGAGCTATGGACACATGACTAGTCAGTGTTCGAACCGACATATCATGACTATCAAGGTAGACAAGCCTTAGTTCAAAGTGGAGAGTGTTAGTGAAAGAGAAGATGAAGAGAGAGTCAATCAAGTGTTAGAAGGATTTCAGGAAGATCCCGATGTTGTAACCCCACCTAAAGGAGAAACTGAATACTGCTTTGTCACATAACGAACTCTCAGTACCTTTGTATTTGATGAGAACGAGCAAAGGGAGAACCTCTTCCATATGAATTGCCGAGTGAATGGCAAGATTTGTGCATTAATCATTGATGGAGGAAACTATACCAATATCATAGCGCAAGGAGTAGTCAAGGCCCTAAAGTTGCCAACATACCTGTACCCTAAGCCATACAAGATTCATTGGTTGAATGAGAAGGGAGGCCTACTTGTTGCCGAGCAAGTTGGAGTGCCCATTACTGTTGGTAACAAATACAAGGACGAGGTGTTATGTAATGTCCTACCCATGTGTGCTTCACATGAATTGCTAAGCCGACGCTGGCTGCTTGATTTGAGAGTATTGCATGATGGGTATAAGAACACTTATATGTTCTTAAAGGATGGGAATAAGGTTATACCAACCCCAAGGAGCCCCAAAGAAGTGCAGGAGTCGCAAGAGAAGATTACCCAATCACTATAGCTGAAGTCCCTACTAATTTCCTAAGCATGGTTTTCCTAAGATGTCAAGGAAGAAGATTGTGTGCTCCTATTAGTAAGAAAGCTTTTAGAATTGAGAAAAGCCGGAGGCTTACTTACCGAGGTGTAGATATTATTACAAGAGTATGTCGACCTCTTTTCTGTCGAGATGCCGAGTGGTTTACCATCGATAAGAGGCAAGCATTACATTGATCTTCAGCCCAAACCTATTCTTTAAAACAAACTTACCAACAGGCTTAACCTTAAGCAGGCAGCCGAGCTAAAGAAACAAGTAAACAAGTTGATTGATCATAGATATGTCCGACAAAGCACGAGCCCCTGTATCGTACCAGCTATCCTGGTATCGAAGAAGGATGGCTCTTAGAGAATGTGTATTGATAGCCGAGCAATCAACAAAATTACAGTTAAATACCAATATCCGATCCTACGATTGGATGATATGCTCAATCAGTTGCATGGTGTATGCATCTTTTCAAAGATTGATTTAAAGAGTGGCTACCACCAAATACAAATATGACTAGGAGACAAATGGAAGACTGCTTTCAAAACAAAGGACAGTCTGTTCAAGTAGATGGTGATGCCATTTGGTTTGACAAACGCACCAAGCACCTTCATGCAACTCGTGAACCATGTTTTAAGGACTTTAATTGGTCAATGTGTAGCGGTTTACCTTGATGACATTTTGATCTATAGTGCCAACCTCGTTTCTCATGTTAAGCACTTAAGATCTATGTTTGATATCCTCCGTATCGAGAAGCTGTTTGGCAATTTAAAGAAGTGTATGTTTTTTCAAAGTGAGGTTGTATTCTTCGAATATGTTATTTTTTAAGGAGGTATCAAAGTTGATGATGAGAAAGTCTAAGCTGTTCTTGAATGGCTAACATCGACTATGGCTAACAAAGTAAGGAGTTTCCATGGTCTAGCTTCATTTTATCGAATATTGATTCGAAACTGTAGTTCCATAGTTGCCTTACTGACCAAGAAGAACTCTGAATTCAAATGGTCTGAGAAGGCTTAGAAGAGTTTTGATGATATCAAGTCTAGGTTAACTTCTGCCCTAGTACTCATCTTACCAGAATTTGAGAAAGTTTTTGAGTTGAAATGCAATACATCTAGAGTCGGCATTGGAGCTGTTCTTATGCAGGAATGCCAACTAATTGACTATTTCAATGAGAAGTTTAGAGGAGCCACACTAAATTACTCAGCTTATGACAAGGAGTTTTACAGCCTAGTCCAAGCACTTCAAAACTGGCAACACTACCTATTACCGAGAGAGTTCATCATCTACATAGACCATGAATCTCTCAAACATCTCAAAGGGCAACAAAAACTTTCTCAACATCATGCTAAGTGGGTTGAATTCTTGGAGACTTTTTGCTATGTCATACCGCACAAGAAAGAAAGCACCAATATTGTGGTTGATGCACTCTCTCATCAATATGTTCTTATTACAACCTTACAAGCTAGGATACTTGGATTTGTCACCGTGCCTGATCAGTATGAGCTTGATCTGTATTTTGGGCCCTTAGTAACCAAGTGCAATGTTGGAGAAGTCGTGAATGAGTTCTACTTGAGCCAAGGGTTTCTAATGAAGGGTAAGCAAGTTTGTATACCAAGTGGTTCTACTTAGGAATTACTTGTCCGAGATGCCCATGCTGGAGGCTTAACTGGCCACTTCGCTGAGAAGAAAATGGTCGAATTGCTAAAAGAATACTTCTCTTGGCTAGGGATGATGAAGGATATGCACTAAGTCCTTAAGAGATGTGAGGTGTGTAAACATGTAAAGGGCAAAAAAGAGCCATAGGAAAAATACAAACCCCTACCTATACCTGAACGGCCATAGATCTATCTAAGCATGGATTTCATGCTTAGCTTACCTAGGAAGCCGAGAAGATATAATTCTATTATGGTAGCGGTCGATTGGTTCAACAAGATGAGCCACTTCATTTCCTACTACAAAACCAATAATACTTTATTTGTTGCTAACCTCTTTTTATAGGAGATTATGTGACTACATCGAATACCAAGGAGAATTGTATCTAATTGTGATTTGAAGTTCACAAGCTTCTTTTAGAGAGCCCTATGGAAGAAGCTCAGCACTAAGCTCATGTTCAACACTTCTTACCACTTGTAAACAGATGGCCAGACAAAAGTTGTGAACAAAACAATTGATAACCTCCTTCAAGCTGTTGTTAGGAAGAATCTACATGATTGAGATCTATACTTACTCATCATTAAGTTCACTTACAACCACTTAACTCACAGCTCAATAGGAAGGTCACCATTTGAGGTCATTTATGGACTTACTCTTGGATATGGTTATCCACCCGACCTCCTAAAGAGATAGTCAATCCGGCCAACAATGTACTAAGGAGTTCTAGAAATTACATCAAAAGGTTGCCGAGTAACTATCCAAGACCATGGCCCAATAGAAAGAACAGGGAAGCTGTAAACCCCGCGAATTTAGCTTTCTAAGTATAGAAACAAACGTCTAAACTGTAGATAAATTTCCGAACTCAAAAGAGCCAGTGAGAATTAAAACCAATAAAAATCTCAATCCAAAACCTAAAGTGGATACGAAGAACCTTAAATCATCAATTGAATCCCTAACTACATACGAAGACCCTAAAACCTCGAACCTCATCAAAACCCTAAGATGACAATCGAAAAATTTAATCGCGTAAGAATATATGAAACCCTAAATGTGTAAAAACATTAGAGATGGTGCCTTAAAGTAATAAGAACCCCAAAACCATAACTTTAAGGACATCAAAGCACTAATTCACCATAATTTACCTTAAAACCCTAAGTGATAATATATCCTCCATATTTTGCCATTTCATCGGTAAACGACTGAAGATAACCCTCAATCATGCATAAACATTTAGAATGCTTAAATGATCCCTTAGAAACTAAGATAATGAATCATAGATTACATTTATGTCTTAAGTATATGATTAGGATAGTCTCACTTAGAGTTAAGGGTATAGTTGGAGATTAGGTTAAATGTAGTAAACCTTAATACCCTAAATGCTATTCTTCATCTTAATTACATTAAGTAGCTTACCAAATGATGTATATAGGATATAAATACCTAATGGAAGACCTCATTATCTATTTTTACAAACCAATTTATTAAATTTCTTATTTCCCCTCATTTCCTTCATTTTTCCCTTAATTTTCCTTAATTACTACATTATGTACACAAATTTACATATACTTAAGAAGAGTTGACCAAGGTCAAAATGTTGACCAAGTCAACACTTTGAAAAGTCAACAAAAGTGTCTCTTTCATTAAGAAAAAAATATCTTCTTCTCATGATTTCCTTTCTTTTCTTTTCCTTTTGCATTTCTTTTTCCTTCTTCTCTTAAATTGCCGTCCATGCATCTCCCCTTGTAGACCCCACCATTCTCCTTCTTCCATAAGCAAAACAAATCAAAAGAAACAAAACAAAATTTGCCCTCCATTGCCGTGAGCTTTCCCCTTCCCTTTCACTTTCATTTCTTCACTTTTACCTCCTTAAATCCAACACATCTAAAGATATGTACTTAACTTACTTTATGTTGGTTTATGTTATTCATTAGTTAGTTAATTAGGTAGATTAGATAAGTAGTTAGGTGTTAGTGTTATCTTGAAGAAGAGGGAACAAAGTTCCCATCTTTAAATGTAGAAATCTAGGAATTATGAAGAAGAAGAAAGATATGCATGTGTACATGTCTTTGAGTAGGTATACATAAGGGTATGCTAGAGATATACATGTATAAATACCTTTAAACATAAGTTTTCATTATGTACATAACCTAACTTAAGACCATATCTAACTATATATGTGTATACTATACTAACTACATACATAGAAATGCAAAAGGATGAAAATTGAGAGGATTTTCTTAAGGGAAAATTTGGCATACGAAATTTTAGTATAAAAATACGTATTCAACCGTATAGGTATATGAGTGGGAATACATGTATAAATACGGTATAAGTATATGTAGATGTATAAGTATATGTATGTATAAGGTATATGTACATAAGTATAAGTATAAGGCATATGTACATAAGTATAAGTAAAGGACAAATGTACATAAGACATGTACATATGACATAAGCCTAAGGTAATGCTTATGTAATTAAATGATGAGGTGAGTGATGAGGTAAGCACATGATGACATAAGCCATGACATAAGCAAAAGATGACATAAGCAATGACATAAGCAAATGATGATGTAAGCATGACATAAGCATGGATTATAAATTAAGAAAAGAAGAAGAGAGTAACATAATTAGGATCCTAAATTAGTAAACCCTAATACACTTTCTAAATTAGATCATACTTAATTAAGTACATGAATTAGTAATAGTAAAGTAAAATCCTCTAAGTATAAGGATTTAAGGGTTAACTAACTCATTAAGTATAAATAAAAGATATAAATATAAGTAATAAGAGCAATTAAGTTTTCATAGTTAAAATTTCTCTAAATTTAGCCCATATCATAAAACACGGGTCTTAACGTCCAAAACGGACATTACCGTGTGAACATGCGACCGAAAACGATGAAAAACGACTATAAATTCGTAAATATTGAAAATAGAATGAAAAAGTTACGTACGACTAGCAATTCGGTTTAATCGAATAAGGGCTGATTGTAATCTAAGTAGAATTAGGTAGACAGATATCTAGAACCCTTAGTTGAGTCAACTACTTATTATCTCTGATATCTCGTAATGATCAGGTGATCCCGACGAGGGCGAGGATCTCCCGATCGGTTATTACGACTAGAGCGAGTCGTCATAGTCAAGTGAGTACTCCCGATGACTCTATACTTGTTTGTGTTTGTAGTTAGTGCACTTAAATTGAATATCAATAACTTGATGCATGGGGTTATCGGGATATGTGTGTGCTTGATATTGCTTGTTGTTGTGAGAAATATTGCTAAATACAATAATCGATGATTTGATGGTATGATTGATTTTATAGGATTTGGATGGTTTGTTGATATTGATTGGTCGCCTCATAATCTGACCTAATTATATTTGGCTTATCTTTAATCAAAAGAGTCATGCATTATCCATGCATCGCATCACTTATTCCGGCCGTCACTTCTCGCAGTTGGTAATGAAGGGCCTTGGAGGGATGGATTCCCACATGATTTGATTGGTACCGTGCAGGAGCATGGGTACAACAAGACCCTACCCTTGGCTCGCGGGTTTTATTGGCGCCGGAGACGCTAACCGTGGGTGGCTGGGGGTCGCGTCTAGAGACCACCGCTGTAGGGTGTGAGTGTGGACTGCGGGGGCCACCTCACCGCTAGGCCTGGGACTTTGTGAACTATTGGATCTTTGGAAATGGAAATGTGTTTTTGTGAAGTACGGAATTCAAAGTTATGGGTAAAAACCCAGGTGCTAGAGCCCGGTCGTGATTGGTGCCGTGTAATCTCCAACCCTTATCTCGGAGGGCGTTAAAATCCGATATTATATGCAGTACCGGTCAACTGCATATATTGTTTGGCATTCTGTGTGTACATGCATTCATATGGTTGTAATAATTTGTTTGATAACTTGTTTGCCAGTATGGTATGAGGGATTGCTCACTAAGCTCTTGTAGCTTATTCCCCCTTAGTTTTCTTTGCAGGTTTACATACGATGGGATTGGGATAAGTTTCGAGTGCTGAGGGCGAGATGAAGATATGTGTATTAGTGTTAGAATTAGTTGAGATTTGTATAGGTAATACATAAATACTCTTGTAAAAAATATTCACATGTTAGAATTTAATATAATTTAATTCTACCTGCAGTTTTATAATGTTGGTGATCCTGTCTTATTATTTGGTAGGGGATACCGATTCTCTGCGGTTCTGAGGAACTGTGGGATATCAAACATCCATAGTTATTTATAATTATATATTATGTCATGTTACAATAAATTAATTACTTGAAAATAATTAATCTTAGTGATTTATTATTTAGAGTCTTGCAATCTCTGACTTACAAGACGGTTTTCATATCATGGGTGCACACATGTTATGAAAATTTTAGGTAATCCTACTAGGCCCCCTTTAGGGTCCTGACAGAAGCTGAGGAAGGAGGCAAGTCATTTAAAAACTAGGTGACCCTATCTAGATCTACCTCAGTAAGGAGCATTTTCCAAGGAAGCGGATGAATAAGTTATCCCCTAGGTCCAATAGACCTTTTAAGATCCTTTGGCGTATTAATGACAATGCTTATGAGCTTGAACTACTCGAAGGATACAGAGTATCTCCTACTTTCAACATTGCCAACCTAACACCCTATGTGCCGAAAAAAGAACAATAAGATTTGAGGGCAAATCTTCAACAACCTCGAAGCACTGATAGACCATTGACCTCCGAACCCCTTACTTGTGCTCGTCTCCAAGGCCTTCAGTCTTTCACTAAAAGAATTCTCTCTTATCACCCTACCGAGAATGAGACACAGTATACAAAAGAACCATCAATGAACTCCTTGAAAACCTAACTTAGATACACCCCACTCTATTCTAATCCTTGTGTCATTGCCAACCACTCGTGTGCCGAAGTCGAAGTCAATACACACTGAACCTTACTCCAACCTACAGGAATATCATGTGCTAAAGCCGACTAACCGAAGGCCCTGCACGCCAGGTCATTCTTTTTCGGCCTACTGAACAACAGCATGCCTTATTTTCCTTGGCAATTCCAAATATTATCCATCTACAGCCACCACATCTTAAACCCAACTTGATAGGAATCAACCTGCAACTATTTCCTAACCGAAGCCAATCAATACGAAGCTGAAGCCAATTTGCTCTTGCAAAGACCTAGTTGAAGCTAGAAGGCTAAGGGGAAGAAAAGTAAACATTCGGCATCAAGCCTATTGTCTGCCAAGAAGCCAAGAGACCACATTACTAAGAACTAGAGGCTAAAGATCCACTCGATACGGCATGGAGAGACTAGTGCCGACTAGTTTTAGAACTCGGCAATTATAAGCCAACCTTTCGGCTGTCTCAACAAACACAGTAAGACTCCAAGGACTCCTCCTTGAACCTAGACATCTAATTGCCAACCCTATCCAATTCGAATCCTACTCCTTCCAGGACAGGATACCAACTTATTCTATTAAATGCACAGTTTTGTATTCTTATACATGTTTTCTTTATTTTATTTATGGACCCATTCTTTAGGGCTTAAGCCTTATACATCGTTTATACTTTCGCCACTAGGGTTTTAAGAGTTTACTATAAATAGCAATATTTGGAAATAACAAAAGACTCATCAAGAGAAGAATATTAAAAGAGTGTTTATACTTGAACCTTCCTTTCTCGAGTAAGGATACTCCAAAACTCTTAAAGCTCACCTTTTTCGGATTATTGAGTGATGGTTAACTTTTTAATTCATCTTATGTTCTTATCAATCTTAACCTTAAGATTGTGGCAAAGCCCTCATTTGAGCAAGTTAGTGAGTTACATCTAACCCTTATTTAAATCCCGAGTGACATTTAGCATTTGTGAGTCATATCAGACCCCATTTCGAGCTCAACCCCTAATTATGTTTGTGTCTTGGTGCATCATATCTATACACATTCACTGTCAAAACCCCTATTTCACTCCTTATTCTTCATACCCATTCAAACCCCAAGTACCTTATCTTTGGTTTTCGAGACTCGCTGCCGCATTATCTTGGTATTAGAGCTTTGGGGAGACATACGTAGTGTTCTTCAAAGTCTACTTTGTTGTTTGAACATCTATTAGTTGTCATTCTGTAGTGTAGTATATTGTTCATGCTTTTAATAGTCGTAGTATTGTACTGCTGTTGAGTCGAGTAAAAGTAATTTCAGTAGTTGATTCTAGCTACTGTAGATAATGTCAATAACAGTAGTGATAGTCCTCGTAGAAGCTTAAGGAGACATATTGATAACTTGGAATATTAGCTTCAAAATCTTACTATTTTATTTAAGAGCTTACTAGTTTAGTCAAAGGCTATAAATGTGTTGGCCAAAGTGAAAGGAGGGGACGAACACCCACCAATAGAAGCAACTCCAATGAGCTTGATAATGTTAAGCGATAGCCGAGAAGAGTTGCCGAGTCAAGAAGAAGAGAAAACTAACCTGTGCAGAGAAGAAGCAATGACAAGAATGTTGACTTCGAGGCAAATCAAGGAAACTAAAGAAGAGAGCCAAGGCCGAAAAGGAATATGGCCAAACAAAGCTCCAACAGAAGTAGCCGATCCGAGGTGAACTTACTAGCTCGGAATGCAAGGGATGAACCCTAAGCACATAGCTAAGGACTTAATAATATAAAACTTAAGCTGTCGAATTTTAATGGAAGTTACCGACCTAAAGAGTTCTTAGACTGGGTTCTCCGAGTCAAGAAGTTGTTTAAATGCTACGAATGCGACGACTAGACAAAGGTTAAGCTAGCTTCATTATCCCTTATTAAATATGCAAGCCTTTAGTAGGACAAGTTAGTAGCTAAGCAAGATGCCGAAAGAGAAGAGCCGATCAGAACTTGGAGACTTATGAAAAGATTGATGAACCAATGCTTTATGCTAACATACTTCAAGCAAGAGATGCTCCATGCTTTCCAACACTTAAGGTAAGGTTGAAACACTATTAAGGAGTACTTATAATAGTTTAAGACCTTAATGACGAGATTTGAGATTTCCGAGCCACAAGACTGCACTATTGCTAAGTTTCTGAGTGGACTTTGAGATGACATTACCAATATAGTTAAATTGCAGTCGTTTAACTCATTGGATGTGTAGATCAATCTGGCATTGAGAGTGGAAAGACAAAGGTAGAGAAGGCACCAAAGGCCAATTAACCAACCTCAACAAATCAGCCTTGAGCTTGAGAAGTATGCCTAAAGAAGGCTAGAGAAGAAGATTGAAAAAGGTAAGTCTAGCCAACTTGATCAAGCCAAGATAAAGAAGGCTGAGAAAGAAAAGTTACCCAACACCAAGGCTCAAGAAGTTAAATGCTTAGGCTACGAACATATTACATCCCAATGTTAAAATAAGGGGGTTATGGTCTTGAAAAGTGAAGGACCCAATACTCAAGTAGAGAGCAAATTGACAAAGAGTTTAGGAGATGAATTGATAAAAGAAGATGTCTATGCCAAGAATCTCAATGAACTCTTAGCCATCACAACACGACGAACCAACCTAAAGGCAGATCCCGAACAAAGGGAAAATTTATTTCACATTCAATGTTTGGTGAATAGGAGACCTGTTCCTTAGTTGTTGATGGTAGAAGTTACACTAACATCATTTCTACCGAACTAGTGGAGAAGATGAGATTACTAACCTACCCACATCCTTAACCTTATGGATTGAAGTGGTTTAACGACAAGGGTATGGTCCATGTGCATAAGAAGGCTTGGATAACATTCATGGCAGGACAGTATAAAGACGATATTGACTTCAATGTGGTCTTTATGAATGCCAAAAACTTACTTCTTAGCCGACCTTGGGAGTATGACCAAAAAGTGATCTATGACGGCTTCCTTAACATTTACACAGTTCAAAAGGATTGGAAGAGCTATTACTTGACCCCTATGAGCGTTGAGGAAATCTAGAGCCACTCAACTCCTATGGTGAAGAGGAAATGGAAGATAATTTTTGTCGACAAACAGGCTCGTGCTCATTATCTAAAGTCGAGGATGACTTTTGTTTAGCCTTACGGCAATGATAAGAATCAACTCACGACTATTTCCTGGTCGAAGCTAACCAGTACAAAGCCAAAGCTGATCTACTCTTGCAAAGACTTAGCTAATGCCAGAAGGCTAAAGGGAAAAAAAGTAAACACTCGGCATTAAGCCTATCGTCTGATAAGAAGTCGAGAGACCACACTATCAAGAATTAGAGACTAAAGATCCACTCAATACAGCATGAAGAGACTAGTGCCGACTAGTTCTATAACTCGACAATTGTGGGTCGACCTATCAGCTATCTCAGCAAACACAATTAAACTCCAAGGACTCCTCCTCGGACCAAGACATCCAACTGCCAACCCATCCAGTTTAGATCCTACTCCTTCCAAGATAGAATGTTAACTTATTCTATTAAACGCACAGTTTTGTATTCTTGTACATATTTTCTTTATTTTATTTATAGACTCATTCTTTAGGGCTTAAGGCCTTATACATTATTTGAAATTTCGCTGCTAGGGTTTTAGGACTTTGCTATAAATAGTAACATTTGTAAATAACAACATTTGTAAATAACAAAAGAATCATTAAGAGAAGAATATTAAAAGAGTATTTATACTTAAACCTTCCTTTCGTAAGTAAGGATACTTCAAAGCTCTTAAAACTTGCCTTTTTCAGATTATTGAGTGTTGGTTAACTCTTTAATTCATCTTGTGTTCTCATCAATCTTAACCTAAGATTGTGGCGAACCCTTCATTTGAGGAAGTTAATGAGTTACATGTAACCCTCATTTGAATCTCAAGTGACATTTAGCATTCGTGAGTTATATCAAACCCTATCTCAAGCTTAACCCTTGATTGTGTTTGTGTCTTGGTACGTCATATCCAAACACATTCACTGTCAAAACCCCTGTTTTAACCTTCTACTCCTTATTCTCATTTGACCCAAATTGCCCCATCCTTGGTTCCGAGACTCATTGCATATCGCAACTTAGCTTCCACACCTCAAAATTCCCTAGTATGAACCCATTGACAGGCTGCTACATGTTCATCACTTTTTTTGACATTGTACTATTATTCCTTTTCATCATTTGTCCTATTTACCCCTTACGTACATATTAAGAATCCTTTTCTTCTTTAATCTTTTTTGTAATTTTCTTTATTTATAATGTTGTCCTAGGAACTTACTATAAATAGTCCCTTTTCTCTATAGCCAAAATATCTTATATTCCTCTTAGAAATTGAATATACTTATTCTTGTGAGATATTCCTCTCGAGTATAATCTTTTTACACTCTTATCTAATATTGTCAAGTAGCTCAAGATTAGTGATGAGTGAACCATAACATTAGCTTGTACGTCACATCAAGCAGAGTGTTGGGTTATATTATGTTCATTGGTGAGTCACATCCTCTAAGTAGCTTCATGTAAGCTACAGTATTACATTTCTCGACCATTCCATTCTAGTTTTGTTAAATATCTTGAAGGACCCATTTAGTTCCCATTCCGTGTGGTAAGTCCTTGTGATTACTAAGCTTTTAGGCGCATCATACTTTGTTAAGCTAAGGTGATCACTAGGTTTTCCAAGCCCTAAAACTTTAAACCAATCTTAGCATGTTAATTCGTATATGCAGCAATGATACATTTGTAAGGTCTCTGATAATAACATTAAAGAGTACAAAAACCTAGTGTATAGGCTAAAAAATATCTTTTTTTTATTCAATATTTGAATGTGACCTACAAGATTAAAAGATAGAAAATTTAGCTTAATAAGATATATTCAAAATAATAGCTTTTTTTTCAATTTTTTTTTTCTCAGTGGATTTGTTCAAGGATATTTTTCCTTTAGATTTCAATCTCTTAATTGGAGGAAAATCGACTCCTATCTTAGTAGGGAAATGATATAGCGTACCCTAAACTAGAAGGGTATAGCAAGTTCGCTACATATGCTTACTGTTCAATTAGATCTCATGATATGCCTAACACCGATTTAGCTTAAACATAATCAATGAAGTGATTCTTGATGCACAAACAATCTATGTTTTTGGTTTCCAATAATAAGGAAAATGGACAACTTTCAATAGATATGGCTAGGACTAAGCCAATAACTCTATTATGCCCCATAGGTTACGGGTGGTAGTAAAGTTCACAAGATAGGTTTCAAGTACAATTTTACAGAACCTACTCTTATAGGGAAGATATAAATACAATGTCTACATACCTTATATTTACCCTTGAATCTTTGCTCCAAACGATGGGCTTATTTAGATTGTCTTCTTTTTTTTTCTCTATATCTTATCTGTTTCTAATCTTATGTTTGATCCATATTTATTTGAAATCTAATGTTTGAAAAACTATATTATTTGTTTCTAATTCATAATTATGACAGAGATAATAATTACAGTATAAGAATTAGGAAGTGAGAATTCATATACTTCTAAAGTTAAAAAAAAAAAGGTCTTTAAAAACATATTCTATGAATTGGAAAAGGATATTTTTTAATTGATATTCTTTTCAAAATGAATAAAGAAAAAGGTAAATGAATCATCTATATAGGGATTTATTAGATAATTAAATTTAGAATAAGGTTATATAGGTAATTATATTTTCATATTTTTGGCATCTCATTCTCGCTAAACGCAACGTTCAAATAGATGCCAAAAAGGCATAAAGACGATGAAAAAAGGATGAGCCAAACGGACCTATATAAGGTACAGGTCTCAAAGGTAAATACAAGATATGTAAATGCTACACCTATATAAGGATACAAATTCTAGGTTACTCTATATGAAAAATGTAAGAATTATTAGATAATACTAATGAATGTAAAATATTATGATATTTATACCTTCTAAGTTCAACTAAAGGAAGAAAAAAAATAACATATAGCCTATAACCTAAGCTCATAATACATAAAAAAAAAAACTAAAGAACTTTCTACTTCAATTATCACATCTCTTACTTGTCTCATTTTTAAATTTCCATTTACCAGTTCTTTTGTCTCATTTCTTCGCCATTACTCATCTTAACTTAACTATTATATTTTTTTATTAACTATTATACTTGCAAACTCTCTAATGGACTACAATGTTTGCATATGTAGAGAGTATATCTTCTTTATGATGCATTATTTTAACAGTTTTGTTTCATAATATCATTTTCATCTAGGATCTTATATGAGGTGAATCTTATATTGTCATTTATAATATTATGAAGAGTATATCTTCATGCAATTCAAATAAATAAGTTGTTATCAAAATAGTAATTAGTTCGAACCTTATACCAGCTAACCCTAAATATGACTCATCAGAAGATATTGAACTATGGTGATATTACTAAGAGCGTTTGCCATAATAAAAGATTGATAATAACAAATTTTGAGAAAAAAATCACTCTATCATGGTTAATAATGGTTTGATAATACTTACAAATGAAAATAAATAAGTATTGTAACATTTAAGGTTTAAACAAGGACATGATTGTCCTTTTCAAAGCATATAACGACTTTTCAAAACATATAACAAGGGACGAAAATTGCAAGCTTTTAACTGAATCGTTAAAATGCTTATATATTGGCATTCGAACAACTTGAGGCATAATATCTCTTAAATACTAGGTGACAGAACTCTAATCGTCGAAACACCTTTCAACATAGCAACTCAGTAGTATATCAGAACTCTAAAGTTAAGCATACTCAAGCTAGATCAATCTAAGATAGGTGACCTCCTAAGAAGCTACTATACAAAGGGATAAAATCGTATGGCGTTCCATGCAAAAGTGGATAATACCTCAGTGGAGGAGTTTTAGTTGAGTTGTAATAAGTAGTATTAGAGCAATTCACCAACCAAAACAACGATGTCCCTATTTGGTGTGGTACTGAACCTGTGTAATAAAACTGATGAGGACGTCAATTCTATGAAGGGTAGGATTCTAATACCCCTTAAATACTAGGTGATGGGACTCTAATCATTAAGACACCTTTTGATGTAGTAGCTTGGAGTACATTGAAAGCTTGAAGTTAAGCGTACTCGAGCTAAATCAATCCAAAGATGGGTGACCTCTTAGGAAACTACTGTACAAAAGGACAAAACCGTATGACATTCAACGCCAAAGAAAACAATATATCAATGAAGGAGCTCCAATTGGGTCATTACATGAGGGAAGCCACTAAGGTTAATGACATCCCTTCTCTTAGTTGAACACCTTAAGGGCATTATCCATTTAAGGTGAAATAAGCCTTTAAGGTCAAAAGGCATTCACCTCTCATCCAAATGCCTAGCTTGGAGTCATTTGGATAGAATGGGAAATACTACAAATTTTCGGTCAGCTATTAATACAAATGTTGGAGCAACTCGAGCTTGACCTTAGCTCCTCCCACTAATTAACAAATGATTGGTAAACCTATCAATCAAGCATAAGCTAAGAACATGTCTAGTAAGCTTCAATGGTCTAAGTTTCTAATCTAACTTTTCTAGTCTCTAAGACTTTATTTACATGTTATCATATATAACTCTTAAATTCAATAATTTTAATTAACCAATACCTTCAACATTAGCTCTTCTTATAATGACTTTCTAGAATCTTAGAATTTCAGTTAAATTAAAGTCTCGGGTTCATGTTGATTATCCTATTATAGATATCATTCCTAGTTCTTTAAAGTTTATAAGTTATAATTGAACTAATTTTATGATTTAGTTTTCAATTTTATAGAGTTTATACATTCATTCTTCATTTCGACTTATGTTTTCTTAGTGTTTCAAGATTATATCTTATATTTCTAAACAAACAATGTTTTTAAGGTTTTGGTTGCTAATTATTACTTCATGGTTTCTTAACATTTGTAGCTATGATTATTTTTATATTTCTAGCTTTTGCATTTTTCTATTGTTACTCTATTATTATTGTTAAGATGAAAATTCGATTTCTATTCTTCCAAACTTGGCTTTAATCAATCTAGGCTCATTTAACTAAAGTCTCTTGACCTTGTTAAGATTTAAGAAAAAGTTCAAATTTCAAAAACACTTTTGAAAAAAGAGTTACCACCAAACCTTTGTTGGGAAACGAATAAAACCAAGGTCCATTAGTGATAGGAATCAAGCTATGGGACCCCTGACTAGCAGCTGAGCCCGAAGACTAGAGGGGCTGGTACGTCAAATCCTTATGTTCCAACCAACCCTTACTAAAGCTAAGTACTTCCTTGCTGAATCACCTTTAATGCCGTACCGTATGATAGCCCATTATTCTGTGGTTTGTCGAGTAGATGAGAACTCTCCAGTATCAAGCAATACAATCACTTGGCATCATCTTTGCTGAGAAGCCGAGCGAGAGAATCTAGATTAATTAAGCCATCCTTACTCGAACAAGCCCATCTATCCATACTTTTTGTCTGCATCTCCTAACGACCTCGCTAATGCCACATCGCTAAGTATACGGTATCACATGTAGAATCTGTAGCACCAATAATTATTTTCCTTATATATTCATTTTTGCCCCTTTAGAACATGTACATTACCCCCCTTAGGAAATGTCCTTTTTGTATTTTCCCTTTTGGGTAAGTTGTCCTAGTTTGTAAGTATAAATACCCTTGTAGTTATAGTTGTAAGACATCAAATAATCTTCGATACACTTTTGAGTACCTTCTTCCCTAAGTAAACACTGTTATTTACTCTCGGCATTACTTTTATCATTTCCCTTAAGCAAGGTTAGGTGGCGAGTAACCTCATTAGACTAATTCATGCATCACATCGAATTGTGCCATAAGTCCTTAGAAATTCCATTGATGTGTCATATCCTCTAGAACCATTCGTGGGTTTTGCTTACTGTTTTCATCCTTTGTTTTCACCATTTCATACCTTTCCCCATTAACTCTTTTCGAGCTTTCTATAAGCTCAAACCCATTCAACGATCAGCCTTGTCTGTTCTTGGTCATGGTTCGCATTAATTAGGCAAGTAGACTTTTAGTTAAATAGACCTTAATTTCAACCACTAACCTATAGGTTTTCTAAAAACATTTTAGAAAAGAAATAAAAAATTTATTAAGTTAGGAAGCTATCTTATTAATACACAAAGGTTTCCATTGAAAGATCCATGAAATAACTAATAGACTAATAATCCTTCTTATTAATAGAAAGCCTTCAAAATAAAGGGCTTTAATTTTTTAAAACATATTTGGAAAAAATTAGACTAAATATCCATATTGGAGAAAGATCTAACTTTAATTAAATAGGTAAGCTTAGGTGCATACAAACTTGAGATGTTCTTACATCTTTAGACTAATTATATTGTAGTATCGTGCAAGAATATGCTATAATTTTACCAATTAAATTCTAGGTGCAAGATATACACGTATTTAAGTAATCTAAATTTATTATTTTCTTTTTGCAAATTTCCCTTATTAAAGATATGAAAATTCACAAATGTTCTAGGAATATTCCTCGTACCCTTTCGTTTTCATATTTTTATAGAATTTTTCAAAGTCAAAATGCAGATGAAATCGAGTCAAAATTACAAGGGTATAGGTTATATATTTGCTACCATTTCTAGGTTTTCAAGCTTCTGAGTCATCAAGGACCTATGCATGTGTATGCTACACACATACTCTCTAAAATTAAAAAACAAGCTAGTGTACACTGCTATGCATTCAACCTTTACTTTCCTTGCCTACACCCTAATGAACTAAGCTTTGCTTAACTAAATTCTACCTCGTAGCAAAAATTATATATTTTGTTTTAGAGCCAATTTTGATAAAAGGCCCAATGAACTTTGGGCCTTAAAAATCGACTTGAACCTCTTGCATCTTGAAAATTTAATTTCTCTTTGCAAGCAATTATTAAGTCTATTAGGCATATCTAAAAAATAAATTTGAAAAATAGCCCCATTCAATTGAATTAGGACCCTAATTATTTCCGATGCTCAATTTTACTTAAAACTTCAATTGGCCATAAAATAAGTAATTTAAGTCTAATCGAGCTATCATTTGAAGCCACAATCAACTTAAATTGTCTACTCTTAAATATTTTAAAATGAGCAAGTCAAGCCTTATTTGAGAAATTGATTTTCAATAAAACGCTCATGTTTTATAAATAAACTCTAATTCTATCAAATTGTATATGTCTCTTTTGACTTGAAAAATTGCATTGACCCTCAAAAATTATTTGTACCCTAAACTAACCTAAATGAAGTACCATGCAACACTTTTTATGATTTTTAATTTATTTTTGTTTAGATTTTTTGGTTTTCTTCTTTTTTTTTTTTTTTTGGTTTTCTTTTCCCTATTTTCTATTTTTTTATTTTTAATTTTCAATTATTTTTATCATTTTTTAATATTTTTTACATTTTCAATATTCTTTTATATTTTTCACTTTTTTGGCCTTTTCCAAAAAATTGGGGTTCCTAAGCTAGAAGAAGAATAGAAATGTATAGATTTAGAATCCTTCCTAATCTCCTATTCGTAATTTCCTTAAATGACAAGTATAAGCATACGAATCAATAATGAAAACTCAGAAACAAAGAGAATTGTAATATCTATTGAATACGAAAAGTACAAAGAAATGAAAAGTGACTATTGTGTTACTCAATATGCTTATTTATACTAGCCAAGTGTAACTGCTTATGAACTAACTATCCAGCCGTATTAATGCTAATTATATAACAGGATTATAACTAACTGAACTTCCTAAATCTACACGTAAATAGATAAGTAAAATGCTATAGTACATTAGGAAAAAATCACAACTGCTAAAGACCACTTGTTAGACTAAAATATATTTGCTAATCACCGTACATCAAGCAAATATAGATAATTACATCCCACCTCCCACCCTGCCCCCCTCCCTTTCTCAAGTTAGAGATTCTCGAAGACTTAACTTGGCATTAATGAATTGAAGTGTAAAGCTAGAAACAGATTTGGTAAGAGAAGCAGCTAATTGCAACTTAGAAGGAACATGAAGAATCTTCAAATTGCCAGCTTAAACATGATCCCTGGTGAAATGAACATCAATAAAAACATGTTTGGTGCGATTGTGAAGGCATGGATTATAGGCAATGAGTTGAGCTAAACAATTGTCACAACAAAGTGATAATGGCAAAGGAACAACAACCTAAGATCTTGCAAAACATATGACACCCAGAGGAGCTCTTTGATCGCAGAAGTTAAGCTTCTGTATTCAACTTCTAAACTGGACGTTAAATACACAGAAGCCACTTACAGACTTACAGTCGACTAGATATGAGGCCCAATCACTATTCCAATATCCTAGAAAAGACAAAGAATTAGTAGATGAATAATAATCCTAAAGAAGAAGTGCCTTTCAAATATGTCAAAAGATGAAAAACTCCTTGCAGATGAGGAGTGCATGGAATAGCCAGAAATTAGCTAAAATGATGAACTACAAACACAATATGAGGTCGTGTTAAAGTTAAATAAAGCAATCTACCTACAAGACGGCAATAAAAGGATGGCTTGTTAAGTAAGCCCCCTGAAGTTGCATCAAACTTGATGCCAGGTTGCATTAGAGTGGAAACTTGTTTTGCACCGGTAAGTCCTACATCTAAAAGAACATCAAGAAGATACGTTCTTAGATTAAGTAACAAACCTGACAAAGTTTGACATAACTCTAGGCCAAGAAAGAATCTAGCATGGCTAAGATATTTAATTGTGAATTCTAAATATAATGCATCTTGTAAAGCTGAAATAGAAGAATCATTAGTACCACTGATTAGCATATCATCTACATAAAGCAAAATAGCAAGAAATCCATCAAGGTCATTTCTTACAAAAAAAGAGTAGTCACGTTTGGACTGTTTGAAACCTTACTTGATCAAGAACTGAGAAATTTCTAAATTTCTAAATTCCATTTATGAGAAGCTTGCTTTAAGCCATAGAGCGATTTCTTGAGCTTACAAACCTAATTAGGTTGAGCCTTAGTATAACCTAAAGGAGGGTGCACATAAATTTCCTCAACTAAATGCCTATGAAGAAAGGCATTTTTTTTATCTATTTGGTACAATGGCTATCCTTTTGCTACAACAACCACAATGAAAATTCTTACTAAACCTAACTTAGCTACTAGAGAGAATGTTTCTGTATAGTCTTCCCCTACTTTCCAAGTAATTCCCTTAGTAACTAAGTGCACCTTATATCTTTCGACTGAACCATCTTGTCTAAACTTAACTTTGTAAATCCACTTGTTCCCTATAGCTTTCTTCCCCTTAGATAACTATGTAAGCTCCCAAGCATCATTTTTCTCTAAAGCATCTAACTCTTAATTCATTGCATTTATCCATTCATCATGCTTAATAGTTTCTGAGTAAGAACAAGGTTCAAGAACATAGACATTAGCTAAAGAAGCAATATAGTCAGTAGGGTAATTTCAAAAATTGTGATCAGTAAACAAAGGAAAATTGGTAGAAAAACTAGAATGCACAGATTGATTGTTAGACAAATGTGTATGCTTATGTAGATAGTGAATAGAATGAACATAATCATCCAACCACTTAGGTGGTTGTCTGATGCGATTAGAACAATGATCACCACACTAACTGTTATCTACTGAAATATTAGTAACATCAATAGAAGAATCTAATCATGAAGATATTGAATTATGAAGATCATCCAAAGACAATGCAACATGAAATGAATAGGATTGATAGATGTAGATAGTTTAGACATAGGCTTACTCAACCCTTCTTTAAAAGGAAATATTTACTCATAAAATTTCACATCTCTGCTGCCAAATATCCTTTTAGAAATGGGATCAAATATTCTGTACCCTTTTTGGCCTTGCAAATATCCTAAAAAGATACATTTCAAACCTCTTGCTTCAAGTTTATCAGATGGTACAAGTTAGTAAGAGACAAAGCAAAGGCATTGTATTGTCTTAAGATGATTAAAATCAGGTTTTTATTGAAAAAGAACTTCATAAGGGGTTTTCCAATTTAATAAGGAAGATGGCATCCCATTACTAACTTGTCCTAAAAGTTAGTAAATGCCTATGTTTTTGTTCAATACAGTCGTTTTGTTGAGGAGAATATATTAAACTCCTTTGATGTACTATACCAAACTCTTCAAACAAAAACTTACAAGCATGAGAAACAAATTCAGATCCATTATCAATTCGTATCATTTTTTGAATAGCATGAAATTTTGTTTGAACATATTTAAAGAATTTTTCTAAAGTAAAACAAACTTGTGCTTTATTGCTTAACATGAAAGTCTAAGTGCTTCAACTAAAATCATCTAAGACAGTTAGGAAATAGTTTGCACTTGTCAAGGAAGTCAATCTATATGGTCCCCATAAGTCTTCATGTATGAGATCAAAAACAGTTTGAGAATGAGAGACAGTTCGAGGAAAAGGAACCCTGTAAATCTTTGAAATTTGCAAACATCACAATACAATTCAGCAAAATGAAGTACATCACAAATTCTTAACTAACGAAGTTGTTCAAAAGATATATGCCCTAGCCTAAAATGAATAAGCTGATACTAATCAACACTTGCTTTATTACAACTTGAAGTAGCTGCCACACATAAAGGGCCATCTAAAACTACTGTAGATTCCATAATATAGACTCCATTTACAACCTCATCTAAAGCTACAAATTTATTATTTTGGTCCTGAAAGATGCAAGTGTTGTTACTAAATGTTGCCACAAATCCTTGATCCTTTAAAAGCTTATTGACAGATAACAAGTTATGTGTAAAACCAAGTATGAGAAACACATCATATAACTCTAAATTTTTTAAGATCCTAACAGCACCAATCATGCTAACAGATTTATAAGTGCCATCTAGTAATCTAAATAGTATAGGTTTAGATAGGCACTATTTTTGTATGGACAAATTTGAATAAGGAGACATATGATCAGTTGCTTTTGTGTCTATTATTCATGTATTTATACCTATACTGGTTGTTGTCAAACAACTATGTTGTGAAGAAACTGTTTCAAATGAGTGAAACTTACCTGCAACCTAAATCATGTTAATAGTTGTAGTATTATGATCCTGCATTACTCCTTTGTTCTTGAACATACGCACCATCTCTTGAAAAACTTTATGAACTAGAGCCTCCTGATTAAGTGTTGCACTTATACTGTCATCATAAAAATTTGAAGTTGTTATTGCTTGTTCAAAAGGAGTTTCAAAATTTGAATCACCTCTTTTATCTTTGAATAACATGTGTGCAGAACTATGATTTCTATTCCTCTTTATAATTCTTTTGCCTTTGTACCAATCTAGATATCCTATAATTTGGAAGCATGTCTCAATTAAGTGACCCTCAAATTTGCAATGTTAACGATACACCTTGGTTCCTATAAACTTAGCTTTCTTCCTGTCTATTAGATCTTTACTTGACAAATAGACCAAAGCATCAATATCAGTAGCAAAACCATTAGTAATGTGTCATTGACTCTCAACTTACTACACTAGATAAAACGCGCAGTTAATAGAAGGTAAAGGCTTCATTCCTAAAATTTAACTCCTGACATGTTCAAATCCATCGGTTAATCCCATGAGAAACTGTACAAGCTTCTATTTAGATTCAAATTCAACAATTCTTGGTCTCACATCACAAGTACAATAGGCTAATCTATCACAAGTATACTCCAAATAAGGCGTAAGTACTTACAACTCATCTCAAACCTTCTTAAGCTTGTTGTAATAAGAATTAGATATGTTACCTTGTTTCAAGTTTCAAATTCACTATTGCAACTGATAAACCAATGGACCATTTGTGTGTCCTTGTTGTTCCTCTATCTCTCCCCAAAGCTCACAAGCAGATTGAACATATAAATAATTTGGTGACATTTCCACATTCATAGAGTTTAAAAGCCAAGATCGCACCATATAGTCACATCTAAGCCATTTAACCAAATATAGAGAGTTATCCCTAGGCTTTACAATCTATCCATCAATGAAACCGAATTTTAGTTTAGCTCCTAAACCTAGCTTAATAGATCTGCTCCAAGCTATAAAATTCTTACCATTGACAACTACATTTCCTAACATCATGTCAGGATTATCTCAGCTAGAGACATAAAAAGGATCCAAAGAATTTTGTTCGACTAACACCATAAGAGAACAATTAGAAAAATTACTTATTGATCATACGAACAAACGTGAATACCCAGGCAAATTTGCTCTGATGCCATGTGGATTTAGAATCCTTCTTAACCTCTTATTCATAATTTCCTTGAATCACAAGTATAAGCATACGAACCTATAATGAAAACTCATAAACAAAGAGAATTGTATTAGCTATTGAATACGAAAAGTACAAGGAAATGAAAAGTAACTATTATGCTACTCAATATGTCTATTTATACTAACTAAGTGTAACTACTTATGAACTAACTATCCAACTGTATTAATTCTAACTATATAACAGTATTATAACTAACTGAACTTCGTAAATCTACATGTGAATAAATAAGTCAAATGCTATAGTACATCAGGAGAAAATCACAGCTGCTAAAGACCACTTGTTCAACTAAAATATATTTGCTAATCACCATACATCTGTAACGCCCCAAAACCGAAGGGCAACACAACTCGCCATGAGTCCTTGCCATTCAGGAACACGTTAAGGCTCTAAAACCAACTACATTCTCCAAAATCACTGGTAATGACCGCCTATCAAGTACAAAATAATAATTCTCTAAATACATCTATTCGAGTGGCTTACAGGCAAGTCACTTTAACCCTAAACAAACTAAATAACTAGATCTTGATCTTCTACAACATACAAAGCTAACTACCTCTCTTTCCCAATCTGATGATAGCAATTTCTATACTTGTAAATTTATCAAATCAACCTGCAGCTGTAAAAAAAGAAAAGTGAGCCAAAACCCAGTACGGGTGTAGAATCACACATGGATGCCTAGCCCAGAACACATGCACATAATGTAACTATAACAAATATAAATAACAATAGTTAATTATCTTTAACTTAGGCCAGCAAACAACACAGGGGTTCTCATGACCCCGCCACACTATGGTCCTTATCTACATATATAAATAGATATAAATAGACATTTTCTTTTAAGTCCTTAACGCCAAAAGTCCAAAGACCAAAAACCTAATATTCTAGCTACATCATCCCATATACGAGTCCACTAGGAAATCCTCACATATGATCAGCGATTGCTCCTCTATGGAACTGCCACTGCGAGCCCCTAGAGTGAGCAGGTCAATCACAACCAACAGTTAAGGTCAATTAAGCTGAATATAGATTATTCCAGTTATATTCTAAGTCCTATCAAACACATCCATACAAACAAGTACCATGTACCTGGAAAGCTGAATCTGAACCAAATACAAAGTTCAAACCAACCATGGAACCCAAATCTAACAACCTGACAGTTAATTAGAATCCACAACTTTAAGTCCCGTATGAAAAAGATCAAACCAACCAATAAGGAAGGAACTTGATAACCAGTATGAATCTATTTGAAAAATAGGTAACACGTTAACTTTCAAGCACCATATGACTAAGTTCTACCTAAGAGTTATCTATAAACCTATAATTTAACCAATTAAGGTCCCAAAAGAAAATAATCGAATTTAATCATAAATCAATAATGGAAATGGAAGATAATATAAATATGTAATACGATAAAGTAATCGATATAGAATAAATGAATACTACTTAATCAAAAAATATTATAGTTCTTAGAAATACGTAAGGAAGGACATATTAATAATCAAAATCCAAAACTGACATACTTTACAAATAATATATTATACTATATATTCATAATACTAAGGTGATGAAAATACTAGGATCGGAATACTATTGATATCAAAATAAAACATACTAACAATAATCTAGTATTTAGTACACTAAATCAACACTTAGGACTTTTATATAAATAATACAATCATTAACATAATCCTATAATTAAGCAAAAAATAGTGACCCAGCGTACATATGATAGAAACAAAAATTTAGCCCCAACATACATATCTATAACTAATATTTCGAAATATAATAAAATATATTTAATAATAACGATAACTTTTATATAAAATAATTTTATATAACATGATAATCAAATAATTTATTAGCAATAATTGAATACTAACCATACTTAATTCAACACTAACAACGAAAATAATAAATAAAATAATAATAAAATAATACATTATGAGTATGGTACCGAATAATGAAATCGGAATGGCTTACAAATTTAAATCAAAAAGAAAATCACTAGATGGCACGAATAAGAACCTAACAATAACAATAATACAAAATTATAATTCGTAAAACAATATACTAAAATAATTAATTAATGATAATTACCGGAATGAGCTCAAAACAATGATACGAGTGGAAAGAAGAGGAAGTCAAATAGACTTTACGAACATCGAAGAAATGAAGCTCGGAACGTTGAGAAATTGTAATTGCCAAAGTTCAATCCATGCATTTGTTTTGCTGATTGGGGAAAGAAATGGTGGCTAGACAAGGTGAAGTTAGGACCAAGAATGAGTGAAATGGGTTTGGGAAACAAAACAAATTGAATGAGGTAATGGGGAAGAGGAATGATGGTGGGGCTGGCGAGATGATTGGGACAAGGGTTAGGTTCGGGGAATTAATTGATAAACAAGGGAGAGAGTTGGGTGGGGGGGAGGGGGCGGGCAACAGGGCGAAAACTGTAGGGGATGAGGATTTGCAGGGGGTAGGATCCAATGCATTGGGGTTAGGGAAGAATGAAGGAAGGGAGGCGAAAGAGAAGAATGCTGGGAATTGAAGGGGGTAAGGTCGGCAATGATTAAGGAGGGGGGGGGGGGGGAGGTTGTCTGAAAGAAAAAAGAAATGAAATGTCGAGAGAGAGATAGTGAAAGCTAAGAGAAAGAAGGACGATTGTAGCTAGGGAAAAAAATGATAGGGCTTAGGATAGGGTTTTAAAATAGATTCTAGAAGCTTATAGGATATAGAATGATGATTAAAAAGAAATTTAAGAATTAAATAGGCGTATATATATACACATACACACAACATAGGGTAATAAACTTTTATAAAAATAATATCGTAATAAAAAATATTAATAAAAATTGCTATATTCTATACATAAAATAAAGTAGAAAATATTTACTAAGCACGTAAAATAAGGATTTCAAAAATAATCAAGTTAGGACCTTAATTTTTTATTTCCAACAATATTAACGTAAGGGATTTTACAATTTAATTAAATCACTAGACCAACTAGGGTATTTCAACATCTAGCAAATATATATTTACAAAATGGTTAAAACTAGGGTGTCTATAACTACCAATCCTATTTCTATATTTCTATTAAGAATCCAAAAAGGCTTAAGTGTTATATACTTGTTTAGGTAGTGTATCCTTAGAGTTTGTGTCCTCTCCTTCTATAGCTAGTAGTTTCTTGCTAAACTAAATTGTAAGAGAGGCTTTAAGGATTATTTGTAGTGGTTGAGATGTGATTAAGCGCGCTTGATCTTGTGGGACCTCTTACATTTAGTTTCTTTTTTAATGTTCCGTTTTCCTTTATTGCGTGAGATTCTTTTATTAATTTGATTTCATCAATTATATCTTGCTTATGTTTTGCTATTGATACTAGCAAATGATTACACCAACTATGCATGAGCAAAATAAATACCATCAAGTTTAGGGTATTTAGAGAATACTAAAAAGAAAAAAAAAATACACCAAAGGAGATCAAATTTTTAAGGTGAATTCAATAGGAATCCAACTTTCAACCAATTAAAATAAAGGACTAACGTTAAAGTCTAGGGTTCTTGTAAGGTTTTTCTAAGATCCAAAATTTTCAATTAAATTAGAGTCTAGGGTTTTTCTTTGTCTTTCTACAAGAGGCTTATCTTTTTCCTATTACTCAAATTTCTCTTAAAACATTAATTATTTTATTTTTAATTTTACCATTCAACCTTAAATACTCAATAATCTTTAATAGATCATTATGAGGTTATGGTTATTACGGTAAAAAAAAATAACAAATGCTTAAATGGTATCTTTCTATAGTTAAATCACAATAACCTAAAAATCCTCTACCAAAATGGCAATTTCTCATTATAACTATAACTTTCATAGTTCCTTTCCTTTGCATACTAACTTACATCTCGCCTCATTTTGTCCTATCAATATCTTATCTAAACTTTTTTTTTTTTTTGTTAATTAACTCATCATTCACTTTCTTAAAACCTCAACCAAAACATCATTACCATGAAACCTTAGAAGAACTTTTGCTTATGTGATATTGAATTGTTAAGCTCATATTAACATGTCTGCAATTTTTCATAATCATTATAATACTTGCATTGTGACTTTTTTAGTCACCGTTTAGTTTAATTCTTAATATATACTCTTTTGTAAATGGTAAGCGCATGAAGAATTTTGGTACATATAACATATCTCCTTTGAAGGTATGAGAGTTTATAGAGTGTCTAATTATCTAGTACTCTATTTGTATCTTTTTTCTAATTGACCAATTGTGTTTAAATTCTACTTGCATCAAACAATCAAGGAAATTTAATTGTCATTTATAAAATACAAACTTTCATTGTTTTTTTTTTTAAATGTATGTTATGTCATTGTTATAATTTAACTGAAAAAAAAAAAGAATATTTCTGCTTTATGGAAAAAATATACATCATGGTTTAAAAAGTTTTTAGTTATATGTCTACCTTATTTCTCATCTTAAATTATTATAAATGAGTATGTGTGTATCTAAATTCATGAAATATAATAAAAAGTTGCATCTCTAGAGATTACTTGATTGCAAAAAGATAAAAAAGAAAAAAAAAAGGTTGTTGCAACTTTTCAATTGAAATTTAAAGCATATAAATCTTTTTTCCCTTTGCATTGTAATTACTTATAATTCATATGCATAAGTCCACTTATCTACTTTTGCTTTTAAGATTTCAATAAAAGAGAAACAATACTTATATTTCATAGATGGTCATTATGAAAAGCAATTGAAAACTGAATTTCTTTTTATTTATTTTTAGAGTATCATATCTAAAGTTAAAAACTATATCTTATTCAATATTATATTTAACAATAGCTTAATTAGGATTTCTCGAGCTTTGTCTTTCATCTTTTATGCTAAAAGATAATTATAGTAGGAATTATACTAATGCATAATAATTTAATTAATCAGTATACTTTCTATTACTTTTGTGTAGGGAAACTTTTACAATGAATTTAACAAACAGTGATTAGTATTATTGTCCCACGTAGTATAGAAGACAAATGTTTATATAGTTTTGTTGATGATATTTTTCCAAGGATTTCCAAGTATCCAATCCTTGTCGACGCATTTAATTGTTTTCCAATTAATATTTCACATATTTGACATTGTTAAGTTTGCACATACATTATAAGTACTACTAGCACTTATTAGTGCTTTAGAGTTTATAAGCGATAATTGAACTAATTCTATAATTTATTTTCAATTTTATAGAGCTTATATATTCATTCTTGATTTTATAATGTATTTTCTTATAATTCTAATCAAATTATGTTTCTAAGGTTTTAGCTATTGATTATTTACTTTGGATTTTCTTAATTTTGTAGCTGTAATTATTAAAGTTTTCCTATTTTGATTTTTTTTTATTTTTTTCTATTACTATTTGTAGATGTAAAGGTTCGATTAAAATGGTCACGTACGTACTGTGTAAGTAGCGTACTACACGTGGTTTTAAAGAAATGAAGTGAGATTATCACCTAAGGGAATGATTAGGTGAGAATAAGACAGGGAAAAGGAATAGATAGTCTCAATATCTCAAATGCACAAATGACAAACAAAGCAACCTTAAGGGACCTCAAGCGTTCACCTTATAGCTAGAGCAAATGAGATCAATTCTTTACCTAAACGCTATTTAATCTTAGAAAGCAAAGTTTTCACAGTGGAACACCGTTTTTCTAATCTCTCTTCAAGTGTTCCAAATAATGAGGAAATCCTGGGTATTTATAGGCTCTTGGGTATGGTCGCATTCATCAAATCATTTAGGTGATCAACAGATAAAATGAAGCTTACTCAATTCATGATTATCTGGAATAAGCTAACTAATGGGCCCAAAGCTAGTAGCTTTCCTTGCAAGTACATAAGTCTACCTGAGAAAGGTTGGAGACGGATGGACAAGTCCAACGATCCCTATTCCGAGTCTACCAAGCCAAATCTCTCTAAATCATCCCAATACGGATTGAGCTCCTAAGGTCCTGTCACCTGACCCAAGGAGTCAAACCTAAATAAATAATTGACTCATCCTAATAGCTAATATAACAATTTTTTAGCCCTCTATATTTTGTCCCCTAACCAAAAGTTCTTTAGACACATTCAAGGGGATTTTGGGCATTTCTAAAAGTTGTTTCTTCAACTGTTATGGAGACGTACTGAATGTTGACTTTACTTTGCTTGATTACTTGCAATATCTACAGAATTTATGCTTCTTTTTTTTTATCACTAGCGAGTTAAGCATGATATGCTAATATTACACTGTTGACTTATTACTCCCATAAGATTGATTTGCCAAATAATGTGTGTCTCATTTGTACCGGTAGCTAAGATTGCAAAAGTTACTTTGACCTACACAGAGACAGCGTGGGGGTGCGGGGGTAACGCCCCTGCGGTATGGTACGGTATTTATTTATTTATTATTGTTATTATTTTTTGTAAAACATCTATATTTCTATATATCCATGCTCAGATTAAAAGAAAATCATATAGTAAAAGAAAACACCATCTAATATTTTTTACTTCCTCGCATAATACATGAAATCTCCTTTATATCTTTTCCATATCAACGAATAATATTCTTATAATATCTTATCTCCAAAACCATTTAAATTTATCAAATCCTACTTAAATCTCCAAAACTTATCCTTGCACAATACAATCACATTGGCAGCAACATGTATTTATACATGTTCATAGCCACTCGTTGAATCTTAATATTAACAAGGTAAGACATTACTTGTTCTAACTTACCTGCTGCTATGTTTTTATAGATTGGTGGAAACAAAAAAAAAAAAAAAATCAACAATAGGAAGTCAAGGACAAAAAACAAGGTGCGATATTTCTTCTCTTCTATTTTTCCTTAACTTTTCCTTTTTTTTTTAACTACTTGTTTTAACCCATAGCTTGCAACTTTCATGATTTTTCTCGTAAGAATGTAGTGTGCACATCACAACAAAAACAATCTCGACAATTATCAATCATCATAAAAGGTATTTTCTTTCTTTCTTTTTTATGATTATTATTATTATTTTTTAAATGATAGATTCTTTGCCATGATATACCTTTTGTACGAAAATCATCAATTTCTTTTAAAAAGCAAACTTCATTCCTGTGATATTTTCAAAACCATATGACCTGTACATGTTTTCCATAATTTCTTTAATTGAAAGGTGCTATCTTTCCATATATTCCATGAATTAAAAGATGCTATCTGGAACGATATATATATATCGTCTCCTTGTTAAATTAAATTCCCTTTATATTCATACTTTAGAACATAGTTGAATACTTCTTACCCTTATAACGAATATCTCCATGTGGAATATTTCATCCCTTATGTATTATCAAACTGTCGTCCTCCCTTTTCCTTTTAAATATATATGTTATGAAACATCAAATTTGACATAGGATAAAGATGCTTTGACAAACCACCCGTAATTGACCTGTTGCAAGAATTCTATTAGATTTACTATGTAACATTCCTTGATTAGCCCCTTTTTTATTTTTTTTTAATCAGTATCCACTTTTCTCTCCCGTCAAGCCATATATTACAGTATAATAATAAATTAAATGGATCACTATTCACAAATATAAATACTAACTTGAGAAATAATAAAACTTTATCCCCAAGAAGCATACAACTAAAAGATAGTAAAATAGGTAAGAACATAAGGATTCCATTATAAGAGTTGATTGTCACAGGATTTTGTACAATCATTAAGAGGATAAGAAAAAATGGGAAAGTAAAAATTTTTTTTTTTTAACTTTCACCTAAACGTAGGCATGCTTTTTTAACTTTCAACGTATCCTGATTTCAATAAATTAGTAAAGGTTCCATAAAATTATGAATAACGAAAGAAAAAAAAATCAATAATACTAAGACGTCATATAAATTGATAAGTAGCGTATAAATATCTATAAAAAATTAATATAAAAAAATGTACCTTCTATTTTATTTTATTATTATTATTTTAATATATATTTAAATAGCTCCAATGAGGCTAAATATTAAGCCTTCCTTTATTGTTAAAGAAACTTGTTGAGTATTGATTTGTTGACTTGGAGAATCTATTAATTTTGTGTTCTCATAGGAAAAGAGATGAAGACCAATTCAAGTCAAACCATAGAAGTAGCAAAAGATAAAGGACCTACTGGTGCATCAAGATAAATATCCACCACCCATCCCGTGTCCTCGGGATAAGTAGTTAGACGAGACTATCTCTGAAGATACGTTCTGAGACAAAGCCAAGCGCCAAGAAGCATGTGCAACTTCTTGCATTAATGGTGGTCTCCAGTTTATCGAGCACGAGCCTCGTGCTAATTCTAGAGACACCATTAGGGGAGATTCAATGTTGCGCTTTAGAAACAAGAGGAGGGAGCTACCTCTTTCCAATACCCAATTCTCATTCCTAAAGGAGTCACCTTTTGGATAGAATGATTGGGTAGCATATATTGTAAAGAAACCGGAATACATGACTTTACTAAAGAAGGCTAAAGTTCTCTATGCTATTGCTACTTCTATTCGATTGTGGTTCCTGCAAACGAGTGGAATGGAAGTATGGCGAGCAATCATCTTGCATTGGAATATTCAAACCCACACGTTTATCACTTCGTGGGGGGAGATAACTCCAACATTAGAAGACATAACTGTACTATTGAATCTGCGTAGCTTTAGACAAACGGACCTTACTGCCACAACATCCTCTCATAAAGAGCACAGTTTTTCAAACATCACTAATGGATGCTTTGCAAGCTACTCACATTAAGAAGAAGAAGCTATGTTTTGCTTCTTGGTTCACATGCTTCTTTAAGGAGCGAAGGAAGGACAAGCCTCAGGTTTTAAGCCCAATTTGTGAGAAAAAGTAAGTACCTTCATATGCTCTTTTTCCATCTTTGCAGGCATGAACGGTGTCATAATTAGTTACCCCCAGCCAACCTTAAAAATTTACTTCAGGAATTAGCATATGCTAGCTAGTTCCTCTTGTAAGGAGCTACCTTCTATGAGCAAGCTTCAAGCGCAATAGACCCCAATAGGCTTCAAATGCAGTAGGCCTTAAGTAAGCATGCCTTAAGAACATCAGCTTTTACATAGAGGAGCCCTAAGCAAGAAAACCTCAAGTGCAACAAGCCCTAATAGGCTTCAAGCGCAGTGAGCATCTTGCTCAGCAGTCCTTGAATGAAGCAGGTCCTAATAGGCATCAAGCATAACAAGATTCGTACACGGCAAGCCCTAATAAGGTTCATACACTGCAAGCTTGTTCTACAACGAGTCCTAGTGAGACTATAGGATCAACATCATTATGTCAATGTTTTGATTTTAGAATCAAGAAAGAGTTGCCTTTCTTTCATCCCTTGTTTTCCTTCGTATACAACTTGGAAGGGTACACAAGTGGATCATATCACCAGAAAGCTATAGCATATGGTTTTTCTTAAAGAAAACTAAGATCTTTGCTAGCATCACTACTTTCACTCAATTGTGGTTCTCACAAGAGTAAGATGAAAGCATAGTAGGCTAAGATCTATCAATACATCACTACTTGAATAGTTCTTGCATAAGTGCCAGATGTCAAAGCATTGCCTTAAGCTTAAGGCATAGAGGCCAAGATGCTAAGGCGTTACCTAAATGTAAGGCATGGAAGCCAAAATGCTAAGCATTACTAATACTTCAAACATAAGAGCCGAGATGCCAGCGCATCACTTGGGCTTAAAGTATGCAAGCCAAGATGCCAGGGCATTGCCTAAGCTTAAAGCGTAAAAGCAAAGATGTTAGAGTGTCGCCTTAGCTTGAAGTGTAGAAGCTGAGATGCCAAGGTACTACCTGGGCATAAGGCATTGGAGCTGAGATGCCAAGGCGTTACCTGGGCTTTAGGCAAAGGAGTCGAGATGCCAGTGTATCGCCTAAGCTTGAGGCGTGGGAGCTAAGATGCTAAGGCGTTGCTTAGGCTTAAGGCATGGGAGTCGAGATGCCAGGACATTGCTTGAGCTTAAGAGAATAAGATATAATATATAGAGATCAGTAAGATAATAAAAGTTTTATTATTGAGTAATGAAATTTGTTCTTTATTTACAAAAGTAATGCCATAACTTGTACCCTTTTTTTTTTCAATACCTAACAAATCATTAATCACTTTCAAAGCACTCATGTGCTATCACATGAGTATCATAGCTTAGAAGCGGGTTGTTGCGAATGTCGTTATCTTCGATGACAATCTCTTCATTTTGAATTCTTTCATGAAATATCTTTCTTAAGCTTCGGCAATCCTTAGTACGATGATTTACCTTTCTATGAAACTGACAATATTTAGGATGTCTTCTTTTGTTCTCTGTAAGTTGGCGCTCAATTCTTGGCAACTTGATAACTTCATCCTACAACTAATGATCAAGGATAGCATGTACCTTGCTCATCGGGTATGGAAACGAAAGAGTTTCTATATCTTTCTTAGGTCTCTTACTAGCATTAAAGTCCTCACTCCCAGTCGAGGACACGAATGCTATCCGTTTGTTAAGGTTGCTACTTTCTTTCCATTGCCTCATAATAAAGTTGTCTATCCTTCATACATTCTCAACAAATGCAGCAAAAGAATATAGGGAAAGGTTCTCCAGGTGCACAACATATTCAGAGAACATCCCTTGGATACAGATCTTCACTAGTTCTCTTTCATCACAAATATCTTAAATGCCTAGAGTGCATTCTCTAAAGCGTTCTATATAATCCATCAAATCTTCCTCCTGGTTTTGTTATATTCTTCACATATATGTAATCATGACTCACTCCTAAGTAGAGAAAAATTTATCCAAGAAGAGCTTGCACATAGTCCCCTATGAATCAACTGATCCCCAGGGGAGGTTCACATACCAAGTGTAAGCCTTCTCCGTTAGTGATTTAAAGAATTCTCTAAGCTTTAGGTCATCATCAAGCTTATAAGGCTCCAATGTTTCAATAAATTTTAAGAGGTGTTTCTTCGTACTTCCTTTTTTCTCATTGAACAGCATAAATTTAGGACTTACATAGTCCTTAAGATATGGCTTTGCTGCGATGCTTTGGTGATATGGGAGCTTCAACTCTCATACTCCCATTGATGATCTAGCTTGTATTTCTCTAATATAAACGTCCAAGTCTTCATTTGTTATAAAGGAAGTCTTTGGAACAAAAGCTATGGATACAGGTAGCGAAGTAAGGGCTAAATTAGGATGAGAAGTAAATCTTCCCAAGATTGAAATGGTAGGATTTGATGAAGGAGCAGGCACCCGTGAAAATGAAGAGCCGCCTAAATAAACTCTTATATTCTCTAGTGCAGGAGTTGGTTGTCGTGCAGATTCTGACAAGAGGGTTTCATCACCTCCTCCTTGATGGAGATCCTCCTCAATGGCTAGAGGATTAATTGGTTAAGCTGAGATAGTAACACTTCGCTATGCAGCAACCATAGGGTTTAGCAAAGCCATACTTTGTTGCACAACATTGATGGCAGCCATTCCAGTAAAGATGAGTTGGAACATAGCCATGAATTGATTTAAAGCATTGGTGGCTTCCTGTATTGTCCACATCGTCTGTATGGGATCTAGAGGAGCCACAAGCGCTGAATGGTCCTGGCTAGTATTCTCAGGTAATGAGAGTAAATTTTGCTCAGTACGCTCAACATTAGTGTCGAGCTCTTGAGACGTGGTATCAGACATACCAATTATCTTCTTCCTAGGAGGTGCCATGTCTTTGCAATCACTCTTCCCCAGTGGAGTCACCAAAATGTAGATATAAGGGTTCAATTAGAGTAGTCACGTACATACTACGTAAGTAGCGTACCACACGTAGCTTCAAAGAAATAATGCAAGACTGTCACCTGAAAAGATGATTAGTTGAAAATAAGGTAAGGAGGAGGAATAAGTAATCTCAATATCTTAAATGCACAACTGACAAATAAGGTAGCCTTAGGAGACCTTAGGCGTTCACCTTGTAGCTTGAGCAAATGAGATCAATTATTTACCTGAATGCTATTTGATCTTAAGGAGCAGAGTTTCTATAGTGGAACACTGTTTTTCTAATCTCTCTTCAAGTGTTCCAAATGATGAGGAAATGCTAGGTATTTATAAGCTCTTGGATATAGTGACACCTGTCGGATCATCTAGGTGATCAACAGATAAGATGGAGCTTGCTTAATTTGTGGTTATCCAAAATGAGCTAGCTAATAGGCCTAAAGCCAGTAACTTTTCTTATAAGTACATGAGCCTACCTAAAAAAGGTTGGAGACGGACGGACCAATCCAACAATCCCCGTTCCAAGCCCACCAAGCCAAATCTCCCTAAATCATCCCAATACAGACTAAACTCCTTAAACTCCTCAGGTCTTGTCACTTGGCCCAATGATTTAAGCCTAAATAAATAATGAGTTCATCCCGATAGCTAATACAACAATTTTTTAGCCCTCTAGACTATTAATACTAAGTTTCTATTAAAAATCTTAAAAGGCCTAAGTTCTAGATACTTATGTGGGCATTATATACTTAGAGTTTCTACTCTTTCCCATCATAGCAAGTAGTTTCTTGTTTGATTAAATTGTGAGAAAGCTTCTATGACTTATTTGTAGTGTTTAGAATGTGATTAATTGTGCGTGGTATTGTGACTCTTTATCTCTCACATCTTTTTTACACTTTTTTTTTTTATTGTGTTCTTTCCCCTATAAACAATTATAATCCAACCACCATCTTCCCTCACTCTCCCCTCCTGTAAGTCAATTTTTTCTTATTTCAACCATGATTGTTCTATTCCATGCATCATGGATTTAACTTTCTTAGTGCTTCAATTTATAGGTAATTAAATTCTTTATCTTTATTTACTTTTTGGTCTATTTGTTCTTAACTTGTTCCTTTTTGTTCTATGATATTTTTCTAGTGACTTCTTTATCACTATAAATATCTTAAAACGGTATAGCTAATTTATTTATTGACTATAAATTTATTTGATTCAACTTTATCTATCCCCTGACGTTGAATTGAAATTGAAGTGTATAACTTAATTTGCAATTAGTTCTTTATTTTGATTGAATTGTGTTTCTCATGTTTCATTTTGGTTTTTTTTTTTTTTTATTTCTAAAAATTTAATTAGGTACCATGAGAACATGAAATTGAGTTTCTCGGCTTTCTATTTCTAAATTTTTCTTCCTTATCTTTAATTTATTTTGTTTTGTTTGTTTTTTACGTAGCGTCTTATTAATTGTCATGTCTTCTTCTTATTGTTGGTTTCTTAAACCTATGTGGATGACCTCCTCTCTTTTTGTCATGTTTTTGACTCTGTTTCACTTTCCTTGGTTAATAGGAAGGCTTATAATTGTGCAGATTAGGTTGCATTCCAAGATAAAAGGGGGCTAGTTACTGGCTTAAAGGGGCTTTTCACCCCTTCTCCTTTCTTGAACATGTTAGCAACCAATAATAAGTTTGAACTGTACAACTTTGTATCTGGTTTTTCTTGAGGTTATATGAATTTTATCCTTTTATGAGAAAAAAAAAAAAAAAATTGTCATTTTGTAACCAACGTTTGAATATTGAAGTTGTGTGACCTGTGGCGTATTGACTGTGAGTGTGTTTGGAGTCGATAATTTTTTAAAACTCTACCAACACATATAAGGTTGATGGTTTCTAGACTGCAATTTGATCACATTGCAATTTATTCCCTTAAGAATGATATGTTCCATTTATCTATTCCAAATCTAATACGCCTAACTATGTTCTTGCTACTTTCAATTTTGAGTAGCTAATTTTCTAGTGAGAGAGAAGAGTGTGTTTTTTTGAAGTACATACGAGATAAAGAAGTTTATAAAATTGGTTGAGTATCTGTAGGTTCTTTTTTGTTTTTTTCCCTTTTCCTATTCTTTTGGCAACTGTATAATTACAGTTGAATAAACTGAAAAAGATGTGTTTTTGTACTTGGAAACTTTATTTGGTTTCGAAGGCTAGATGGGACACACTTTTCCTTTTAATTTACCATTTATAATATTTTTTCCTCCAAATGCACACAAAGTTCTAAAACTTTTATGCTATTTGAATTTATCATTGTTTACCCATGCTATATCTAAATATTGGTTTAAGATACATTTTCATATTAATGAAAATAATAACTTCATTATACACGTTATCATCAGAAGCATTTTAATATTTTATATTTGTAAATTATTAAGAATATGGTGTGAGAATTGTTATTTTATTACATCAATATATCTTGCATATTATTGTCTTATAAAAAATTATATAGTCTTCCTATATTTATATGATATCCATAATAATATATAATTTCGGTACTTTTTCACGGTTTCTCTTCAACTTTAGCTTTGATGGTTTTTTTGTGAAAGGCCACTTTGGTGGCCAATGAAGGAATACAATCGCCATCTATACTTCAATTCACAGCTCTTCGAAAAATACCCCTCCATTGTTAATAATTTCGTAAGATTTTTAATTTTTCGTTCTAACTTAGACCTTTTCACGATTAAAAGTTATTTCAATAATGTATCAAAGAGATGTGTGTTTTACACATAAAGTGAAACTTAAAGAAGGATTTGTAACCTTTACATGATCGTGGTTTTTACATGATTTAATACGAAATAGTACAATCTTTAGGACATAGTGTTGCAATTTTATGATTTAAAGAGTTTTAACTCTTTTAAATAACTTAATATTTCATATGAATAACAAGATCAGCCGTAGTATAAATTAACATAGAATATGTATTAGTAGTGCTTAAGTAAATCTATTATTGTGTTTAATAAACTTTAATTAAAACAAAATCCATGCATTACACGTGACCTTATGTCCTAAAAATTGTACTGTTTTATATTAAGTATCATGCAAAGGTTACAAATCCTTCTTAAGTTCCATTTTGTGTGTAAAAGACACGTCTCTTTAACACATAATTGAAATAACTTTTAACCGTGAAAAGCTTTAAGTTACAACAAAAAAAAAATTAGAAAATTGCATAAAATTATTAATATTGCATTGCGTGGGCATTAACAAACTAGTTTTTTTTTTTTTTTTTTTTTTACTTTTCTTACCGAAAAAAAAAAACTAGTTGGTTTTATATATATATATATATACCGGTTCCAAAATATTTCATAGTGTTAGCTTGTGATTGAATCCTCCAAACCTCCCTCATAAACAATAAACCAATTTTGGTTAATCCCCAGCTCTTTCATTTTCTCTCTCCTTCCCTTCCTCTTCCTCTTCTCCTCTTTTGTGAGGAAACTTTTTTCTCCAAGCCCCTTTTTTATTTCCAATAGATTATTTTTGAAATTGGCTAGGAAGATCTCATGTTAATGCTGGAAGGGTTTTGATTATATATTTTGAAATGGATCCTTCAAAGATAGTCTTATTTCATTTGAAAATTCAACCTCAGATATGAATATAGATGGTACGATTGAAGAAATATCTTGACCTCCTTCCATTGGTGTTATAGTTTTTCTTCATAAATCAACAAAATGCCGGTTGCAAATCCCACGGCAGGCAGGGCAATCATATGGCTCGTTTCTTGCTTTATATTGATCTCATCGATCTTTGGTGGAGCTTTCCTCGTGATATACATGATTTTCTCTGAATCAGAGCCGATGTTTCTATACATTGGTATGGCATTGATTTGCCTTCCGTGGTTCTTTTGGATTGTCACGTGCGTTTATCGGCTTATTTCGCGCTCATTCGGTTTTAGACTTATTTGTTGTGGTGGCGACCAAAGTGCTAGCGTGTCGTCTCTCAGCGGCGGTGGTGGTGGTGATGTCGCGGTGGTTGTTCCCAATGCCAATGGGAAGTGTAAAGCTCCCAGTACTCCTTTGGATGGAAGTCAACAAAATGGATAATATCTCTTGCAATTTTTTCTTCTATTGAAATCGAATAATTTTGTGTCTACTTCTGTGTTTGAATTCTTTTTCGAACAGTCTTAACTATTAATTCGTGAATTTTAGGAAATTGATAAAATGAAAATTGAGGGATCCATTTCCTATCTATAACTTTTTTTTTTTTACCCAGCATCTATTAACCCTTTCGCATGCTTACCTCGAGTTGAGTTATTTGTTTACGTTGCCAAACCCATGTGATCTCTGGATTTTCAGGCCCTGAACCTATAAAGTATAAACCAATCACAACATATTGTTTTGTATATGCAGCCACGTTACAGTTTTAAGGTCTCTGATAACATTAAAGAGTAGAAAAACACATTGTATAGTCTGAAAAGAATAATCTTTTTATTCAAGCATAATCAACTAATCGTTCCAGATGCAACAACAATCAAATTTTGGGTTTTACATAACGAGGAATATGGACAATTTTTAATAGATATCATTAAGAATGAACTGATAATCCTAAAATACCCATACCATATAATACCTTACTCAATCAATCTATTTTTCACCTTAGTTATCTCATTACCCATTAACGAACCTATTTTTACTATTATATTTTTTATCGAATACTGTACTTTTAAACTTATTTTAATGTTAAGCAAGTGGACTAAATTTTCCAATAAATTACAATGTCTCCATATGAGGAGGTGGTATCTTCTTTATAAACATGTTATTTTATCACTTTTATTTCATAATGTTTCTTTTTTTTTTTTTTTTTTGAGGATCTTATATGAGTTAGATTTTATGTTGTTACTTTCCTAATTTCATGGAGAGCGTGCCTTCGTGCAATTCAAATGAATAAGATATTATGGAAATATTAATAGCTTCAAGTTGTGGAATTTCTCCCTCAAAATTTTAATATTATAAAAATATAATAGAATAATTTACAAGTTTCATAAAGTACTTTACAACCTATAGGTTCTAGGGGTATAAATCCCCTATTAGTTACAATGTATTACAAAATAGGTTCAAGTTCCAAACTTTGAAAACCTACACTTAAAGAGTGACTTTGTCTCAACCTTAGCTCCTCCAGCTGAATATTGAATAATAAATGACCTGTAGACCTAGTGATCAAGTATGAGCTAAGAATATGTCTTGGTAACCTTCAATTACCTAAGTTTGTAATGTAATTTGTCAAATCTCTAAATCTTGCTTACATGTTATGAAATACAAAAATTCAATAGGTTTTAATCAACCCAGACCCTTAGCATTAGCTCTTTCCTATGGAGTTTTACTAGAATCTCAAATGTTCAATTAAATCAAAGTCCAAGGCTCTTGATCTTCTTATTATCGTTGCCAATCTTCTCATTATTGTTGCAATCTTATTAGTCCTTATAGAGAGTTATTTTGGTAATTGGACTTCTAACCCAATTTAATGCCATGGATAGATTTAATAGGCTAGTGATAGGGCCCAAAAAATTACGCCCAATTAAGGATGTCTTAGGGAGATGTGGCTTGATAGGCTCAGAATAAGGATCGTAAACCAATTTTCCCACTTTCAGCCTTACTTAATTGTCTCACATATAAAAAAGTAAACTCAAAATGGTTCTTCTAAGTCATTTTGGGTCTTGTTCAAACTTCATATGCCTTTAAAAAGGTTTAAATTAACCTTTGGCTAATTTTAAAAGTAGGTAGGCTCATTTTATAAGCAATTGGGCTTAACCTTGCTCAAGTCCATCCCTAATGCCCATTCATTATATTAGAGTTTGAGGCTTGAATCAAAATTGTCAATCATTAAGAGTTTATCCAATAGCTCCTTCAATGACTCATCTGATCCATCTATCTCAACTTGATCCAACGACTAAGATTAGGGGGCAAAATCTATATATAGGAGTCTTCTTCTCCTCGTTTGCAACATTCAAAGCATTAGTAAGATTCGTAGAAATGCTATTACTCTGCTGAAATAATTAAGCAAAAGATCAAACACCAAAATCATGAATAACAAATCAAGAACTCTCATAAAAGTTGAATTTAATCCATTATCACATGCACACATCATGAGACATCGAGTTTACATGTTCCTCCTACCACGACTCTCTCCAATATCATCCCCCCACACGTCATCAAATCAAGGCTTCTTTAAGATTAGCATCATGCACATCACACGTGATCAATCATCAACAATAACCTTACCATACATTTAAATGGTGACTCTACTAGGGAAGAAAAGTTCTTGATCAAAATGGCATCCGAGGAAACCCTTAGGATCGAAACATCTACCTCAACATCATTGATTGAATCTAAGTAGAGAGGAAGACATTGCGTCTGTAACTTCATTAGAATGATACCTTTGTTGATGCTCAAATCATCCCATGTCATGCAAATGAACATTTGAACTTCTCATTTTAATGCCTTCATGTAGTACCAACTCAAAATTGAAGATTCCACTTATACTATCATCAACATACAACCTCTAAGTGCTTTGTTCATGTGGAGATTACGAGATCTTAGATCTACATCGACTACCATGACATTAGAACATACTTAACATAGAACAATGTACCAAGTCTTTATAAATTATGAAGAGGTACAATAAAAGAAGGAATCATAACAATTGACTATAGCTATTGTTGCCCCCAACTCCAATTGACGTAGCTTTTACAATAGCAAAGAAAGTAACTCAAAGGTATCGTTCTTCTAAGTGTAATGTCCATCCTTGTCATTAATTCTAGCTGAATTGGTGATAATTTATTCTTCATTTATGACTTCAACTTAGAAGATGTTTATCTTCCATATCTAATGTATGAACATTGCATCTACTTTCCAACTTTGACCTAACTGTATGCAACTCCTTCAACATGCATGATGAGGGAATGTCTTGAGAAAGTATAGCAAGTTTGCATGACGTCGTATGCTTACATGTGGGTTCTTGCAAATACAAGTTGAGTTTCACTAATCCAAGGTCGTCACCTATTAATTATACATATGGAAGTTATCATTGCTATCTTGGTACGAGATGTAACATATTAACACATAAAGTCACTCTTAGATGCTCTCAAGTGAGATGTAATATAATCAAAGTCTAGAATTGTCTCCAATGTTTGCTTACATCTACAATGGCATAGCCTACCATGGTGCTTGACATTTAAGCAAGTTTAAGTGTAGCTAAGATTGCCGCTTGGCATCCCTTGTTGATAATCTTTATAAAGAATACCTAATGTAGCTAACATCGCCAATGCAACCTACAAGCATATATATTTGATGTGTATTGCTAATTAGTGCTCTATGGTCTTGAGATTAAAGTGATCTTAGCTATGATGAGTTGAAGTGACTCCACAACAAGCTTGATAGCCAAGATGCCTTCATGTAGAATCAAGGTTAAAGTAGCCTCATCCATAAATGATTGGAGCAATCATACCACAGTAGTTACTATCACTCAATAGAAGCATCTGCTCTTGAGTATGCAGCAGGTAATGTCCATTTCTACGACAATAATCATGAGATTGAAGCGATCTCAACTTTGATGAGTTGAAGCAACTCTATAGTAGGCTTGGAAACCTTAATGTCTTTTCACAAAATCAAGGCCAAAACAACCTCATCCGTTAATAATTGAAGCGATCGTATCATGGTAGTTACTATTACTTAATTGAAGCATTCACTCGTAAGCATGCAGCGGGCAATGCCTATTTCTACAACATCATCATGAGATCAAAGCAATCTCAACTATAATGAGTTGAAGCAATTTCACAGCAAGCTTGGCAACTGTAACACCTCCCCACAAAATCAAGGTCGAAACGATCTCATCCGTAAATGATCGAAGCAATTGTGTCATGGTAGCTCTTATCACTCAGTAGAAGCATTGGCTCCTGAGTACACGATAAGTAATGCCCATTTCTACAACATCATTCATGAGATCGAAGCAATCTTAACTGTGGTAAGTCATAAGCAACACCACAGTAGACTTAACAGCCGTAACACCTTTTTCGCAATACTTGAGGTTAAAGTAACCTTATCTATGAATGATTGAAGCAATCACATCATAGTAGATGTTGTCACTTAGTAAGCATTTGCTTCCAAGTACAAGGTAGGTAATGCCCATTTCTACAACATCATTCATAAAATCGAAGCTATCTTAACTGTAAGAATTAAAGTGATTCCATAGTAGACTTATTAGCCATAACGCCTTCTCAAAAAATCCAAATCAAAGCAATCTCATCCGTGAATAATAAGTAATCACATCACAATAGTTATTGTCACTCAATAGAAGCATTTGCTCCTGAATATGCATCAAACAATGCCTAAAAGATTGAAGCAATTTTAGTCATGAAGGATCTAAGTGATCATATAGTAGGTTTGACAATCGTAATGCCATATCATGTAAAGGTTAAAGTAATCTTCATCTGATCATGAGATTCAAGTGATCTTCTTTTACTAACAGTCCAAGCAACCATCTTACAGCTGTCTAATGCTATTCAAAACATCCAATCTCCTAATAAGGAGTTGTAGACTTGAAAGATGCACCTTAGAAAGGAGTAGTCTAAAGCAATTCCATCCTTTCATCAAGATACTTTTATGAGCATTGGGATTGAAGATTTTCTAATCAAAATAGCTCTACGTATACTTGATTATAATATCAACAACCTTAAGCGTGTAACTATTTTGTAGGAGTCAAAGTGACTCCATTGAATCCATTATATGATTACTTAGTTGTGGCCATGATGCTTTTAAGCACAATGCTAACATATGGAGTCAAAGTAACTCTAATGACTTTACCTTGTTATCATTTGATTATGGTACTTTTCTCCAAGCATTCATCTCAAAGGAGTTAAAGCAACTCTATGATGCACTTTACTTGATGATTTGACAACTTACGAGCCAACTCAAAAAGAATTCATGAGATGAGAGGTGAAAGTGACTTCTAGATCATTAAAGAAGTTGCTAGCTCCTCATACAATGATGCACCATCAATTGGAGGAAAAGAAGACAAAACTTGATATAAAGGAGGTCATCTAAAGATCCTTTGAATTTGAATTCTACATAAAGTTTGCTCCTAACATGAAGACACTTAACGAAGGCTTACTCACCGATACAAACAATTCATCTTCTTGATAATGTTTAAACTCCACAAGCAATAGAGTGTAGTCGTTATGAGAGAACGACGTGAAATTTCCTAGAAGAGCAAGACACTCATAAGATGATGAATTAATGAAGAACCCATTGTAAATATGGGCACACATGGTCCCCAAGTTCTAGCGTTCACTTAGAAAGGTCTCCTTGAAAAAGCTCACTGATCCAATCATTACAGGCAAACAAAACCATAGGTAACCATCATCTAGCATGAGCCAACATGTCATTCATGGAGACTAGCTTCAACAATCTATGCTAGAGTAGTCTTAGCTATTATTTGCAATTGATGAAATAATTGAAAGAAGCCTGAGTTAAATGTTGCAATTTGGAGCCAACATTTTAAGTGAATTAATTTCAAGAACCTAAGAGATCTAGGGTTGACCATAGAACCGCTTATGTTATAATAATGTGAGTCTAAAATGGGTGTTGTGTTCGAAGCTAAAGTTTTAAGCATATTAATCCCCCGCTTATGTGAAAATAGCACTTGGAAGGGGATGCATTGCTATTGAAGTAGCTAAAGCTTAAGTTAAATGTTGAGACTCAAAGTTAAGTTCCAAGCAAGTTACCTAGGTTGACCACGAAACCGCTTATGTCGTATTAGTGTAACTTAGAAGGAAAACAATCTACATAGGTAACTTGCTTAGAAAAAAAGTATTATTACGTGCTAAAAAAAAGACAAAATTTAAAAAAATTAAAGAGGCATCTATTATTTATGCATTAAAAAAGAAAAGGAGATAAAGAGTTTAGTTGGACATTAAACAATGATAATACATCTTACAATTGACCTTGCATGAAGAAGATGCAAAGCATATACGATTGAATAATAGCAATATAGATTAAAGTCTCATTCATTAAACAAATCTGTACACAAACCAAACAAGTGGAAAAGCAATCGGAAAAATTTTGAGTCTATTCATCATTTATAAATTGTTTAAAGGCGAACACATGTAGAAAAAGAAAGGGAATTACTTTCCCTTGGCTTTTTGGTGAAACATGGTATCGAGACAAATGGAAAAAGAAAAAGAGTACAAAAGGAATTAGATTGGTCCAACAAAAACGCAAAGAAACAATTATACCAACTTATTTCTATCATTTGGCTAGGTCATCTACTATCAAATTATTCGAGAGTTATCTCACTTCGATTTAGTCTTTTCTTAGGCTGCCAAAGGTTTGATTGAGGAGGTCATCCTATATGTAAAGACATTAGCACTATGAAAGGTCATACAAGAAAGTCGAATGGGCCAGCCTAGAGCATCACTATTCATCATTTTCTTTGATTCATTCATGAAGAGTTCCAAGGCTTGCATATGACAAAAAAAAAACAAGATTAGAAACATAAATTGGAAGGAAATCAAAAAGGAATTCTTAAAAAATATGAAAAGACATGAAGAATAGAATCATAACTCAAAATTTGTCATAGAGCTAAGGTTCCTATCTACTAATTTGGATGAGGGTTCAAAAGACATATGTTTGTCTAAGGATAACGTGTCCAACTTGGTGTTAGATTATAGTTGGAGTACTAAGGACTGGGCTTGAGTATTACAGCAACCCATATTATAAGACACAATTATGCACCACGTAACAATATAGATTCTTCTATTTTAGCACATGTAGGTAAAAGCTTTTTATTATGTTGCGTTGGCATAATTAGTTAGGATATTATATACAAAGGGGAATATTCTAATAGTTAGTTACAATAACTCTTTATAAACTATATGTAGTAGTCATGAACAAGCAATGAAAATACAAAAATATTAGCCCTACATTAGGGTTGCATTTGACTTCTATTTTTCACTCTAAATTCAGAGTGATTTTTTATTGTCCACCATCATAAGTGGTATCAAAGCCAGTTCTAATCACCATGACCAAACCAAAAGACACACTACAAGCCCTATTGAGAGAGCAATACGAGAGAAATGAAACCTTGTTAAAAACTTTCCTGTAAGAACAAGTTGAAAAATGTGAAAATTTGACTAAGTTCGTGATGATTCCCTGAAGCAAACGCAATTGGCTATTGAATAACACTCTAAGTCAATAGCTGAGATTAAAACCCAATTACCTTGAACAAGTTCAACATTAGGAGAGGTCTATTATAGCATCCTACCGAAGAAGGCAAAGGGGCTTAGTGATGCTCCTCTTGAGCTAGAATTATCTACTCCTACTAACTTGGCTGCCATAGTAGCCCAATACCAACTACCCACCAAGTCAATAAGATGGAGTTCCTTGCATTTAGTAGAGAAGATTTTAAGACTTAGATCTATAAGGTGGAACATTATTTTGAGATTGACAAAACCCCTCACTCACTCAAGCCACGCATTGCAGCGATGCATTTTAAAGGCAAGGCTCTTAAGTGGTACCAAAATTTTCTTAAGAACAGAACGCAAGGCATGTCAATTACCTAGGAGGAGTTGCTAGAAACTACTGGGTGCTTTAATACACAAGTATTTGATGACCATATGCATGATTTGAAGGAATTGCATTAGAATGGGCTACTACAAGATTACATAGAAGCATTCAAATACTTTAACTCCTTAGTACACTTACTGAACATCACCAAATAAGCATGTTTCTTGCTGGCCTGAAACCTGAAATGTGGTACCTCATTAAGATGTTTCAACCCTGTACCTTACACTAAGCTTATCTCCTAGCCAAACTTCAAGAAGCCAACCTTCAAGCCCTACAACCCAATCTTAAACACTTCAAACCCATATACCATACCTCTAATCCCTATTCCACTAGAATCAACTCTACTTCTCGCACTATACTTGCAACAAAATCTAACTTCCCAACTCAAACACTAACCAAAACACCAAACCAAGGACTAACTACCTAACTACCTTTCAAACTTCACAAGAAATTGACACCAGAAGAAATTGATGGAAAAAGAAGGAAAAAACAGTATTTTGGTGTAATGAGGCCTTTGGGCCAAGTCATCAATGCAAACAAAAGTGCCCTGATCTCTTAATAGTAGGGGATGAAGAGGAAGAAGTGGTTGGAGAGAAAGTAAAGGACAAGGGAAGCTTAGTGGATCAACTTTCCCAACTAACCCTACATACAATTACTGGACCAAGTTTGGTTTTACAAGATTGCATGCAATTTGTGGGGTCCCATAAGAAAAGGAAGATAAGCATTTTAGTAGATATGGGTAGCTCCTTAAATTTTATTGATGAGCGACTAGTGAAGGGATTAAAACACCCAACAAAAACCATGTAAGACATGACTATTAAACTCGCTAATGGGTCAGTAATGAAGTCTCAAGGTAAGATTAGACGATTCACCCGGGAAACTCAAAGATTAGAGCTGTCAGATGAAGTATTCTTGCTTCCACTTATAGGTTACAACTTCATACTTGGAATACCTTAGCCGACAACCCTTGGGGACGTGAAATGGAATTTCCAAAAGCTGAGTATGGAGTTCGGCTAGAATAGCAACACTTGTAAATTGAAGGGTGAAACAGAGCAGCTAAGGGAACTAGACGGTAAGCACTTAAACAATTATTTAGCATATTCATTTAACCTGAATATGGTGCAATGCTAGTTAGTTGAAATCAATTCATTAGACGATGCTCCTGAAGAGAGCCGACTGCCCCATCCTGGTTTAATAACATTGCTTAAGAACTACCATGAATTGTTTGATGAACTGAATGGCTTACCACCCCTATGATCACATGACCACAAAATTCACCTACATGATGAGAGTAAGGTAGTCAACATTAAGCCACATAGACATTCTCATATGCAAAAGAATGTGCTAGAAAGCATGACAAAAGAAATGTTGATGCAAGGCATTATACAGCCTAGTCATAGCCCATATTCCTCCGCTGTTGTTTTAGTGAAAAAGAAAGATGGGAGTTAGTGAATATGCATGGATTATAAGGAACTAAATAGGAACACCATTAAAAATAATTATCCAATTCTACTAATTGAAGATTTGTTTGACAAATTGTATGGATTAAGTTACTTTAGTAAGCTTGATTTGAGATTGGGGTATCATCAAATAAGCATGCACTCACAAGATATATATAAGACTACTTTCAAAACTCATGAGGGCAATTATGAGTTTCTTATGATGCCATTTGAGCTCACAAATGCTCCCTTTACATTTCAAGGGTTAATGAATGAGTTATTTAAGGCTCACTTAAGAAAGTTTATGCTTATATTTTCTAACGACATTTTAGTTTATAGTGACTCACTAGCATCGCACCAGCTACACCTTCAATAAGCCTTTCAAATTTTACGAAGAAAGCAACTCTTCTTAAAGAGGTCTAAGTACGTCTTTGGGGCTAAAACAATTAAATATTTAGGACTTGTGATTACTTGTAACAGTGTCACAACAAATCCCAACAAAATTGATGCCATTGTTAAATGGCCAACCCCTAAAAATGTTCAGCAATTACATGGATTCCTAAGACTTGCAAGGTACTATAGTCGGTTCATTAGAGGATATGAAGCTTTAGCTAAACCTTTGACCATGCTCTTCAAGAAAGGGGAGTTCTTGTAGAATGCAAAAGCTGATTGGGCCTTCAATTTACTAAAGGAAGCCCTTGTAAGGGCCCCAGTATTACAAATGCCTGATTTTACCCACCCCTTTGTAATAGAAACCAATGCAAGTGGAGATGGCATTGGGGTCATACTCATGTAAGATAGGCATCCCCTTACATTCATCAACAAGGCTTCAACTCCTAAACATAAGGGGCTATCCATCTATGAAAGGGAGATGTTAGCTCTAGTATATGCAGTCGACAAATGGTGGCACTACTTGGTTAGGCAACACTTCATTGTTAAAATCGACCATCAGAGTTTGAAATATTTGATTGAACAACGAGTACTTACCCAATGCCAACAAAAGTGGCTCACTAAGCTTATAGGCTTGCATTATGAGATTCACTACAAGAAGGGTGTAGACAATGTAGTGGCTAATGCACTCTCTAGAGTGTTGTAACCAACCTTGCAGACATTAGCAATCTCTATAACAATTTCCCCCAACAATTTCCAAGCAATTAATGAAAGCTGGAAGTACAGCCTTCATTACACTTAGATAATTAATGACTTGTAGTAAGGTATTGACGTACGACATTATACACTTGATAAGGGGGTGTTGAGAAGGAAGGGCAAGACTGTAGTAGGTCCTGTTGATGACCTATAATAGAAACTACTCTATATATGCCATGGTAACCCTTTAGGAGGTCACTCGAGTGGACAGGCTACCTACAAGAGAATTAGCAATGTATTATATTGGGCGGGGTTGGAGAAAGATGCTAGGTAACATGTTCAAGAGTACCAAGCATGCTAATGCTTTAAAGGTGAAAATGTGGCCACTCCTAGCCTTTTGTGGCCTTTGCCACTTCCAGAGAGCTTATGGATTGACATTATAATGGATTTCATTGAAGGCTTGCCTAAATCTAATGCCAAGGATATCATTTATGTATTAGTGGACAGATTGAGTAAGTATGGGCATTTCATGTACCTCTCCCATCCTTATACCACTCATTAGGTAGCTCAGTTATTCCTTGATAACATTTATAAACTACATAGTTTTCCTCATAACAAAGTGAGTGACAGTGATCTAATTTTTTAAGTATGTTCTAGTAAGAACTGTTTAAGCTACAAGGAGTGGAGCTGAAGCTGTTTAGTGTTTACCATTCACAATCAAATGGTTAAACCGAGGTTATCAATAAATGTTTAGAAACCTACTTATGGTGTTACACAAGTGACAATCCAAAGAGATGGAGTTCCCTACTACCCCTAGCTGAATATTAGTACAATACGAATTACTACTATACTACAGGTTCAACCCCCTTTGAAAACCACTATAGCTACTCGCCCCCTCTCCACCTACCATACATTCCTGAAGACTATAGGAATGCCATTGTGGACACTCTTTTACAAGATAGAGAAGATACCCTCAAGTAATTACAGTTTCATCTCACCAGGGCTCAAAACCAAATGAACCAATTCACTAATAGAAAGAGGTTCAATAAGGTTTTTCAAATTGGGGATTACGTATAGGTTAAGCTCCAAGCTTACAGACAACATAGTTTAAAGCATCACCACAATAATAAATTGGCTCCTAAGTTTTATGGCACCATGTTGTCAATCACATCAATGAAGTGGTATATCACCTAGCTCTCCTTGCAAACTCTGGCATCCACCCTACTTTTCATGTCTCGCTTCTCAAGCGCTATATTAACCCTTCCATAGTATCTGTCTTCAGATCTTCCACCACATGCTCTACATCATTGGGTACCATACTCCATTCTCGACAGGAAGATAATGAAATGAGGTGACCATACAACCACCATGGTATTTGTACACTAGAAGGATCAATCTATTGAAGAGGCTACTTAGGAGTATGCTTCTAATTTGGCTTTCTGATTTCTAGGTTTCTAGACTTTCCTTTGGGGTTAAGGTATTCAAAAGAAAGGGGTAAAGGGGTAAGGTTTGTGGTATTGTCATGTAGCTAGGGTTCTTATCTACCAATTTGGGTAAGGGTTCAAATGACATATGTTTGTCCGTAGATAACATGCCCGACTATGTGTTGGATTACAGTTGGAGTACTGAGGATTGGGTGTTGGATTATAGCTAGAGGACTGAGGACTAGGCTCAGTCTTGTGGAGTGGGCCAAATATGAAGGCCTAGGCTTAAGTATTACAGCAACCCATATTATAGGACACAATTATGTACTATGTAACAATATAGATTCTTCTATTTTAGCACATGTATGTAGAAGCTTTTTATTATGCTGAGTTGGCACAATTAGTTAGGGTATTATTTATAAAGGGGAATTTTGATAGTTAACTACAGTAGCTCTTTATATACTATATACTATATACAATAGTCATGAACAAGCAATCAAAATAAAAAAAATATTAGCCCCACATTGAAGTTGCATTCAACTTCTATTTTTCACTCTGAATTCAGAGTGATTTTTTATTGTCCACCATCACAGAAGCCAAAACGTCAAAAAAGGGAAAAAAAAAAAAAGTCTCAGAGGTTGCTAGATTTTGCAAGAATAGAGGATTTGTAGAATTGACTCGTTATGCTCCTCAAGCTTTTGGTAATATCAATTACATTGAAGGATCTATTGTTCTGGAATTGTGGTTTAGAAGGAATTTTTTTTTTTCTTTGCCGTGGTGGATGGCTTTTAGGTGGGGATTTAGATCCTATAAAATTTATTTCTTAAAGTTTTGGTAAAATTATCCTCTTAAAATGCAAATACGTGTAATCAATAGCTAATATTGTAAAAAAAAAGATTATATCATTTGATAATTCAAAAATTGAAACATTCTCAACGGCTAAATTTGTAACTTTACCTAAGAGGAAGGATTCATTTCCTGTGAGGATTCCATGAAAAAATGAAATTCTACGATTGAGAAATTGAGTTAACATTGTAAAATAAAAATGAAAAGGATGAGGAGGAGAGTGGTTTGGATTCCAATAGGCTTGGGATCTAATGATTTTGCAAAAGTTATTGGTGTTCCAAAAAAAAGAGGTGTTTTAGAAGAATTATTGACCATTTCGGACTGGCCGTTTAAAATGATTGTGGTAATGGGCCCTGAATGTACTTTCAACTGCTATGAAAGCATTGAAGAAGGAAGGAGAACCGTTGAAAAGGAAATGGGAAAATTACTGGACGTTTCAGAAAATAAATAAAAAAGAATAAGGACGGAGAAGATGTCACGAGAACTTCACTGTGATTAGACCAGCGGCAGGTGCGCATACTTGAAGCTGTTATTGTTTGTGGTATGTTGATCTCCATACGCCACAACACTTAAAAAAGAAAGAAAGCTTACTCGCTGCCGCTAGTCCGCAACCCCACTATGACAAGCATGAGAGAGGAAACTTCAGAAGAAAAGAAAACAAAACAAAAGGAACATTAGCCTTTGCTATGGATGTGTCTACATACGAGATGAATTTGTAACATGAATTGGGGATGTCATTACCAAAGTTTAACAGTCAATTTAATATAATAGATGGTGTTTAAACGATTGTTTGACCAAGAGATAAGAATTGATGACTGGAAGTAAAATGCGTAAGAAATTCCGGTTCAATGCTAGATAAATGGCTCTGGTTTCATCTCATTAAATTGTTGGACTGTAGTAGTTATGATACGCGTTAGGGCATGAGCTCGTGATATGCATTGGACCTTGACCATAGCATAAATTGAGAATTTCATGGACCAAACATATGGTCATCACTTGCGGTGTTAGACGTTGGACTGTGCCGTCATGTTGCTGGACTTGTGTATTAAATTTCCATTTTCGGTGGAGTATCAATAAAAAGATAATGGCATTGTTGGATTGCCAAGGAAGTATGGCATTGACCTTTTTTCCCTGGACAAGTAAAGATGTCAGGATCGGTGTTGAAAAGAAATTATTATTCTATAAAAGATGCCTCATATGAAATTATAAAATTATCTCCATTTGTGGAGGAGTTACGCCTCACTTTAGGACAACATCTGTCCCATTTACTTCTGTATATATAAGCATACCAAATGCTTTCTATTAAGTTAATGGACATCCATTGTGGAAAAATATATATATATATTATAGAAGTTCGGTGCGAAGTTACAATGTTTTAATAGTATTATATATATATATATTGAAGCTTAGTCGAACCTACGATGGAGACGAATCGTTATGAAGCTTCAATTATCAGCATGGTTATTGTTTTTTAAATAATTCATCCAAATGGATTTATTGAAAAGGTCAACAAGCATAAATAAAATGAAAACTCAATAGATGGATCAACTGACATTCATCGTTCAAATCTTGAACTAATGAAATTCTTCAAATGCTCCAACAATTTTGTTTCTGTCTACAAAAGCTGATGAAGGAAAGGGCTATTGAGAAACTTTGAATTATAAGCGCCACGTCATAAATGCTCGATTACTGTAACCCCAAAAAAATTAAAAAAAAAAGACAACTACAAGAACAAAATATTACACAGTGGGAGGGAAATACCGCATCACAGTACAAATGCCGACAAGATTGTTAAAAGAGCTCCGGGAAGCATTCAAAGAGATGACTTCATGTTGGTAATGCAAATTCAACTTCATTTTATCAAATTTCATTCACAAACTAAAGAAGCATCAAATGCCACGCGCTCTAGCAAATAATGCAGCAATGAATAGCGTCTTGAATATGCTCTACAACAATTGAATTAGTTGATTCAATGAAATGCTCAAAACCTCTTACACCTCATCAAAGGAATTTTTGGTTAGGGGACAAAATATAGAGGGTTATTTTGATAATTGAGCTTCTAACTCAATTTAATACTATAGACAAGTTTATTGGGCTAGTGATAGGACCTAAAGAACTATGCTTAATTAGGGATACCTTAGGGAGATGTGATTTGATAAGCTCAAAATAAGAATCATTGAACATATTTTTCCACTCTCAACTTTGCTTTTGTTGTCTCGCATGTGAAAAAGTAGACTCGAAAAAGGTTTTTCTGAGTCATTTTGGGCATTATTTGGACTTCATATGCCTTTAAAAAGGTTTAAATAAGCCTTAGGCTAATTTTAAAATGAGATAGACTCATTTTATAAGCAACTAGATTAAATCTAGCTCAAGCCCATCCCCAAGGCCCATTCATTATATAAGAGTTAGAAGCTTGAATCTAGACCATCGATCACTAAGAGTTGATCCAACGGCTCTCATCAATGACTTGTCTGATCTTTCCATCTCAACTTGATCCATTGAGATCAAAGGTAAAAATCTATATATAGGAGTCTTCTCCTCCTTATTTGCAATATTTGAAGCATTATTAAGCTTCATAGAAATGCTATTACTCTATCAAAATGACTAAGCAGAAGATCAAACACCAAAATCATCAAGAACGAATTAAGAACTCTCATAAGCGTCAAATTTGATCAACCGTCAGACGTGCGCATCATGAGACATCGAGCTTGCCTGTTCCTCCTTCTATGCCTTTCTCTAATATCATCCATCTACATGTCATCAAATCAAAGCTTCTCTAAGATCAACATCACATACATCACACGTGATCGGTCATCAATAATAACCTTACCATACAATCTTTTAGAGTTTATAAGTGATCATTGAACTAATTTTATAATATATCTTCAATTTTATAGAGTTTTTACACTCATTCTTTATATGGATCTAAGTCTTCTTAGCGTTTCAAGATTAGATCTTGTATGTCTAGTCAAATTATGTTTATAAGGTTTTAGCTAATATTTATTAATTTAGGTTTTCTTAACATTTATAGCCAAACTTATTAAAGATTTCCTATTTTTTATGTCTTTCATTGTAATTCTATCACTACTAATCCTATTTCTAGGTTTCTATTAATAATATAAGAAGGCTTAAGTTTTATATGCATATTTAGGTAGAGTGTCCAGGCTTTAAGGATTTATCTTTAGGGTTTAGAATGTGATTAAGAGCTCTTGAAAAAAAAAAAAAAAACAAAAGAAAAGTGATGTGATTAAGCGTACCGATCTCATTGAGTCTCTTATATTTAGCTTTCCATTCAATTTTCTATTCAATGATTCTTTTTACTTTATTATGTAAGATTCTTTGGTTGATATAATTTCATTTGTTATATCTTGCTTATTCTTTTTATTAATACTAATAGGCAACCCTTCGGCTATTTGTATGTGAAAGTAAATAGTCATTAAGTTTATAGTAATTAGAAAATTTAAAAAAAAAATTCTTAAGCATGTAAAGTAGGAATTAGGAATTAAATTTGAAAGATACATCAAGTGCTTTTGATTTTATCCACAAAATGTACGATTGCGGAATTTATGCAGTACATGGAGAGTAAATTGAAGTTATGCGACATCCCGAAAGCCACTATTAGATAAGCATTGACCTATTTAAGGAAGGGATTCGCCTTATCCACCAAGTTGAAAAGGTAGTCTTTTTTTTTATCAAAGGGTAAAGATTTTATTAATTAAAGATCACCCGACAATCAAGATTTCTAATCTACATTTAGCAAAGCTAACAATTAGGATGGGGATCTTTCAACCCAACAAGAACGGATCATCCTAAACTTCCTTTGTACAGCTGCCCAATTAGAACAATCATTAGCTTTACGCTTAACAAAAGAGAAAATATAAGAAAGAAAAGAAGTTCTTAACTCAAAAATGTCAAAAAAAGATATTTGTAGTTCTCCAATCAATAGATATTCCTTGATCCAGCTAAATTAAACACCATAGCTAAGAATTGAGCTGATCAGGGTATTCATCAAGCTTGTAATGCTCTTTGCAAGGGAGTAGATCACCTAGCTCATCTAGCACGAGTTGGAGGAGTTGAACAACAAGTTAAAAGAAGGTTAGAGTTGATGGAAGAAGATGAGAGTAACATAGAAGAGTTCTACGAGGCTAAGGAAAGAATTGCTCGAGCTCCTAAAACTAAGCGACGTGAAAACCAGCCTAATTGAGCACCCCATCATGCTCGACACTTTCTAAGATGAGCTTATCAACTAGTTTAGCCAAGGATGAACTATAGAGAGGTTGAAATGAATGAAGGAGAGGTTGAAGAGGAGTATGATGAAGAGGAATGAGTTTTCCGAGCTCCTAGGGGTATAGAGAACATGAGAATCTAAATTTCGAGCTTTTTAGGGGGTGGAAATGCTAATAAGTACTTAGATTAGAAAGATAAAGTCAAGAAGCTATTTGAGTGTTATTGGTACATTGAAGGTGATAAGGCCAAACTTGTTGCTCTTTAGTTCATTAGTTACACCCACATGTCATGGAAAATGCTGCATGCGATGAGAGAAAGAGAGGGGCGATGAGGAGTAAGGTAATGGGAAGAAATGAAGAGGGTTATGCATGGTAGATTCATTCTTGAATCATATTATTAGGATACTTTTGGAAAGTTATAAGAGCTCAGACAAGGAAACCAAAGTGTTGACGAATATGCGCAAGAGTTTCAAATATTGATGATCGGGTGTAAAGTAGAAGAACCTAAAGCTCGAATTGTCTCTAGGTTTGTTACTAAACTGAGACCCAAGCTTAGAGAAATTGCTGAAGTACTATTTGTCTGCACATATGAGGAAGCTATCAAGGTTGCCCAGCAAGTTAAGAGGTAGAAGAGAAACCAATCTTATCGTGCCTTTAATTCCCAACCTGTTCAAACTAACTAACCTGTCCAAGAAAATAATAAGAGAACTGCTAGCTCATTGCCAAGCACTAAAGAATGACAAATGTCTCATGGAGAAGGAGTGATGTTGGAATAAGGAGGGAAAGAGAAGGAATTTGAAAATAGGTAAACCTGTGGATAGAAGACAAGTCTGATAAAGTCCTTCAAATGTAAGGGTTTTAGACACATAGCATCTTAATGTCCTAATCAACAAACTATGGTCATCAAAGAAGACGTTCCAACCATTGAAGTAGATAGTACAAATGAAGAAGTTAGTGAAGCTGCGGAAGAAAGAGGAGACAAAGTGAAGGTAGAAGTTACAAGTGAAGAGATCTATGAGGAGGAAGGAGATATGATTACATTAGTTATACGCCGAGCTCTTAGCATGGAACATGATTAACAAGAAAAGAAACAAGAGAATATATTTTATATTTCTTACAAGGTAAACCATCAACTATGTACTTTGATTGTCGATAGTGTTAGCTACATGAATGTTGCTTCAGCTAAGATGGTAGAACAGTTAAAGTTGCCGACCACTATGCACCCTAAACCATATAAATTGCACTAGTTGAATGAGGTTGTACGTCACCAAACAAGTGATTTTACCGATCACCATTAGGAGTTACAAGGATAAGATTGTGTTTGATGCATTGCCTATGTATACGTCGCATATTTTATTAAGCCAATCTTGGTTGTTTAATCGGAGAGTTATACACAATGCATATTAAAACACCTATAGTTTTAAGACAGATGGCCAACCTATTACGCTATGTCCAATGACACCAAGCCATGTTAGCAACATGCAATCTAAACTCATCAAAAAGACAAAGAAGACCTCAGAGATGAGTAGGTTTTAGCTAAGAAAAACTGTGAAAGAAAATGAACTGACATTTTCGTTGGTCTCAAAGATTATTGGAGATACAAAAACAAAGTGATCTTCTTGAGGAGATTGAGAGTTTGCTAATTTATTTCCTAATGAGCTATCAAGAGGACCATCTCTAAAATGAGGAATAAAGCATGGTATGAAGTCATAACCGGGCGCCGCATTGCTTTATCAACTAGCCTATCGTATGAACCTTAAGCAAGTAATCAAGTTGCGGCAACAGATAAATGAGCTTATTGAAAGAGGATATGTCTAAGAAAGCATGAGTCTGTATATTGTGCCTGTTCTATTGGTCCCTAAGAAAGACTAGAGTTGGAAAATGTGTGTAAATAGCCAAGCTGTTAATGGGATTGCCATTAAATATCGGTATCTCATTCCTAGATTGGACAATATGTTGGATGAGCTACATAGAGCAAAGGTATACTCCAAGATTGATCTGAAGTCGAGATTTCATCATATCCAAATGCGTAAAGTCAATAAGTGGAGGATTGCCTTCAAGATGAGATATAGATTGTATGAATGGCTTATCATGCCATTTGGCTTATCTAACACCCCAAGTACTTTTATAAGGTTGATGAACCATATGCCAAGAAATCAAATAAGGAAGTTTGTTGTGGTATATCTAGATGACATCATTGTGTATAGCCTCGACCTATCCAGCCACATGAATTATCTCCAAACTGTTTTTTAGGTTCTTTGAGCTGAACAGTTATATAGCAATTTGAAGAAATATTGTTTCTACTAAGAAGAATTTGTGTTCCTTAGATACATCGTGAGTAAAGAATGACTTAAAGTGGATGAAGGGAAAATATGAGCCATTTTAGAGTGGCCTACGCGGACCACTTGGGCTAACATTAGAAGTTTCCATGGTGTAACTTCTTTCTATGGAATGTTTATTCAAAACTTTAGTTTTGTTGCTGTACCACTTATTGAGCTCACTAAAGGGAATATTAAATTTCAATGGGAAGAAAAAGAGGAGAAGAGCTTTGCCAAACTAAAGAAACAATTGACTATAACGCTTGTACTATCACTAACAGATTTCATTAAGGTTTGTCGTTTAGAATGTGACACTTCGAGCATAATAATTGGAGTAGTACTCACGCAAGAACACCGACCTATTACCTATTTCAATGAGAAATTCAAGTAACCTATGTTGAACAATTCTATGTATGACAAGGAATTGTATGCCTTAATTCGAGCTATGCAAACCTAGTAGCATTACCTATTGCTTAAAGTGTTCACAATGTACTTCAATCACCAAACCTTGAAATACTTAAGGAACCAACCAAAGTTTTAGAAACAATAGATCAAATGGGTTGAATTCCTAGAAGAATTCTTATTCGTGATCAAGTACAAGTGGGGAAAAACCAATGTGGTCACAAACACCTTGTCTAGATGACATGTACTACTTTTCAAGCTCTAGATGAGCTCGTTGGGATTTATGAGCCTAAAGGAACAATACTCTCAAGACTCTTACTTTGGACCTATCTTTGCCCAATGTAAAGAAGGTAGAGCACTAAATGACTGTTTTGTGGAAGAAGGTTACCTCTTATGAGCTAGAAGATTATGTATACTAACCCATTCGGTATGAGATCTACTTGTCAGAAAAGCTTAAAGTGGAGTATTGTCTAGTCATTTTGGAGAAAAAAGGGCGTACAAGCTGTTAAAGTCAAAGTTTTACTAGCCAAGAATGTTGAAGGATGTCTACCAAGTTATTGAAAGGTGTACAACTTATAAGACAGCTAAGAGCCGAGATGAACAAGGGTAAGCTATGCCCCAACCCATACCTACTAAACCTTAGACTGATGTGAGTGTAGATTTTGCACTTAGGTTACTGAGGACAGCAAGAGGGAGGGATTCAATTATGGTCGTGGTTGATAGGTTCGGTAAGATGGTACACTTTATGCCTTACAACAAAACTAATGGTACTTGAGCTATTTCTTTTCTATTTTTGCAAGAGATCATAAGATTACATGGAGTTCTAAGGAGTATCATGTCCGATCGGTATCCTAAGTTTTCAAGCCAATTTTGGAAGACTCGACAACACCAATTAAGGACAAACCTATTGTTTAGTACATCTTGTCATCCCCAAACTAACGAATAAACAGAGGTCATCAATCGAACTCTAAGATCTCTTCTTCGAGCTACAATTGGATAAAACAAAGCTAACTAAGATTCTTGCCTTTGAATAGTAGAGTTCACCTACAATAGTTCCATCCACAAGATAACAAAGAAGACTCCATTTGAAGTAGTGTAAGGTTTCAATCTCGAGCTACCACTTAAATAGGGACAAGCGCTGAAGATCGATCAAGAAGACTTAGGAGCCTTAGACTAAGCTAGGACCCTTTAATAGATTTACCATCGAATAACCAAACTATTGACTCAAGCTGCCACAAAATTTGCACGTAGAAGCTAAGGAAGGAGAAGATAAGCGTCATTCCAACCAAGAGTGCTTGTGTAGCTACATCTTAGTAAGGAAAGGTTCCTAACTAAGAGGAACAACGAGCTCTCATCCTGATTTAAAGGACCCTTCCGAGTGCTCCAAAGGACAAACAACAACACCTATAAACTCAAACTTCTAGATGGGTATGGAGTCTCCAATGCCTTTAATGTTATTGATCTGAGCCCTTACATTCTTGACAATAAAAACGTTCTAGTACAGCATTCTAAGGATTTGATCCCATATCCTAAACAACTTGGAGGGGATGATGGGAATCAATCCCTTAGACCCTTAACTTAAGCTAGGGTAAGGGGCCTAGCCAGCTTAACTACTTGAATACTCAACTACCAAGCTAATTGTAACCACTTGAACCTATAAGATACCGTCGCTCTATGTAGCCTTCCAAATTCTTAACCTACTTGGTATACAACCTTAATCAATTATGATCTACTTGAATTGTCTAAGATGCCCAACTTAGCCTACACGACCTACCCTAAAGAGTCAAGCTAACAAAAAGCTCTTCAAATGCCGACTTAATCATTACCTATCAGAAGCCATTATTAATAGGCACACCAACCACTCCAGTAACGACATGTATCCCTACATCTTCGCACAGCACTTGATAAGTGAAATCTTTTCTTTTTAAAAGGATTACAAGAATGTCCTTCTATATTTTATTAACATTTACATGTATTTCTTACCCTTTTTAGTAAATATAGCTAGCAGTGTAACTTTAGTGCAACCGAATATAAATACCCTATTATGTCATTTGTTATATTTAGATTATTATCATTAATGAAATGTTTACTATGAGTTTTCCTTTCCATATTGTATTAAGAGTTGTCCAACCCCTAACTCTTAGCAATCCTTAAGCAAGGTTGTGCCAATGAACAACCCATCATCTCGAACTATGAGTTACATCTAGTGACGTAGTGCTTCTTAAGTGCTTGAACAGTAAGTCACATCTGTGAGTAGCTTACAAGGTTTATCTTATTTCCCTTTTATGTTTGTTACCCTATCCAAAACCCTACCTAACCTTTCTCAAGTAGCTTTTTCTAGAGGACCCATCCACGCTACAATAAACCTTCTTTTGAGGCACATCAAGTGTGCTAAGGCATTATAAGTTTCATAAGTATTGCCTTCTATATTTTATTTTCCATCCTTTGTTCTTGTTTGTGATGATATTAATTTTAATGAGTTACATTTGCAATTAATGTTTTTCTCAAATCCTATAATATATGGTAGGTTGGATTAAAAAAAAAAACCATTGTATATACTATAACTCACATTCTATTATGTATCAATTCCCATCAATATTGCTTATTACCATTAATGTTAATTTGCTTAAGTTAATAATGGCAATTGTCTCTATTTTCTTAATTGTCTGCTATAATAACTTTTGTTACTTATAAACCATGAAAATGAGACATTCATTTCAAAACCTTATATCACATAAATTATTGGGGAAATTGTATAAAATCCCTTAAACTTTGACCTAGATACAGTTTACCCCTCTAAATTTTTAAAGTGTAGTTTTTTATCCCTAAATTTTCATAAATTGGCAAAACAACCTCTTAGCTTAAGAATAATCCCCTTAAACTTTGATTTTAGTATATAAATATGGGATATTTATACATCAAAATTAAAGTTTAAGAAATGTTTACACAACAAAATTAAAGTTTAAAAGGGTTATAGAGGTTATTTGTCAATTTATGAAAGTTTGGGGACTAAAACCTACACCTTGAAAGTTCAGAGGAGCAAACCACATCTAGGTTAAAGTTTAGAAGGATTTTTTTCATTTTCCCCTAAATTATTTTACCAAATCCTTTGTATTTTAATTTTGTCTAAATGTAATATCATTTTGCCATGTATGAAACATGATAATAATACCAACCATCTCTTTAGCATAGAACAAACATGCTAATTGTCTCTAAATGCTTATTGCAATTAATGTTGATTATCTTTATTTTTTAAGTATATTAACGTGATTTTATCATTTATAAACCATGATAATAAATTATGTATTTGTTAGGAATGAGTAGGTACAGAGTAAATAAGGTATGAGGTCCTCTGCATTCCTTACCCTATAAGCTACAAGTTTGCAAATTTTAGAATTAGAATTTATCTTATAGCACCCCCAAACCATCTTCGAACCTATATTATGAAAAAATTGTACTTAGTGGGACCTATAAATTTTATCTTTCTTCTTGTAGATTTCAAGTTTATGTGATAGCAAAAATATAATATATATATATATATAAAATATATGATATAATGAGCTTTTTCATATGCAAAACTTATAAACCTATATCAAAATTTGTAAAATTAAAAAAAAAAATCAATATTCGTTATTGCAAGTTTATGTAATCATACTACTTAGAAAATGATAAAGAATACTGGGAAAGAATGGAAAACCTAAAGTAAAAGAGTCATGTTTAGGGTTATTAACTTATGATTTTTGGCTCCTTTATTTTCCTTTTACTAAAACATTTATTGGCTAAAAATTTTAATACTATCATTTATAATTCAGTTATTAATATTGTTTTATATTTTTTTTATTATGGATACAGGGTAACCTTAAACTTGTATCATTTATACTTTAAAATATAAGTTACAAAGTGGAAGAATGCTCATATCATATGTTCCATGAACAAGTCTCCAAAAATCTATATGTAGAACTTATATTTTGAATCTTGATACTCATCTGAGACCTACCGATTGAGTAGGATATGGGGTATACCCTGCATAATAAGCTTATTCGCTCACTTTTTCCTACATTGATGATAATTAATATAATATATCTCTTTTATAAAATGTTTTCCATTCCTAATTAATGCAAAGCCTTTTTTCCATGAATACTTTCTCAATACATCTTATCCCTTTTTGTTTTAGAAAGACGCATTCTACTTTAAATTTGTTTATTTTCAAAATCAATTTATCATATATAAATATATGATATGCAACATTTAATGTAATATTAATATACAATTCACAATATATAATATAATATAAATAGCATAACATAATATTATCATATAATAATATAATATAGTATAACATAACATATTATGATATGATATGTTATAATACAATATAACATATATGCACAATATTTTATGTGTAAGATATGAAATACTTTGTAATGTGACATATATATATATATATAAATTTTTTTATATTCCACTTTTCATGGCATCATTAGTGTTCTTTTTCTTTTTCTTTTTTTTGGTTATATCATATCATTCTATAATAAATAGTTTCCAAAGATCTTTTATATTTTATATTCCACCTTTTTATGGTATTACTAATCCATTTCCATAATTTTATGCCAAACCATATCATATCATATAATCTTTTATATATATTAAGTTAATAACATTCTATTCAACTCCATACTTTAAATATATAGGCCTTTTTTTTTTCCTTCTTTCTAGCCAATATTATCTCTTTATAATATTTAAGTTATATATTAATACGTTTCCTAAATATCTTTTACTATATATACATATCTCTCTCACATTTATGGTTATCAAAATCTCGATTCAACTCCTATGATTTTACGATTTTATGAGCCGCTTACTAATTAAAACCTATATAAATTCTTTTTTGAGCAAAATCCAGTAAAATCCCTATTTGAATCTTTAAAATCAGTATAATCCTAACTCTACTCCCAATTTTACATTATTGAATAGAAATATATGATATTTTTGCTTCATAAGCTTTTAAACTAAACCATCATTTTTCTGACTTAACATGCCTATCATTCTTAACCTCTTGTTTAAATTTCAACTTAGGAAATTACAGTTTTATCTTTCCCTTCTTCTTTCTTTTCAAAGTCGAAACCACGACTTCATGATATTGATTTTATCAAAGATAGAGTATGAAATAATACTTCAAAAGACTTAGAAGATATGAATAAATTAGTGACAGCACTAATAAGAATGTTAGTGATGATGAGGATGACAATGATGATAATGGTGATAAGGGAGATAATAGTTTCAATAATGATTTATATTAGTTTTGTACTTCTATTAATGTTTTATGGATTTGAATAATGATTAATCATTTATGCATAAATATTTGTATTATACTCATATTGTAACTAGAATTTACGATGAATTTCTTTATTTCTACCATACATTTTAAGTTTTCTATTGGCTATTCCATGCATATTTACTATCTATAAAAAGCAAATTTATACAGGTTATAAAATCCTACAATTTTACAATTCGATTTTATAATACGATTCTACTTAACCTTCAGTGACTCTACTAGAATCCCAATTTTGACAACCATGCTCATATTATAATATTTAATTCTCTTTCAACATTATTCACACTATGCATCAATAAGTTTCATCTTTTCTTTTTATTAAATTTATTATTTATTATCTTATATACATATATATATAAAGTACATAACCTTCTATTCAACTCCACACTTTTAACATATTGTTTTATCTTCTTTTTTTTCTCTTTTGAACATTATCTTTCTACAATATTTACATGTACACTAAGTATTAATAAGTCTCTAGAAATATCTTCTACTATATATACATATAACTTTTCATGCCATAACCTTTAAATCTCTCTCTACATTATTTACTACACATTAACAAGTTTCATCTTTTCTTTTTAGTAAATCTATTATCTATTATATAACTATTAATTAAACCATTAATTACTATTCGTCTCTACATTATATATAACCATTATCCAATATTGTAATTTACTTACTGTTATTAACTATCACATTTGCTTTTGATTGTATAATTTTATGTATTTGGTGAATACTCACATTGTTAAAGGTAAAAATATTTTCTTTATTCTTATATTATGTGTTTAGATTATCAACCTCTTCTACTTATTATGCATTTCTTGGTCACATATATACATCTTTTGAATTTGTGATACTTATTTATAGAGATGTATCAATTTGGATTTTATTTAAAATTAGACTTGTTTATTGAATTCTTCATAATTTCCTAAATTTAACAAATGTGATTAACATTATTAATGAGGGCTATATTTATAATGTATTTTTATAACCATACATTTCTTCTGTTTTCCTTACATTTTTTAAATTATTTAAGTATTATTCTATTTCTTAGATCATTTGTTACATATATAGCTAGATAGAGTAATTGTTTTATGTTTTTACAATACTATGCATTATTATTAATTTTTGCACGCACATCACTGGGTGCATTAATGGCTAATAATACATAGTTTCGAAAGCTTTTTACTTTTTTGCAGTCCATCTTTCTATAGATGGTGTCATTAATGTATTTCTATAATTTTTTTTAGTCAAATCAAATCATCATATTATTATGATATATAGTTTTAAAAACACATTCATTTTTTATATCCCATCTTTTATGTTACCATTACTATATTTCCATAATTTTTATTATATTTAATATAATTTCCAAAGCTCATGTTTTAATAGTCTATTGCAGCAAATTATTTCAAATCAAATTGTTTAGATAATCTCATATAATTGAATACTATTCAATAATTCATCTCAATTTAGTCTTTATTTGAAAATTGTATATATTATATATAATTTAGTAATAGAAACATAATAATGTGAAGAGAGAGAGAGAGTGAGAGTTTTTGTGTGTTTTATTTCTTGTTGAAGGTTCAACAAATCTTATCTAACGAGTGATATGTTCTTGGCATTTTATATTACTTAAATATTTTTTAATATCTTTTTATAATGGATGAAAACATTAGACCATATTTACAATATTTGTTTTCAAAAAAAAATTATAACCATATTTACAATATTTGTTTTCAAAAAAAAATTATAATTATCATTCAAACATTTATCTATGAATTGAGCGTATTCTTTAATTAGCTTACACATATTTTTGTTGTCATAATATATTTTATATATATATATTCTTGTTTTATCTATTTGTTAACATATTTACTTATGATACACCCGGTTCCAGAGTATTTCATAATGTGTGATACTGATACCTTGGTTTGTGATTGCATTCTCCCAACCTCCCTCCTAAACAAGACACCAATTTCGTTAATCACTTCCATTTTCTTTCTCCTTCCCTTCCCCTTCCTCTTCCCCTCTTTCGTGAGGAAAACCATTTTTTCCCCCAACCCTTTTTTCACGTAGATTACTTTTCAAAATTGTCTTTAGAAGATCTCATGTTAATACTTGAGGGATTTTGATTTTTTTTTTTTTAAATTTCTCCCCTGAAATGGATCCTTCAATGATAGTCTTATTTCATTGGAAAATTCAACCTCAATCATCATGAATACGGATGATAAGATTGAAGAAATATCTTAAGCTTCTTCCATTGGTGTTGTAGTTTTTATGCATTAATCAACAAATGCCGATAACAAATCCCACGGCTGGCAGGTTGTTCATATGGCTTGTTTCTTGCTTTATATTGATCTCATTGATCTTAGGTGGAGTTTTCCTCGTAACATACATGATCCGCCCTGAAGCGGATCCCATGTTTCTATACGGGGGTATGGCATTGATTTGCCTCCCGTGGTTCTTTTGGATTCTCACGTGCGTTTATCGGCTTATTTCTCGGACATTCGGTTTTAGACTCGTCTGTTGTGGTGGTACCGAAAGTCACAGCGTCTCGAATTCGAGGGGCACCGGGGGTGGTTCCGGGATGGCGGTTTCCAATGCCAAAGCACCTAGGAGCCCTCATGAGATCAATGCCGGTGCCGGTACGGGTTCTCCTACAAACGATCCGAGACATGTACGTTTCGGAGAAGAAGTAGTTGTTCAGCAACATGATCAAACAGGCAACCATGATGGGAGTGGTTATTTGAGAAGTGATTCGGTGAATGATGCTTCGTATCGGTCGCACGAGAGCGAAATCCCTCTGGCTTCATCCATGGCAACTTGATCTCATCAAAACCCTCAGAGCAGAATCAGCCTCGTGTCAAGCTCAAGCTTATTATACGACGTAAATGACATCCTCAGCATGGTGATTCCGAGTTTCTTGTCTCTCAAAGGGAAGCTATTCTCCTCTCACTCATTGTGATTTATTTTTGAAACTGTGATTAGTGACTGAGACATTTTCTATAACATGATGAAGAATGTTGTACCATTATATGAGTTCTAATTACTAATTAGGTTTTATCCACATTTTGTTCTTACTAGACAATCTTTTAATTAGTTGTATATAAGAACTCTATCTCGTAATTCGATTTTATAAGACGTTGAACTTGAGGCTCTTTGGTTTTTGTTCGAATTAACATTTGCATGACAACAGTCTTTGTTTTCCTCGCATCTTTCCTTCATCGATAGCATGTGATCGAGGGGAATAAATCCATCACAAATATCTATACTTCTATTCCTTCAATTTAGTGTATATTCTTTTATTATTTTGTTTTCTTTTTACAATTTAGTGTTAAATCAAATCGAAAGTATAAAAATATAAACACTAAACCTGCAATTTGAAAATATAAATAAAGAGTAAATTACGAAAAACAAGAGTACTCATCCCTCGAGTTTATATTTTCTTTCTTGCTTTCTTTCTTTCCTTTTTTTGTTTTTTTCAAAGTGATGCATAAACAAATTGAACACTATTTAGAGTACCATGCTTATGTTAACAAGACAAAATTGATAAAATTATCAATTATGTCGGATGTAATTCAAGAGTAGGTTATCAATAGTTTCGCCATTATTCGCACAAGTTGTCTGATTATGCAAGCTAAACAAAAAATAAGCATCGTGTGGGATATATATTCTAAAATACTTGCTTTTTTTCTTTCAATACCTTGCTCGATTGCAGTATATCAATAAATATATATATTACGTAAAACCCTGGTAATTTTTCCATATTATATTCGTCTTTTAAGTGTATCAAAATAAACTTGAAGAAAAAGTATATCTAATGAACAATAGGAAGAGAGGTGATGATTGCCTCCCAGTGAAATGATTTGTAATATGGATGACTATGTCCAAAACAATGTGGTACCATAAACCCTCATGTTAACATAAAAAGTACAATCATGCCATGCCTCTCCATTTATGGTAGAATTAAACAATACAACGTTAAGTGCAAAAACATAATTTAGTTAACATGTTGTAATGATAATTAAAGCTAGCACTAATACAAAATTGTATGAATTAGATACGGCCTATAAAGAATTGTTGCAGTTGACTATTTATTGTAACAATTCTACTTTTTAGAATGTATCTATTTTAAAATTTTTTTTTTCCATATTTTAGTATTATTTGTGTTGGCATTTGGCTCTCGCCATAAGATTTCCAGCCCAACTCAAGTGTTTCCTTAGTCGAAAGAGCGAGATTGGGCCTACACAAACAACATGAGTAAACTAAATGGGATATTGGAGGTTACTTCAGCACAACCAATCTATTACTATAGTTAGTTTAGGAGAATGTTGTACCAACTTGAGAGAGAGAGATTAGAGGCTTCTTTGAGCCCCCTAAGCCTACTCACGTAGGGATGCTTAAGGATCTAATTAAGGAGGATGGATGGAAGTGAATGGCGATCTCTTATCGACTAACCCCCTATAGTGTTTGCACATTTAGTAACAAATCCCTGTAGGGTTATTCGATTAAGTTGCTCCCTTCTATATGGATCATTTGTCTTCTCCTGCCTACTTATCCAAAGGGGCCAGACATGTACATGGGCTAGTCTTCGAGATTTAGGGCCCCATGTCCAGTATAAGCCATCAATAAGTAGGTACATTAATGGCTTGTTCATTTGGGGAGAATAGCAATTCTATTCTTCTTGAATCTTAATTACGTTGTTTACTTTACTTTTGGGTCCATAATTGTGATTCCATTGAAATTATAATTACGTAAACATCAGTAATTGGGATTCTCCACCAAGATCTTTGAATCTTAATTCCAAACTTTAACCCCTTCTTTTTTCCAAAACTATCCTCTTAGAAAATTGAAAATTACATACAACTAGCCCCTATTAAACACAATTCTAGAAATCATCTAAACTAAACTCATTTCTTTTTTTTTTTTCAACTTAACTTTCTCTATCGATTTCCTTCACTCTTCGATAATAATCAAACCCTAACCCATTCACTGTTTGCCAAGCAAGCCTCTACCTCTTTCTTCCTTTCAATCTCTCTCTCCCTGATTCTCCATCTCATCTTTTAGGCATATAGTTTTATCAAATCTAAAAATTAATCATATTACTAGTAGAATAGAGAATCAATTGAAAGCATGTGCTAATGAAGTGAGATCTAATCAATTAAAGGCTGCATGGGTTAAATATGTTTGATTCTTCGATCTGTACAATTGTTGGTGATCAAATTTGTTTCCTTCGATCTCTCTCGCCTCAATTTCTTTGCTTCTTCAATTGGTGGCAAGATCTATTGGGTTGAAGGACACATGGGTAAGACATGTTTGCTCCTTTGATCTATGTAATTATTGGTGGTAAAATTTGTTAGTTTGATCTCTCTAGCTCAATCTGTTTGCTTCTTTGATCGGTGGCAAATTTGTTGGGTTGAAAGCCACATGTGTACAATTTGTTTGCTTGTTCAATTTGTGCAATTGTTGGTGGTTAGATCTATCAGGCACATGGGTTAGATCATCGAAGTGGTAGCGGGTTGTGTTTAAAGGGTATTTTTGGGGATGTTAAATCTATTACATCCTAATTCTATTATGTTATTTTTTTCTCAAGCATCCATTCCTTAAGAATGGTGATTTCATTACATGTCTATTCCTTATGTCGAAGTGAACGAGCTATAAGTATACTTTCGAAATTTGCAATATTAAAAACACTGCATAATGTACTTTACTACTGCAGGATTCATTGTATTTTCAAATTGGCACTACTTACTAGCGATTAGAAGTGCTAGTACATATTGTGAGGGTTTCCTCATATTGCAAATTGAAAAAAGATTCATTAATATACAAAATATGATTACAATAAGAGAAAAATTGACTAAAATGTAATTACTAGTATAAATTGACAATTGCAACTGTTGTTCATAAACCATTGTTTGCAATTGCTTTTTTTTTTTTAAAGTATAGGTGAATGTTGTCAATTGTGTAACGTAACATTAAAGTATATAATAAATGAATTGAAAACTCTCACCAAAAGTTTAAATTTATCATTGGAGTGAGCTTTAAATAGTGTTTAGTTGAAAAAGTGGATAAAAAAAACTAGACATGATAAGTATAAGGAGTATTAAATAGTACAAATTCTGTATACCACATTTGATTTGAATGATATTAAATATAAAAATAATATTAATTAACTCAATATTATAATATGAAGGAGTATTTTTGAGAATGCAAAATATTTTTTATTTTTATCAAGTGAATTTTATTTTTATCCCATACCACGATATAAATAGGACAAAATTTAAACATTTTGTTTAGTCTATTAATCCAATTTTTATCCAATCGCCAAGTAAAATTATAAACTAAATATAAGATAAAATTTTGCATTTCGTTCAGTAACATAAAAATTATACAACCTAACACCATCTTATAATTTGTATTTTTAGACCCTCATCAACATAGGAGCTTAAACATTAACTAGAATCCAGTGTAAAAATACTTAAATGGATGGTTAAAAAAGATGGCGAAAGCATCTCGTTAAACTCACACTGTGATGATTCTCCCCAACCCCGTGCATCAATTGATCTATAGTTCAAAGCTTGTAGAGTGATACTATTAAAACAAAGGGGCAAAAAATAATAATAAGCCATCATTATGTTGGTATCATTTTTCTCCATTAATTATAAGAACATCAAGGAACCGTTAAATTTGACAGACTAGTGAGAATAAAGTGCGAGACAGTAATCCGGGCTACTTTCGTCTTATTATATATTTCATATTTAAGCGTCAGGAAATAGAATTCACGATAATAATAATAATATACCAGCTGATTTGATTTTAGTCTGTGCACCTTTTTGGCTTCTAAACATATTACATGACCTTACAAAATTCTACATAGTGACCTAGGCATTAGTTATTATAGGTTCACTTCTCTATGATACCAATTCGATTATTGCCTTAATATGAAACAGCTATTACGCGTTTAATTGAATTTTATATATGTTATAGTAATGCCATTAAAAATCCTATTTTTTTTAAAGAAAAATGAATAATCATTCACTACTTAAATTTATGAATAGCAATTCAATGCCGGGGTTAATTTTTTTCCTCAAAATTCTCTAATAAGATCAAAAACAACAAATAACAATTTTATTACATTCCTCAATAATGATTATTACATTATAACTTTATTCCATTTAACAAAGTAAATATCTTGTTCCATTCTGTGAAATAAAATACAATATAAATCATAAATACGTGGTACCGGATTTTTAAATATATTCAATAAGCTAAATATAAAATTAAAAAGCCTGAGTTCTCTTTACTTTTCATTTTTGGACCTATATGTTTACTTCCTTTCATTTTAAGAACTAATTTTTATAATACGAGTTTATAGGGATGATGAAAACAATAATAATTAATGATTTTGACGATGATGAAAACGGGTCTAATAATTAAACTAGAAAAATGTTCATTGTTGACATAAGACTGATTGTCCGAAAACAAGACCATCCGACGTTCCGTAGCTTTAATTAATGATTCCGATACTCTTCCTTTACTCTTTTGAGATAGAACGCAACTAAAATAAGGCAATAACAAAAAGGGAGAAAAAAAAAAAAAGTAAATAATGGTTTTATCTATTTTGACAAGACCATTTATGAAGTATTTATCTCATAAAAAAAGTGCTCCTATACAAGGTCCTTCATTTAGCTCTAATATTTTATGTATAACACTTTCAACCGAGGTACTGTTAAAAATAAATACACACTTTATACACCTTTCTATTTCTCATTTTATTTCGAATATCGAGCTTAATCTCAATTCTACTCAATCTCTTCTTTTGTTTGTTCATAATCATTTCTCGATTTATTTATTAAATCCTAAAAATTTGTTCACAGGTTTTGATAAAATTCTTTAGCTTATAACTTATGTCTCTAATTATATTCGTCATCAATAATGCATAATAATTTATAGTTTCCAATCTGTATTAAGATATAACTTTGATTATTTTTTTTCTTCAAACATTCTTGTTTAAAATTCTCTGAATCCGATTTCGGATTAATTATAGATTTTATCTATGTTTCGGATCTCTAATTCTTAAATCTTGTGATGCAACTTACTTATTACACTTATCCGAAGGTTGAAAAAAAAATAAATAAATAAAAGAATAAGTTACATTAACTATCTCTTCAAACTTTGTAAATAATACGAGTACTCCACTCTTTTAAAATACAACACTCACCTTCCCTTTGAGGGATTTTACCCTGTAGGATGTTAATGTGGCATAAACCGTAATATGTCATTGCTATGTCATCGCCTCAATAACAATATTAATAACTTTAATTAAATATTATATATGTTAGATAGCTAAAATTAATTTGAAAAATAAATTAAAATTTTTCTTTAAAAAATAATATAATTTTATACACCCAAATGGCAAATTGCGTATGTGCATACTAGTAATATTTAACGTGACAATTCTTCTACTATTGTTTTCCCCATATCATATATGTTAAACTATAGAAGGATTTTTAGGTTTTCAAGTTAAAACAAAAACGAGAAACAAGAACATAAATTAGGATATCACGTCAATAGAGACGAGGTTCCGTACTTTCGTTGGCCGATGCTACTCTGTAATTGTGGCCGATAAGATATAATGTGTTGTCGTATACATTTGTGATTAGCGCAAATCATTAACCCGGATCAGAGTTGTCTTATGAAGTTTCCAGTTTCGGTAAAATTAAGTTTAGAAATTTTTTTTTTATTTTACATCTTTTTTTTTTTCATTTTTTCAAATTTGAATTTAATTTTTATAATTTTCATATTCATATAATTACAATATACATATCTATTTTTTAGTGAAAATTGCAGCATATATTTTTTAATTTTTCCAAATTTAATTTTGTTTCTATCAACTCTTGTTATTTTATATTTATAATATTTAAATAAAAATATCGATTATGATAATGAGGCAAGAATGTGGCAATGATACGTTATTGTTTGTGCTACTAGGAGTCATACTAAGCAAAAATGGGGGTATAAGTGTAGTATTTGAAAAAAAATTGAAGTATCCATATCATTTATAAAGTTTATAGGCATGATTAATACAATTTACTCAAAATAAAAATAAAAAAGGAAAAGTAGGTGAAAAATACTTAAAGTATCTAAGTTGCTATTATTATTTCATTTTAAAAGTTAATATCGGACCCCAAAACAATAGTCATAATAATTCCAACGTGCATACCATTTTAGAATAAAAGCTGATATTACAACCGCTATTTTAGATTCGATTCACATAAGATATCAACGATTAACTCGTTTTTAAGTAAACAGTTCATAATTTAAACATATTATTTACTTACAAAAATATAAAATTATACATACTAAGATTTAATAAGCTAATCTTATTTAATCAAGTAATATATAAATTGATATTAAAAGATTTAAAAATAAGGCCCAAACTTTGAGAGCGTAACCAATCCTCAGTTTTATAACCCCACTCTCTAAGATCCCGCAGTTACTAACTTTGAGATAATTAAAAGCCGTTTTTTAATTAGCATCTATAACAATATCTATACAGATATGAGTAACTAATTATTCACTAAGTTAGGAAGGAGACATAAAACTATATATCAAGTACAAAACAGGGTTATCAGCCAATTATTTTAATGCAATGTAATAAGCAAATGTTATCATACGACGTTATCTGATCCGTCGTGAAATTAGAGAAATTATATCTGCTTTAATTCGAGTTGAAAAGTTTAACGCACATTTCAACAGCTCACGACTAAACTCAATCTTATGCTATGGAGACGTCGCTCCTTCAGCAACTACCTTTGAACCATTGCCTTTACCCTTACTGCAACCTTCTCTTCTATTACTTAGTTCGACTAAAAATAAAGAAGAGAACAATTATACTATCCAAAACTATCCATTTCAAAGAGATCGATATTTGGCCGAAGAACCCTAAACACTTCCTCTAATAGGTTGTAATGCATGTTCAATTTAGATTTATAAGTCATATATTAATTAAGTCTAACTTAAGGCGTTCAAGCCTTTCATGCAAAACAAACAATTATAATTCAGAGTATCAAACCAAAATCACACAATTTAACCCGGAAACACACACACATGCACATGCACACAAGCAAGTTACCTATCAAATACAACCAAGTATAATCTCAAACCTCTGAGTACTATAAAACAGTACTCTGAAATACAATAACGTATTAATCCTAAATTACCTAAAATTTCCAATTTGCTACTCAAGTTTGATATGAGTCATATTATCGTTGTTTACTCCTATAATATAAATATCATTTTTAGTATTTATATCCTTATTTCCTATAAGCTTCAAACCATTATTTCTAATTCAAATTTACAATTTTACTCAATTGGTCTGGTTTAATATTACTTATAATCATAACTTTATTAAATATATATATATATATATATCATAAATGTTGAATGTGTATTATACTTTCTATGTTGCTTATCGTATAACCTTTATTAAACATATAATTATAACGTAATAATATAACATAATGTTATTAGTGAATGTGTCATTTCAATAAGTAATATATATCTATAGCATATATATATTTTTCAAATAACACTAATTACGTTTAAAATATTATATAATATGTAATTTATCTTATACGTAAAATCATCATATTGTGTCATACGTACTAATAGTGGTATTAATTAAACACCATGTTGAATGCATGGCTATATAGATATAGATATATATATAAATATATATATATATACTAGTAGACAACGCATCTGCATTGCGTATGTAAAGTTGTGTAGTATAATCAAATATATTATGATATTAATAAAAGATATTAATAGATGAGCAACAAAGATAGATGGAGGTCGTGAGGAGAGGAATAAGGAGAAGTGAGAATGTTAGAGGAGGGAGGAAGAAATAAGAAGAGGGTTACATTTTCTTAAAATCTCTAAATTACCATATATCTATAATCAAATATATTAAAGAAAATCATTTACCAATAACCAAAATTTTATTTAAAAGGTTAAATAAATAAAAACAATTAAGATGTTATTTCGACTGTTGCTTAATACTCTATCCACTTTAATAATATAGATATATGAGAAAGATAATTCATTCATATATATATATATATATATATATTTAACTAGCTCCTTTATGGGTTATTAAATGAAAACAATAAAAATTTAATTATCAATATTCTAAGTTTAAAATTAAAAAAAAAAATTATGAAATTGTATAAGCAAAATGCTTCAATTAAGAAAATAACCGGATTACGGATATATCTTTTATACAACTATTAACTAAAAGAACCAATACTTATAATTATAAAAATGAAGTTATTTGAAAATATTAAACACAAAAAAATTTGAATATACTAACCTTCTTCTTCTTCTTTTCTCTTTCTTTCTCTCTTTTTCTTCTTTTCATTTGATCTCTCTTTCTCTTTTTCTCTCGTCATTTCTCTCTTTCTCTCTTTTCTTTTCCAATCTCTCTCCCTCTCTCTCTCTCTCTCTCATCTGTATGGCTCAAAGCCATACATTTATATAGCATGACTTCATTACCTTATTTAAGAAAGTCAAAGTATTATTTTTTTTTCTTTTATTGATCAAATTATACGTGACTTTTCTAATATAATTTTATCATGATTTATTATTTATAAAGTTTCATAACATACTTTAAAAATAGTAGGACATTATATTATATATCTAATTTAAATTTTCTATTCTAGACTAATTAAAATTTAACCTAATAAAGTTTACATTATAATCTATATATTGATTGTATTTCAACTTATTTTTGAAATCCAACTTTACAGTACTATTCATTATAACTTTTGGAGAACTCAAATTGCCATTTAATCTTATTTGAAACTACTTTTTCCTTAGTCTTACGTTCTAAAATAAGACCATAAATACTCTTTTCTTTAATATAATATATATATATATGGACAAGTTCTATTAATTATTTGACACTTATTCATATATATCTTATATATAATTTTACTTACTAATATTAATTATTAAGATCACGTAATTGATTTTAAAAGATTTATTACAAGCCATATCTAAAATTACAAAACTCTACGATACAATGATTAAACCTAATAAACTTAATACTTTTAAGAAAATTATATATAAATGAGCTTAATTTGAAATATTAAATCCATATAGTTACTTCTTTTAATTTTTAGTACATTTGTCATGAAGGTTGAACTTAATTCTAGGAACGCTGATTTAATTCACAATTTCTAAAGTATCTCTCAAGCATTAAACTTTTCATTTTATTTCTTATCAATTTATATAATTGCATATAATTTATTTCTATCGATTCATTAATTATTGGTACTCGTTTTGTACGTTTTCGATAAATAACGGGTAATATACGTATAACTTAATAATTTAATATTTTATTATTTTATTTTCTTAATTCTAAACTTATAAGGTCATTTCTATTAATATTTCTAATTTCTTAATAAAATTCAAGCTCGATCAGATAATTTATACAATTGCTTTAAATTTTACAATCTGTTTCCGAATAGATCGATTAAGAATTATTTACCAGTTTTTGTAGGATCTCATAGTTAAGAACCATGATTTTATTGCTTTTATTTCCTTTTTTTGTGAAAGAAAAAATAAAAAACAAAACAGGACACCACACAGTGAATATTTACATACATCTATAACAAAGTGTAATGGATGCCCTATATTAAACCTTTTGAAACATTACCTTATAAAATGAAAGGAGCAAACACATAGATCTCGAAATTAATAAAAGTGGGGAAAATTTAGGTAGTATTAATGTATTTTCTCTAGTTAAATATATAGAACAATCACTTATGGTTTAAAAACAACAAAGTCCATGGTGCTCATAGTCTTCATTATAATGGCATTGCACCACCATTTTGTACGCATGTAATTAGGGTGTAATTGAATCGAGTTGAACCAAATAGTATTAGTCTCAAGCTCGAGCTCAAGTTCCACCGAGCTTTAAATTTTAAGCTCGACCTGGACTAAAAAACATATATGATAAGTATGAGTTCAACTTGATTAGTTTGATTAAGCTTGAACTTTATAAATTTTCTCTAACTAATATCAAATTTGCTTATATTTAAATAAATTAAAAATATACTAAAAATTATACTAAGGTCGATTGTGCTCGCAAGCTTAGTATTTTAAAGCCCAAGCTTGGCTCGATTTACTACTCGAGTAGCAAGCTTAAGCTTGACTCAATTATCACCAAATTGAATTCGACTAAAACTTAAGCTGAGATTAAGTGGTGTAAACCAGCTTAGTTCATTTACGCCCGTAGTTGTAATTAATACGACTTAAAACCCATTGTTCATCAAGACTATTATAATTTAATGGTATGAACTTTGATCTCCCAAATGGATAGATCACATTCGAAACCCCCTCCTTGAAATTATAATGCTACAATGTTGTAATGTTATTTGGCCAAAACAAAAGAACACATCCTTTAACTAGAAAAATAAGCATGTAACAAAAATATAATTAGCCCTTCACCTTTTTTTTTAAAAACTAGTAAGGAAGATTGAAGGATTAAGAGAAGAAAATAAGAAAGAAAGAAGAGTTATGATAATGAATGATGATATGCTACTAGTTAACTATGACATTTTTCCCCCCTAAATTTCATTAGGCTAGTGGGTTAGTTTGTGCATTAAATGATTAGTCCACTTTAACCTACAGTTTAAAGCGATTAGGCTAATTTAGCCTACTTTTTTAACAGGTTGAATTTTTTAAACTCTCAACTCATTTTTCAAGTAGGTAAAATGGGCTGACCCATAAGCTATAATCCATTTACATTGCTCTAAGAAATATTTCTCTATCATGTTCTTTTATAATTTATTCTAATGTAGTAAAAAAAAAAAAGGAAAAATCCATGTGAAAAAATTATTGAAAAAATGATTAACGGATATGATGCAAAGACATATTCTCATAATTTTGAAGTAATGGATATCTCAAACAAAAAGTCTAAAGATAAAAAAATTGAATTAAAAAGTAGCTAAAGCTATATGACAATTTTGTATATTTCCCTATAAGCTTTATTATTAGTTGCTTTGTATAATGAATAATTTCAAGGAAGCTACATACCCAACTTTCAATAATCTTTGAAAATATTAACCTTGATCTACCAAATTCTAATTCCTAAATTGAAATAACAGGAGACTGTACACAACTAAGAGTGAATGATAAGTATTAGTTTTATAAGTTATAATCGCTAATGTATAAGCATATGTAAATGAGGAACAAATTTGAAGTGCTTATTTTATGTGCATAAAGTAGAATTTTCAATAATATGCCACAATTAGCTTTTTACATTTTCATGAACTTGCTCCTCAATTCTAAATTAACATTATCCATCGATTGTCCTTTGTTTATTTAGTCAGTATCATACATCATTTTCTAGAAGATTATTTTTTTCTAAGATTGTTGATGGTAAATTTCAAACCTAGGCCTACGGATTAGCAAAGCTAGGGCCCAATTGCCTACCTAGGACAACACTTGCAATTAAAGCTATGGGTACCCTACTCAACACATCACTCAGCTAATGCAGGGAGTAGCCATACCTTAGCTAAACTTTAGAGCAGGTTGTTGTAGGCGCCCCGTCCCTCTTGTACTGTGGCCAACCTACTAATGCTCGACCATCTAAGTTAAGTGTTGTCTTAGAAGGTTGGGTAACCATATTGTATGGCGCCCCCAAATCATTAAATGCGAATTAGACAAGCAAGTGCCCTAGCTGTATTGTGCCTATAATGTATTAAATACGAAATGACAAGTGCTAAACTCAAGACAGTCACTCCCTAGTCGTATCAAAAAATCTTACCAACCCTAAACCTCTAAGAAAACCTTAGGTATAACAAATTGCAAGCTACTAACATTAAAATGCAGTTCTTAGCCTATAAATACTCTAACCCGCTCTGTGACTAAGTAAGTACACATGACTTACATGCCTACACTTTACTTAACTTTCCTATTATTAGAGAACCAAATTAAGCATTGGAGTGATCCACTAGATAACCTTTGACTATTCTTCTCACTCTGTCTGTCATATATATTACTATGACTTGGTTTCAAGGATCCATTAGGCCTAAAATCTCTATCAACAAAATCTAAGATTACTGGAGATCGTTAATGATAGTCTATAACTATACATGTAACTTGATTTAATTTTATTTTGAAATCATTGGTGATGCTCTATGAAGTATACCACTCTCAGCTTTACGGTTACTAGCTAAAAAAAGAACAAAATTTTAGTTAAGATTGTGTAGGTCATAATTGCATAATCTATGGCGAGATGCAAAAAATGTGAACTTTTTTTTTTTTCTCACTTCTCTAATGACGATGGGTTATACCTACTTATCAATGAAGGTAGATAGCCACCACCATAGATGGGGCATATGACTCATCATGCCATTTTTTTACTTTGGCTATCTACCCTAAGATTAGGGCATAGCTAGCTATGTATCCCATATAGATTTTGATTTGTATAATCAAGTATACCTATAATATTATTTTCTTAAATAAATAATTATAAACCAAATAGAAATCAAATAGAAATGTGGAATTCTTCATGACTTGATAGAAATATTCTATCAAAATGTAATTTGAATTTATATTAGGTAATACAAATGGTTTCGAGCAATTTCATGGATAATATTTATATTATTACCTATCTGTTTTATTCTAATGTTGACAGATTATTTGACTCATCTAGAATGTTCATAACTTATTTAAATATAATCAAGGATGTTTATTTTATTAACTGTACTAATAGATATGTGATTTGTTAGTCTTTTACTAGTCATCTTTTAAGAATTTTTCAAGAGAAAACATAAGTTGGCAAAATTAAATTGTAAAAAAGGAAAATAAATTTATATAGCATCAGTTTTCCGCCAAACCAATTGTAGATACCCCATTTTTACTCCCTTTTTATTTTTTTTCAAAATTTTTAGAATAAAATAAAAGGTCCTAAATTTAGGAAAATACAAAAAAAAATTAATAAAACCCAAAAAATAAGAAATTTAGAAAAATAAAAAAATTAGAAAATTTAAGAAAAGCCAAAAAATAAGAAATTTAGAAAAAAAAATACAAAAATAAATGATTTAGGAAATATAGATAAATAATAATTTTAGATAGTATAATAGAATGGTTTTTTTTTTTTATTTAAATAAAAAATAAGGAAAAAGTCATTGGGTTTAAGCTTAGATTTGAATCTAGCCCATGTTGACCTTATCTATATGCGCGATTTATTTGCACATTTAAATAAAGCACAGGGATAAGCAATTAGACTAGCATTTGCATTAGACTTGAGGTCTTGAGTTTGAATCTTAGCAAAGGCATGAAAAGCTTTTTGCTTTTTTTTTTTTCAAAAGACACACTACCACATCATTTACAGCACATGATGCCACGTATCAAGGCATCATTATGCCATATCCACGGTAGGATACGTAGCATTACTACACAACAGGTGTCACCACATAGCATGACATATGTCGTCACGTCATCGTTACGTGTCTTCAAGACACTTAGTAATTCCTCGTTGGTTAATACTTCTAACGTAGCGCCATGTCAGCACATCTTTCTTTTGCTTTCCTCCATCTTTCTTCTTTTTCTCTAAGATTCTCATGTTTTCCTTGTTGGATAGTTTACTTTCAAGTTTGATTTAAGCCTTTTTCTTATACAATTTGACCAAATTATTGAGGGAACCTTAAAGCCTGCATAAGATGCTTCAAATCCAACATAAAAATAGGACAAGATTTAGTCATTAATTCAATCAAAATTAGAGTAAAAATTTGGAAAAAAAGTAGTAAATGCAATTTTTTTTTCTCAAATTTCTTTTAGGTGGTGATCTCTCTAGGGAGCTTCATATCTTTCCTCATACATATACTCACCAATCAACTCTCTCTCATGAACCTACTTGCTCCGTAGGGGCTCTCTCTCTCACTTCCACACCAGACCATGCATAGTACACTCATCGGCCACTTACTATCCACCATAAACACTCAAACAGGACCCTCTCTCTCATTCTTTTCTTGAATAGCACACACACACCACTATTGTTGAACCTAGATCTCCTCTCAACCAAATCCAAGTTGAACATGCACATAGCCACTCGACCTTCACCCTCTCTCCCGCTCTCATATCCACCCACTCTTGGCCACAACAACACTAGTGGCAGCAACACAACCTACATACCGCGGCCACCACTTACTGCTTAATTCGCAGCCAACCCAACCACACCCCGACGATCCCCTGGAATTGCACCATCTCTCTCTCTCACACAATTGCACCACCATCGAACCCCCCTCTCACTCTTTCAAAATAACCCTTCTAAACTTATGCCCTTTCACTAACGTAGCCACCACCATAAGGACGCCTAATGCCAAACTCTAATCTGAGCTTCCTCCCCCTCTTGCTTAACTACTCTCACACACACTACCCTCTACGCCCATTCATAACTGTACCCAATCCGAACCTTACAGACAATTCGCAACTACCACTCATCGTCCAAACACCGACCACCTTTAAAACGGCCACTGTTAGCCACAGCATTTTCCTTATACCTCCTAACCCCAATCGGAAACTCATGAAATCAACCTTCTCCACTCATTTTAGTGGCTAAATCATCTTAAAACACGTCTTGCTGTTGTTGCTATTGAAGAAGGTTTGAGATCTAACCTGGATCCTGCACTGACTTATGCTTAGTTCCGATTCAAGCTTAGTTCGACTTTGTCTCTTGTTTTGTATTTCAGTTATTTTAATTTTTTTTATTATTATATTAATGTAGTGTGTAATTGTAAATTAAAGTAAAAAAAAATCCAAATAAAGAAAAAGAAAAGGAAAGAGAATATAAAAAAAAGAAAAAAAGGGGGGGGGGGGGGGTAGGGGTAGGGGTAGTGTAGTTTAGTTGCTTTTTTATTTATTTATTGTTTATTTATTTATTTTATCCGATTGTAATTGTAATAAAAAAAAAAAGAAAAGAAAAAGAGAAAAGCTTAGTTTTTTTTTAGAGAATAAAAAATAAGTATAAAATAAAATTAATTAATAATAAAAATAAAATAAATAAAAATGAACAAATCGTCTTATCACTTAGAAAAACCAATTTTTCAATAAAAATAAAAAAATAAATCAACTATTTTCTAAACTATGGTGTTTTAGAATTTTCAAAAATAAGACCCTAATTAGAACTCTTAGAAAATTTCCTTAATTAGTATCAAATTGGGTAAAAATGTAAACCCGATTTTTTTTTCAAAAATTAAAATCAACTCAACCTCCTAACGTTTTGGTGAAACAAACTACGGAAGTCTGATTTCGAATTACGAATATGTAGGCACCCGTACGTACGGAGCAACTTAAAATATAGAAAGTTTTCTTTTTTCCATCTTTGTAAATATTTGTTCAATTTAATTAATTTAGTTGCACGTGATATAATTTGTTGTTTGGAAATTGAAAAAGGGTATTATTGAAAAGCAAAATTAAATTTGAAAAATTAAAATGTGGTACTTGTTTAGGGTTTAATAAGATAACTCCCAAATCTAGATCTCTAGTTTTAAAACTATTTTGAAAATTGGTTTTATCAAAAGACTAATAACTATATTATAACCAATCTACCTAATTGCTTATAATTTAACTCCTTTTATTTCCCGACTCCGGTTGGATAGCGACTCTAAAAACATTTTTAGAATATAAAAAAATCGGTTTTCTTTAAACCTTAGTCAATGGTCAATATTAAACGAGTAAGGTTTAATATTGATTGGTTTAAAGAAGACTAATTTATAAAAACTGAAAAAAAAAAAAGAAAAAAAAAACAGGCTTGACAACTTGGCGATTTCATTAAGAATGTTAAGAAGGCTGACTATTTAAAATACTTTCCAAAATTAAAATTGCCTTTCAAAATACCTACGTTGTTTATTTATTTACTTGTTTGCTTGTTTATTTGTTATTAATTTCATGTATATACTTTGCTTTGATTGCCATATTTATTTTGCATACAACATGCACTGAGACATGAGGAGATTATTTGTTGCATCAAAGATGTAGGGAAAATACAGTCAAACTTGGACCATATTAAGATCCTAGGATGAGGGGCCATTATGTAGGTTTTGAATGTTGTGGTATATCCACCGCTCCAGGCTAATTAGGCTACCCCACTTAAGCTTGATATGGCCAATGAAAGTGTTTTCTAAAAATAAGTGAGGTCACAAAGCTTAAGGACCTTTTAGAACCCACCCTAACCATATATACTCCTCTTCAAGCTTGAGTTAATACACTACTCTTAAGAATTGCAACCTTACTAATTGTTCAAAAGTTTTAATGCAATCAAGTTTTTAAAAATAACAGTGAGGTTGCAACTTAAGGAAGTGATGTATTAACGCCAAATGGTCTTAACATCTGCATATTTTCACATACTTTTCTTTTGTTGCGTTGTTAACCGATTCTGGTCCATAAAATGTATAGACCTAGAATGGCAAATAACTAAGCAAACAATCTAAGGAATGATAGGCTACATGACATATTTAGGATTCGCGAGCAGTTGCTAAAAGATGAGATTGCCTACTTGAAGGAAAAGCTCGAGTATTCTAAAGCTTATAATCAGGCCTTAAGGGCCCTTCTAACATAGTTCATTAGGGAAACCTATGAAATGTCAGAGGACCTTAGGGCTTGTCTACAAGATTTAATTTAGGGGTTTTTTTTCCAAAGAGCCTAGAATAAATGTCGAGTTTTAGAATAAATGTTAGGTTCTCTAGCTTTGTTTTTGTATTCTAATCTTTCATAATAATAAAAGTTCTCTTTAGTTCATCGTTCTTTATTCTTTAGCATTCCCATCTTTATAAATAGTCCTTCAGCAACCATTTATCTAACCAATGTTTCCCCCCATTTAGGAAAATGTAAAATCTCATAAACTTGTAAATAGAACCCTAGAAAATCACCATCCTTATTTGTAAATTATTTTCTATACAATAAAACTTATCTATCTCTCTCTCAAAAAAAAAAAAAAAAAAAAAGAAGAAGAAAGAAACAAAAATTGAAAAAATAAAAATGAAAAGAAAAGTTACTAACGGCTATAAATCCTTATGGGTTTAAGGAGTTAACACAAGCTTAGGCCTTTGGCCCACTAAAGCAGGCAGCCCGAACTCTTGGCTTCGAACCCACATAAGGCCCTTCAACCTATTAAGGAAGCCAACACGAGCCCCCTAGCCTATTCAACACAAATACTAGCATCGTCACCCATGCAACACAAACACTAGCCCTGTAGCCCATTCAACCTAAACACTAGTCCCTTGGCCCATTCAATCTAAACATCAAACTCGAGCCCATTTACACAACCTACCTAAGCACAAGCCACTTGGCCTATTAAGGCAACCAATCTAAACATAAACCATAGTCCATCGAGCCAACTAACCCAAACACAATCCTCAGCCCATAAAGGAAACCAAGCCAAGCTAAAAACCTTAGTCTATTTAGAAAGCCAAACCTAATCATAAACCAAGTCAAAACACAATGTCAAATACTAAGGCAAGTCAATCTCTACCATAAGTCGAATAAAAAATAGACTCCTCTTTAAGGAACTGGTAACCTACTTTTAAAAAAGGTTTAGAATGAAAAGAGGCAAACCATATCCTACACACTAACCTGAAACACTTTAAGAGTTGAGCGACATAACTGTGAGGATACTTTAGACTCATTCCTTAAAGGAGGTCCACTTTGAATGTAATATATAGATTAAAATGAAGTTATGCATTCATTTTCAAATCCTAAACACAATTATCTCTTATTAACCTCGTTGGACCTATTTGGAGAATTTTCAAATTTAAATCTTGTCAAAAACCACCCCACAACAGGGCAATTCAAATGTTAGGGTCATTGATTGGGAGATAAGGGTAAAATTGGTTTATGCTTACTTTAAGTAACGTTAATTTGAAAATGATTTTAATTTCTAATAAATTATATTTCATTGAAATGAAGAAGAGCGAACTCTTTTCAAGCATCAAGCTTATACACACCTCACTTGAGCCTATATAATAGAAATCCATGGATTTAGGGCCCTGAATCACATAAAGAGCAAAAACTCGACAATGGAGACAATCATTCTTGAAGGAAAAAAGAAAAGAAAGAACAGTAAGAGATGGTGGGGCAAAGTAATAATAGTAAAAAAGAAATAAGAAGACGAAGAAAAGAGGCTAGAGGATTAAGCCCAAGTGTAAGACGAAAGGCCCAAGAGATATATCACATCCTAGTAGGGGCAGCCAAAATCAAATCAAAAGGCTAGGAGGCAAAGCCAAAATAGTCCCAAAAACACAAGGCCCCGAATCACATTCCAAAGCTTGGAAACCTCAAATCTCTATATCCATTCTAAAGCCTCTCTTACCTATGCTGAATCATACAAGGCCTTTTCACCCACAATACTACCCTTACACAGTAAAAGCTTTTCCAATCTTGAAAGATAATCTATCTTTAATAAAAATTGTTTTTAAAACTGGGGCAAGTATACTTCTAATTTTTCCCTAAGGTTCTTGACTTATATACTCGAGATAAATGAAAGTATTTCTTTCAAAATAGGCTTCCTTATTAGTTATCTTTAAAACCCTTTAACCAAAAGCTTAAATTCATAATGTTGAATAAAAAAAGACCTAACGAATTGATTAAAGCATATCACTTACAAAATGGAATGTAATTTTTGGAACTGTAGTTGAAAGCGAAATCTAGACTGAGAGCTAGCAAAGAAGCCCTCTTCGACTAAGCTAATCATGGGTTACCTTTTCCTTAAGAAAGGAATGTTTAAAATCGCAAATGAGAAAGCCATAGTGTCAGGGGCATTGAGAAATCCTACATGATTACCAAGGATAGGGGTGGTTATAAACTTGTTCCTTAAGTAAGAATTTATACTAGTTGGCAAACTTTAAAAAAAAAAAGAGAGAGAGAGACAAGAAAGAAAAAGAAGGAAGAGAAGAGAGAGAAAGTAAAAGCTTGTCACAAGATTTTTGTCCAATCCATGTTAGCTCGAGTAGCCAAGCTTTCAATTCACATCATCTGTTTCCTTTTCAAGGTGGTCACATTTCTTTGTAAAATTAACCATAGTAGTCTAGATCATTCGTCCATAATTGCAATTTTTAATATCCTTTAACTCTTTTTCAAATCAAGAGGCCTATCCCTAATGCCTTTTTTCGTAAATGGTTTTTCAACAATTTCCCTCTAAATTCTTTTCCAAGTGAAGAAGTTTTTTAAAACTGGTTGCTTTCCTTACTTTACTTCTTTAATCCTTCATTAAATTTCTCTTACTGTTTAAGCTAACTCTTAGAGCGTTGTCTCCTCTTTTAATTCGTTTTTAGGGATTTGGCTAACCTTTAGGGCACTATCTTGTCTTTCATTTTTAGGGATCTCGTTAACCTTTGGGGCACCATCCCATCTTTCTTTCTAGGGTGCTAGCCAACTTTCAAAAGCGTTACCCTCACTTTCATCAATTCCTCTTTTCAAGCCAGCTCTTAGAGCATTGTCCTATCTTCTATTCTTTTCAAGGTTCAAACTAGCCTTTAAGGCACTATCCCATCTTTTATTTTTGAGATTCCAGCCAACTCTTAGAACATTGTCCCCTTTTCTATTCTTTTTAGGGTGCTAGCTAACCTTTAAGGTACTATCCCATCTTCCATTTTTAGGGTTCTAGCCAGCTTTTAAAGTGCTAACCCCTCTTTTATTCTTTTAGGGTTCTAGCCAACCTTTAGGATGCTGTCCTGTCTTCCATTTTTAGGGTTCTAGCCAGCTCTTGAAGCGCTAACCCCTCTTTTATTCTTTTAGGGTTTCAACCAACCTTTAGGGCGTTGTCCTGTCTTCCATTTTTAGGGTTCTAGCCAGCTCTTGAAGCACTAACCCCTCTTTTATTCTTTTAGGGTTCTAGCCAACCTTTAGGGTGCTGTCCCATCTTCTATTTTTAGGGTTCTAACTAACTCTTAAGAGCGCTATCCCCCTTCCTTTTCATCCTCTTTAGGGTTCTAGTCAGCTCTTCGAGCGTTGTCCCCTTTTTTATCCTTTTTAGGATTTTAGCCCACCTTTAGGGCATTGTCTCATCTTTCTAAGGTGTTAACCAACTCTTGTAACGTTGACCCCTCTTTTATCCTTTCTAGAATTCTAGCTTGCTTTTAGGGTGCTATCTTGTCTTTTTAGGGTTCTAGCTAACTCTTAGAGTGTTGACCTATTCTTTTCAAGGTTCTAGCCAACCTTTAGGGTGTTGTCCCATCTTTTTAAGGTATTAGCCAACTCTTGGAGCGCTAACCCCTCTTTTATTCTTTTCAGGGTTTCAACCAACCTTTAGAGCACTATCCTATCTTTCTAGGGTGTTAGCTAGCTCTTAGAGCGCTAACCTTCATTTATTCTTTTTAGGGTTCCAGCAAGCCTTTAGGACAATGTCTTGTCTTTCTAAGGTGTTAACCAACTTAAGGAGTGCTTACTCATCTCATTCATTTTAGGGTCTTAGCTAGCTCAAGGAACACTTCACCCGTTTCACCTTAGTTAGTCAACTCATTAGAGTACGAACAAGTTTTCAATATCTCTTTTAGAGTCCTAGCCAACTCAAGAAGTGCTTTGCCCATTTCACCTAGGATAGTTGGCTCAAAAAGGAGCACTTCCAGGTTTGTCTCAAATTGATTCCATATTAGGGTTGCTAATCCCCGAGAGACGCTCTCGCCTAGGTTAGTCAACTTAAAAGAGCACTACCAAGTTTCAATTAAGGGTCTTAACCAACTTAAGAAGCGCTTTACCCATTTCACTTAGGATAGTTAGCCTAAAGGAGCACTTCCAGGTTTGTCTCGAATCAATTCTAAAATTAGGGTTACTAGTCCTCGAGAAACACTCCCACTTAGGTTAGTTAACTCAAAGGAGCACTACTAGGTTTCAATTAAGGGTCTTAGCTAGCTCAAGGAGCTTTGCCCATTTCACCAGGATAGTCAGCCCAAAAGAGCACTTCCAAGTTTATCTAGAATCGATTCCAAAACTAGGGTTGGTAGTCCCTGAGAGACGCTCTCGCCTAGGTTAGTCAGCTCAAAAGAGTACTACCAGGTCTTAATTAAGTGTCTTAGCTAGCTCGAGGAGCGCTTTGCCCGTTTCGCCTAAGATAGTCAGCTTAGAGAAGCACTTCCATGTTTTTTTCGAATCAATCCCAAGTTAAGGGTCTTAGCCCGCTTAAGAAGCACTTTACCCATTTTCACCTGGTTGGCACAACTAAGTTTTCAATACTCCTTTAGGGTCTTAGCCAACTTAAGGAGCATAGCCATTCTACCTTGGTTAGTCATCTCATTAGGGCACGACCAAGTTTTCAATATCTCTTTAGGGTCTTAGCCAGCTTAAGGAGCGCTTCACCCATCTTACCTTGGTTAGTCAGCTCATTGGGGTACAACCAAGTTTTCAATATCTCTTTAAGGTCTTAACTAGCTTAAGGAGTGCTTCGCCCATCTTATCTTAGTTAGTCAACTCATAGGGGCATGACAAAGTTTTTAACATCTTTTAAGGTCTTAGCTGGTTCAAAGAGTGCCTTGCCCACCTCATCTTAGTTAGTTAGCTCATTAGGGCACAACCAAGTTTTCAACATTTTTTCAAGGTCTTAGCCAGCTCAGCTAGCTCAAGAAACGCTTCGCCTGTTTCATCTTAGTTAGTCAGCTAATAGGGGCACAACTAAGCTTTCAACTTCTCTTTAGGGTCTTAGCCAGCTCTAGGAGCGCTTTGCCAGTTTCATCTTTGTTAATCAGCTCATAGGGGCACAACCAAGCCTTCAACATCTCTCCAAGGTCTTAGCTAACTCAAAGAGAGCTTGCTTGTTCACTTTGGTTTGTCAGTTCATAAGGGCACGACCAAGTTTCAATTTCTCTTTCAATCTTTCAGCCAACTCTTAGAGCACCTCTTCTCTCTTTTCATTATTCACCAAAATTCCCAGTAGATCGAGCCTAGGATAGCTAGCTAAGGCGCTTCTTAAGACAAATTTCACCCTTGAGGCAAAAATAGTATCTCTTTTATGCTTGTGACAAAGTTTTTCTCAAACTTCATCACAAATAGGGACAATTGTAGACACCCTATTTTTGCCTACCCCCACCAACTTTATTTTTTTCAAAATTTTAGAATAGGATAAAGGGTCCTAAATTTGGAAAAATACAAAGAAAATAGAAAATTTAAGAAAACCTAAAAAATAAGAAATTTAGAAAAAAATCACAAAAATACAAAATTTAGAAAAAATATAAAAATAAAGGATTTAGGAAATATAGATAAATAATAATTTTAGATAGTATAATAGAATAGATTTTTTTTTAATATAGATAAAAAATAAGGAGATGGTCATTGAGCCTATACTTAGATTTGAATCTAGCCTAAGTTGACTTTATCCATATGTGTGAATTATTTGCACATTTGAATAAAGCATAGGCTAACGGCCTAATGGATAAGCACCTAGACTGACATTTGCATTAAGCTTGAGGTCTTGGGTTCAAATCTTAGCAAAAGTATGAAAAGACTTTTGTTTTTTTTTTAGAAGACATACTACCACATCATCTACAATACATGATGCCACATGTTAATGCATCATCGCACCACGTATCCATTGTGGGATACATGGCACTGCTACATAACATATATCGCCACGTGGCATTACACGTGTCGTACATGTTACTGGATAGGAGGTTTATCCCCTCTACAAGTGCTCATGCGACACTCAACCTTCATTTGCCTCATATATTATCTTTGATTATGAAGGGTGAGCTAGTCTTTCCCCTTTTCTATCTTCCTGTGACTCTTCCAAGCCCTTCTTGCTTTAGGAGTGCCGACTGACATTGTCACCATCTTTCTTATGATAGGGGACGTCCAACTTCCCAATTGGTTTCGGCCTGCCATGGCCATCATCAGGACAGTGGCATCAAGTCCCGACCAGTTTGCTCATAGGTGACTAACCCCACCTTAAGAGACTATCCAACCCCACGAACAAATTGCCAGCTAATGCCACTCGCTACACATTAAGCCCCAAGTTAAACGCCCCCTCCTTACTCTAAAATACGGACCGCAATACATACGTATCGCCACATGGCATGACACGTGTGGTCACGTCATCACCACGTGTCTTCAAGACATACGGTAGTTCCTTGTTGGTTAATACTGTTAATGTGGTACCATGTCAAAGCATCTTTCTTCTGCTTTCCTCCATCTTCCTTCTTTTTCTCTAGGATTCTCGCGTTTTCCTTATTGGATAATCCACTTTCGAGTTTGATTCAAGCCTTTTTTTTTTTTTTTTACAGTTTGACCAAATTAATATGGGGACCTTAAAGCCTGCATAAGATGCTTGGAATCCAAGACAAAAATGGGATTAGATTCAATCTTTAATTCCATCAAAATTAAAGTAAAAATTTGGAAAAAAGCAGTAAATGCGGCTTTTCTTTCTCGGATTTCTTTTGGGGGGTAATCTCTCTAGGGAGCTTCATCTCTTTCCTTACACATATACTCACCAATCATCTCTCGCTCATGGACTTACTCTCTCCGTAGGGACTCTCTCTCTCACTTTCATACCAGATTATGCACAGTACACTCATCAACTACTCACTGTCCACTATAAACACTCAAACAAGACCCTCTCTCTTACTCTTTTCTCGAATAGCATACATACACCACTGCTGCCAAACACAGATCTCCTCTCAATCACATCTAAGCTGAACACGCACACAGCTACTTGACCTTCACCCTCTCTCCCACTCTCGCACCCATACACTTTTGGCCATAACTCTACTAGTAATAGCAGCATAATCCATGCACCGCAACCACCACTTGTTGCTTAATTCGCAGCCAACTTGACCATACCCTGACGACCCATTGGAATCATACCATCTCTCTCTCTCACACAATCACACCACCGTCGAACCCCTCCTCTCACTCTCTCACAGCAACCCTTCAATAGCCATGCCCACTCATTAAGGCAACCACCACCGCAGGGACGCTTAACACCAAACCATGATCCGAGCTTCCTCTCTCTCTCACCTGACCACTCTTGTATGCACCATCCTCTACGACCATCCATAACGCACCCAATCTGAACCCTACAGACAATCCGACTCATTATCCAAACACCAACCACCTCTAAAACGGTCGTTGTTGGCCATGGCATTTTCCCTACACCTTCCAACCCCAATTGAAAACTCATGAAATCAACCTTACCTGCTCGTTTTGGTGGCTAAGTCATCCTAGAGCACGTCATGCCGCTGTTGCTATTGAAGAAGGTTTGAGACCTAACCTAATCCAACCATCCAACTCGACCTGACCTGAACCAACCTAGATCCTGCATTGACCCATGCCCAGTTCCGATCCAAGCTTAGTCCGGCTTTGTCTCTTGTTTTGTATTTTGGTTATTTTAATTTTTTTATTATTATATTAGTGTAATGTGTAATTGTAAATTAAAGTAAAAAAAATTGAAACAAGAAAAAGAAAAAGAAAGAGAATATAAAAAAAAGGGGGGGGGGGGGGGGATAGAGTAATTTAGTTGCTTATTTATTTATTTATTTATTTATTTTATCCTATTGTAATTGTAATAAATAAAAAAAAGGAAAATAGACAAATGAAAGAAAAAAGAAAAGGAAAAATAAGAAAAAGAAAAAGAAAAGAAAAGAAAAAGAGAAAAGCTTAGTTTTATTTATTTTTTTTAGAGAATAAAAAATAAGTATAAAATAAATTAAATTAAAAATAAATATAAATAAACAAATTATCTTATCGCTTAGAGAAACTAAATTTTCAATGAAAATAAAAAAATAAATCAACCATTTCCAAACTATATCACTTTATAATTTTCAAAAATAAGACCCTAATTAAGAACCTTAGAAATTTTCCTTAATTAGTATCAAACCGAGTAAAAACGTAATCCCAATTTTTTTTTCAAAAATTAAAACCGACTCAACCCGCTAAAGTTTCTGCATAGCAAGTACATAGACACTCGCATATACAAGGCAACTTAAAATATGGAAAGTTTTCTTTTTTCCATCTTTGTTCAATTTAATTAATTTAGTCATGTGTGATATGATTTGTTGTTAAGAAATTGAAAAAGGGTATTATTGAAAAGCAAAATTAAATTTAGAAAGTTAAAAAGTAGTACTTGTAGACACCCCATTTTTACCACCTTTTATTTTAATTTCAATTTCTTTTTATTTTTAAGTCAGGTTTATAAAAAATAAAAAAAAATGAGAAAATTTAATTGAAAAAAAAATAACTAAAATAATTAAAAATAATAATAAATAAAAAATAAAAGTTAAAAGAAAATAAAAAATAAAGTGTCAAGTTGTATCAAGTCGTTTAGAGTTGAGTTGAATAATAGTGTACGTTTAATTTAATAAATTTTAAGTCTTAAATAGTTGAGCTTTATTAAAATATTTTTTAGTTCAATTCGATATAAGGAGGATTTTTATCTAATTTATATTGGGCTAAATAGACTTAGGAATTATTAAATATGCTAATATATATTTTAGGCTACATTAAAATGAATTGAATCAGGCCCAAGGAAGAACGCTCAAATAAATAAAGGGTTTCTAAAAATTGAATTGAATCCTCAATGAATTCAAATCGAGTATGAATATATCCTCATATCTTGGATTTGTTAAGATTAAATATATGATTAAAAAGATCTAAATTGATGGCTTATAAATAGTAATTCAGCAGTAAAGTTTTGGCACGTTTTCAGAATTCACAACACACAATACAATTTACTACTCTTCACATGTACAATTCCCAACATAAACACAAATTGTAGTCCACAACCTCCACTTCACCACACATACACAACCATCCTCATCCCTCTCTTGCATAGGAACACCTGACTTCATCGGTAGTCACTTACATGAACCATACACAATTTTACTGACAAACACACATCCACCTGTACTATCTCCCACTCGCCAATACACTAGCTCATATACTTCACATCCCTCACAAGCACTGACACCCATACGTCCTAACCATGCCAATCACACTACTACACACACGTCCTTTACACACATACACCACTACACACGTCCCTTATACATACTGTATAGCATACACATACATCACTGCATACAATCTCTACACTCACACATTGTCTAACATACGAGCATCAACCAATTCACACTCCAATGCACAACTAACTGCACTATTCACCATACACCAATCAGTACGCACAATCCACGTCCGATCACTGCACTATCTACCACTCATACAATCAGCTGTGCAGAATAGTTCGATCACATACAATCCAACCCATTTAGGTAATTAAGTAAATAATTTTAGTTGACTATTTATTTTGTTGTTTTAATTAATCATTTTATTTTTTTAACTTATTTTTTTAGCATAGTTTTTTTTTTAATAAATTTTAATAGACTATAAGTTAATGTAGTTTTGCAATTTTTTTTAAAGATAAATTGATGATTTTCATGTTTTTTGTTTAAGTTTTTAATCAAAATTGCATTTTTTTGAAAAGTCGCATATCTTATCTCCGAGATTTGTATCTTTGGAGAAGATAATACATATCTTTAGTATGTCTTGCATCTAGAATTTAGAAAGATAAATTTTTTATACATAGTGATTTTTTAAAAAAAATAAAAATATCTTAATTGGAGTTTTCAAAAGATTTAATTAATTAGGTTTTTTAAAAAAAAAAAAAAGATTCACGAAGCTAGATCTTTTTAGGTTTTTTTTTTTAATAATAATTTGCTAACTAACGTAAATTTGACCGATTTCTTTAAAAAAGATCCACCGATTAAATCTTCTCTAAAAAAAAATTACTTTGGTTTGATCCCAACTAGTAAGTACGTAAGCATCTTCGGAGCAACCATAGAGAAAAAAAAAACTTTGTTTTTCTTTTTCTTGAAAATTCGTAATAAAAAAATTATAAAAAATTCATTTTAGTTATATTTTTGTATATCGGTATATATCTTAACATTTTAAAAAAATTATAAAAAATAAAAGCTCATTAGTTTTTTTTTTTTTTATATGGTGATTTAGTTTTAATAGGTTAGCTCTCGAACTTAAATTTTCTGGTTTAATTTTCTAATTTTTTTAGAATATTCGTAGACTAATAGCTAAATTAGGGTTTTCTCATCCAGAAACCCTAATTTCACTTTTTATTAGTTTAATTGATTGGCAATTTCAAATTTTTTTAAGAAAAATTTTTTTCTTTAATTTTATATTTAGTAATCTATATTAAGCGAGCTGAGCTTAATATAAATTAAATTAAAAAAAATCAAAATAGAGCTCGATAAAATTAGCGACTCCACTAGAGAAGCTAATTAACTAACTATGTAAAAATTAAGAAATTAATTATTAGGTTTATTTTTTTCCTTATTTTTCTTTTATTTAATATTGTAATATAGTTATACTAATTAGGTTTTAGTGATGCAGGCCTCTAAGAAAGAGATTGGCCTAATGGGCCCCTTATTAGGAGATTTAAGAGAATTTTTTTTTTTTATCACTTGTGTACTTAGATGTGGTCGGACTTGAACTATCTTAAAAACCTAGGATAAACCGTCATTGTACAACCTTCAAGTCCTTAGAGTCTTTACCCTAGCTTAGCGATGATCAACGAACTTACTCATGCTTTGATATAACCTACTGGGCATTTCCCTAGGAATACTAGAGGTTACAGAGCTTGAGACTAATAAATCCTATCCTCTTGCATCATTATAAAATAAAAAGGGGATGGTAATTTTCAAATTATAGCTAGAAAAGAATTATTATAACCCGTGACTAATTGAACCTTATTTTCAAAATTTAATGTACTTATCTATATAAGTGTACATGGGCTTTATTTAAAAAAAAAAAAACTTTTGGAAACTCATACACTTTTATATGTAGTTTACATGAATATTGACTGTGGGTTTATAATAATTCTATTCTTATAGTTTATTAATAACCAACCCCATTACATTGCACACATGTGTAGTGTGTAGCATGTTGTATCACATTTATTTTATATTTTTAATTTGCACATTTGTTTATATATGCTATCTTGTGTAATATATGTGATTCTTATAGATTTTATTTTATTTCATCAGTAATAGATTGTATAACATAACATTTAATATAGAGAGCATAAAATCATTAATAATCTCCCTGTACCATAATGTGCCAATATTAAAAAAAAAAAAACTTAATATTAACTTGTAAATTTTTTTTTTTGCATGTAATTATGGAAATTAACTATGATAAAAATTATTATAGAACTACCTTTTTTTAAAGGCTTTCCAACAATTTTTTTTAAAAAGGAAATTTCAAATATATATTTTATGATAAAAAAACTAGTTTTAAGATAATTTTTTTTTTTACTTGGTTAATTTTTATTACAATACCCCAAATGTACCATATTGTTAAGAATTAACAAAATACAAAAAATCAAAAATTAAAAAATAAAAAAGATTTAACCATCAGATTTCCATTATAAATTATTTTTCATTTTAAGATCATCAATTTTATAAATTATCAAAGTTCTGATAGAGCTTTCTCTATAAGTTGTCACCTTTATGTCATCTTTTAATAAGTTTCTCATTGTAAAATAATTTCCACTTCTCTATATCACTCTTATGTCATCTTATGTCCTCGGTCATCAATCCTAATGTTTCCATTTTTTTTTTTTGTTTAGATTCGTCAATGTCAGTATTAGGCTTTTGTAACATGAAATCAACATTGATTTTTTCAATAAAAGTTTCCAAAAAAAAATGAATAGTTTCCAAAATTAAAAACTTGTTTTTTTTTTTTTTAAAAAAGAGAGGGGATGTAGTGTTATAATAAGAAGAGATTCTTACAAGTTTTGAAAAATCACTTTTTAAGTGATTTGGCCCAACTTGAAACCCATAATCACTCATTTTCAAAAATCAAGATGTCTGAAGCTCTTAAACAGATAATAGCCACAACAAAAGGGGTTCTGAGCAAGCATGCGAAGCAAGTCAAGACTATAGCCCATACCCAAGCCTAAAGGCCTATTGACATACCATATGAGGCAAACAAGTCTAGAAAATTGCCAGTTCATGAGCCCAACAACAGTAACAAAGGCTTGAGGAAGGAATTAGAATAGGAATTGTTGAAGATAAAAGAAGAAATCTTTCAAAAAATTAAAGAGAAAATGGGAGTTCTCAAGGATCACGATTTGTAGTGTGATCTAAGTTTGAGCAATGTTTACGCTTTTCAAGACCACAAGTTACCCAAGAAGTTTAAGGTACCAAATTTAGAAAAGCATGATGGAATAGGCTACCTTAAGCTCCACCTTAGGCTTTATGTCTACAAGATGGCCCAATTCACCAAACATGAGTAGTTAATGATTTAAGCTTTCCAGGATAGCCTAACTGGGTTGACATTGATTTGGTATGCTAAACAAGATTTAGTTAAGCTTAATACTTGGGATGAGCTAGCTCAAGCCTTTTTATCAACAGTACAAGTTTAATGAAGAAGTAGCTCTTTCCTTGATGAATTTAAATAACATGAAAATGAAGCCGACTGAGTCCTTTAAGGAGTATGTCCAAAGATGGAGATCTATAACCACTCAAGCTATAGTACAATTGCCAAAAAATGAATTGATCAACATATTTATTCGCACATTAGGTGAACCTTATTATAATCACCTCTTGGGTCATACCACTTCTATGTTTGCAGACGTAGTCACATTAAAGATGCCATTAGAATGGGGAGATTGATAGGGAACGGATTAGCCCTGTTGGATTCAAAGGCTACTGCAAATACTACGATGTCCTATCTAATGATATGTAAGCCTGCTGCCCTAAGCACTGGCCTAAAGCTCATGAAAAATAAGTTAAGCCAAAAATCACCTAGAAGGAGGTTTACTCATATCCTGATTCTTATGTCTCGGGTCTATTGCCACCTAAAAGAAGAGGGTTTGTTGCATCCTAAGACTCTAACATCAGGGTACAAACCTCAGAAATACAATCTTGATGTGCAATGTGAGTACCACATGGGTTAACAGGTGTACGTGTTACGCCTCGAAGCAGCAGAGCCATAACAGCCTTACCGTGCAAACCATTCTAAGATAAAAGTTGACCTTACAATCACTATCCAGACCTGATTTACATAAGGCTTCCATAACTAATCCGCTTTAAAGTAAACAGTTCGTAATTTAAATAAGTCATTTACCTAAGAAAATAAGAATATATATATACACTAGAATTCAGTTATTATAATTGACGTTTACAACGTTTCACTGTAATCTATTTCCTAATTAATACATTATTCAGAAATGAAAAATTATAGAATAAAAGCTTAAACCTTAAAAATATATGTCTATTCTTCAAATGTTTTTCCTTACTCCCTAAGATCTAGCAGTTGCTAGCTTTAGGGTAACTGAAAGCCATTTCTTAGTTAGCACTTGTAACGACATCTATAAGGATGTAAGCAACCACAACTCAGTAAGTCAGGACAGAGAACTTAAAACTATACCACCAACATAAACAAGGTTCTCACCTAATTTAGTTAGATGCAATGCATGAACATACAAATGCCATCACACAACATTGTCTAACCCGTCGTGAGATTAAAAAAAATTACGCCTGCTCTAATCCGGGTTAAGGAGTTGCTATTAATGAAACAACTCGCGACCAAACCCAGGCTTGTGCAATGAAGATACCGCTCCTCCCACGACTACCTTCAAACCATTGACTTCATCGTTGTCATAACCGCCTCACTTGTCTCTTAGTTCAATTAAGGATGAAGAAGAGACCCATTATACTATCTAGCACTATCCCTTTCAAAGGGATCGGTATTTAGCCGGAGAATCCTAGATTTTCCTTAATTGGTTGCTATGTAAGTCCGATTTATCGTTACAAGTCATATATTTGTTAAGTCCAATTTAAGGTGATCAATCATCTTATACAATACAAGTCAGAACAACAAACAAAATCATAGCATCACTCATAATCAAGAACATGTACATGGCCAACTATTTAATGAGCATAACCAAGTATAATCTCATGCCACTAAAATACGGCAATATATAAATCCCAACTTACCTAGACTCCTCGCTTACTCACTCGAGGTCTGACTCACTCAAGCTATCGCTAATCATCTCTATAATACAAATGTGGTTTTAGTTTTTCATATAACTATTATAGGTTAGTTTTATCCTATAACGCTTATTGTTATCTTTTGTTTAGGGTTTAATATACCTAATTATTCAAGTTTTTAAGTCTTTTACAATTCTTCTCAAATTATGTTAAGTTTTGTTTCAGTTTTCACATCGATTTCTAAATTAGGTTAACTCAGTTTTTTTTTATAAATTTATATGTACACCCTAAGAAATTATTTCGACCCATAATGTGAAATTAATTATATTATCTTCGGATATCCTAAATATCATTTTTAGTCTCTAACTAGTGTTTTAGTCCGTGCGGTACACCCAAATCCTAATTTAATTACTGAATTTACCCCCGTTATGAAAAAGTCTTACATTTTTCATATAATTACCTTAATTTAAGTTTCCTATCAAATTTATTATATATTCCTATCATTATCATAATATCAATTCTAACCAATATTTTTCTAATTATTAATTTCTCATACTTACATATTACACATTATCACCTAATGTGTACATAATGTACACATCTAATATTTTCATCACTTCAAATATCATCTCCTAACATCAAATAACATTCTAAATATCTAAATTCATCCTAAATCAGGTTTTGAACCTAATTACCCTAAATTACCAAATTAACTTAAAATTTATCATTTTTATATATTACATATTTACTACATAATATGCTAATAATTACATCTAATACTCCAAATGTTATAAATAGCATACTCCATCAGATTTCAATATCCTAAAACATTTAATTGTGCATCAAATAAGTAATTACTCATTTAATTACTTAATTAACTCTAAATTACCTATTTTATGCATCATTTTAAGACCTAAAAATTATCTAAAAATTTAGAAAATTAATTTTTGAAAAAGGGCTTCATAGCACTATTCTATATCACCTAAGTAGTTTGCACAAAAAATTTTGGCTCAAAACTATACTCCTAAGGTCATTTATTTCTAATCCTAAATATGCTCGGTTTTGTTCAATTTCTTAAGCACTTTATATTTACAAACGTGATTAAACTTAATCATTATTTTTCCCTAAATCTAAATATAATAAAACATCATAATAACAAATTTCATAACTTTTTAGGTAAAATTAGTAATTTTAATAAATTTTACATAATCAAGCTAGAATCGGACTCACCTAACTGTTGGGATTCCAGCCACTAGCAGCGACCCTAAGGGTGTTAGCCAATTTGGGTGGTGGTAATGGAGTAGTATGGTGGTGGCTGTTTGTTTCTAGGTGGTTGTCGGATATGGGTTTCCTTCCAAAGTCCTAATTGCACAAATTTTTTATAATTTTTTGTAAAATCATAATTTACTCTCGATTTCACCTCTCTCTAATTTTCTACAATTTCAGACATCCAAAACAAGCCTTTGAAAAATTTAGGGTATTTATAGAAGTCTTGGGGAATTATTGTGCATTAATTTGATTAGACAATTACCTTATCTTATTTCAATTTGCCTTTTTTATTATTCTAATTTAATCGATTGAATTTTTTCTTCTTTTCCCTAGTTTCCATGACTCAAATTTGGATCATTCCTTATTTTTTATGATTTTTCTTTATTTTTTCTTAATTAATTATGAATTTTCTTTAATTATTTAGCATTATTTTAGCACATTTCGCATATTTTAAGTAATTACACGTATTTCTACCTACATATAAATTCATAGATAGTACAAATAAATATTCCTAAATATCATTTAAGTTATTTTATGATTTTTAGTATGCATATAATTTATCTCTAATGATTCATTAATTATCGAAATACATTTTACCCATTTTCAATAAATAATGAGTAACATACTTAAAAATTGAAAATTTTATATTCTTTTATTTTATTACTTATTTTCTTAAATTCAAACTTACGGGAATCGTTTTTACTAATATTTTTAACTTTATCTTATAATTTAGGCTCAATCGGATTTTTTAGCCAATCGGAACCCTGAGTAGCTGGTTGTGGGGCTTATAGTATGCTACTGACCATTGCTAGGAGTTGAAGAATAAATTCTAAGATTTGATTAACAAAAAATTGGTCCAGTTGGACTTCGTTAAGGATCCAAGGCCCAAATTCCACACAAAGCTCGTTATTAACATGATACAAGGTTGGAAAAAGTATTAGAGACAAATTTGAATGGTCAAGCTCAAGGAGCATGTTATTGTCAAGGTTTAGAAAAAATGGTTGCTACCATAGAAGAAAAGTTAGCGAAGTTAAAAGAAAGACTCATAGGCATAGAAATGGCAATAGGTTATGTGCTCAAGTAGCTTAAAAACTTAGATTATAATATGAACAGGAAGTCATAGCCCAAGTATGAGAATGATTCAGGGAAAGAGAAGTCAGGAACAAATGTGCCAATTGGGAAAGCTCAAGATCAAGACAAGCCTGTCCATAATAAGAGGAAGTGACTTACCTAATTCAAAATTCCAATGGTCAAAGTGTTTAAGCAATTAAGAGAAGCAGGGTTGCTGGCATGTAAAAACCCAACATAGAAGTACAAGCCAAGGGATCATGACCCCGACAAATGATGTGAATATCATGTGAGTCAAGTGGGGCATACTATAGAAAACTACTGGAAACTGAAACATGAGGTGCAAGATTTAATTGATGCAAAAATTATCCAGCCAAGCTTTTTGGAGGCTAATGGGTCAATTAGCAGTGGTATTCTTTCCCCATATTTTAAAGAAACACCAAACAAACAGCCTCCAGCACCAAATATTGAAGGCTTCCAACTATCATCTAACAAGGTGGCTCACCATTTGAATTAGTTGGGCATATCTCTAGGAGATTATTTCAATTGAATGGCCCAAGTTCGAAGGAGTGACAAAAATAGGGGTAAGAAGTGGAAAAAAATTTTAGTTCCTACATTTTTTTTCCTTCACTTTGGAATTTGTAATGGATACGAGTTATCTGAATAAAAACAATTTTCTTGTACATTTTTGTCTTTAGCTCAATAAGGCAATGTCATTAGCCTCTCACTAAATGAAACACTTTATATAGATTTGGAACGAGCGAAAATGGATAAAGTAAATGTGAACTCATAACTTACAATTTTCTATTTAAGTGGATGTAACACATTACTTGAAAAGTTTATGATGAAAAGAGGCAAACCATGTTGTAGACACTAACCTTAAACACATGAGTGTTGAGCGACACAATGTGAGTAATTGGGCTCATTTCTTAAATAAGGTCCATCTTGAACTTGATACACATGCCAAAATGATATTAGGCATTAATTTCATTATTCCTAAACATAGTTATCCCTTACAAATCCATTTGAGCTTTTTAAGAGATTTTTCTTAAAATTAACCTTGCCAAGAACCATCCCACATTGGGGTAGTTAGGAGCTTAAGGTTATTAATATGGAGAAATTTGATAGATTAACTTATGCTTGTCTTAGTTATGCCAATTCATGAGCAAATATCGTCATGGATAATTCCATTTCTTGAGAATGAAGAAGAGCTTCAGAATGTACACACCTCACTCATGCCCATACTCTTATTCAAACACATCAAGCCCATAGATTTTTTCCTAAACACTTCAAAGCTATGTATACTTCTCCCAAGCTTATACTCTTTGAACCATGGTTTTACGGCTTCAAATCCTATCAAGTGAAAACTAGGTAATGGAAGGTAACCACCTTGACCCAAAAAAAGAAGAAGAAAAAGAAAAAAAAAAGTGAAAAAAAGAGAGAAGAAAATAGTAGCGAGGTGGTTACCTTCAAGCATAGGCCAAATCGCCAAAAGTTCAAACTTATGATGATATCTAAAAGCTAAACATTTTAAATTCCTAAGCTCAAAAGCAAAACCCCCATTTTATGATCCCACCCATTATACCATTCTTGATGAAATTCTTTTGACTAGAGAAATCGACTTATCTTTAACAAAATTTGCTCATGAAACTGGGGTAAGTCTATATTTAGTTTCTCTTAGGTTCTTGGCTTGTAAACTCAAGATGGATTATATATGATTTCTTTAAAATTGGCCAAGTACATTGATATCCATTTACTCAAACTATTAACCAAAAGCCTTACATTGTAAACATAGAAAAGACCTAATTGATTAACCGAAGTGTACTATTTATAAAATAAGCTACAATTTTTGGAATTGATGCTAAGAGTGAAAACAAACCTATGAGAGTGCAAGTAAGTTCTATTTAACTAAACATTTCAAGTAATGGTATCTATCTTCTTAGTGGAAAATTAAAGAACAATTGGGTGCTTTCTCATAAACATGAATGGTTTTAACCTCAAGTTTGAAATTAGTTCTTCTAAAAAGTTCAGAGATCATGAATTATGCTTTAGAAAACAAAACTGAAAGAATAAGTGATTAATGGGCAAAGGGCAAGCTAACCCCTTATTTGTGATATTTAGAGTTTTCAAGATTTTTTTACATGTTAGCAACACAATTTTTCATCAAAGAGCGTTTGTTTGAATTTTTTACCAAAAAAAAAAAAACTTTTAGAAAAGAAATGAAACTTTTTTTTGTTAAGAGAGATTTCTTAAAAACAATTTAAAATTTTCAAAGAATCATCAAAATCCCTCAAACCTAAGTCTCAAATCATTTTGTCAAAACTCATCAAAGTCCTTGAAATTCATGGATCGCTTACCCTTTAGTGCGATGTCCATTTCACATAATAATCTTCGATCACTTGTTCATTAGAGTGCTATCCAGTCTTTTTTAGGATTGCTTGCTCAAAGGAGTGCCATCTTATTTCTTGTTGGATCGCTTGCTCATTAGAGTGTCATCCAGTCCTTTCTAGGATCACTTACTCAAAGGAGCGCTGTCCTATTCCTTAGTTGGATTGCTTGTTCATTAAAGCGTTATCTAGTCCTTTTTAGGATTACTTACTCAAAGGAGCACTATCCTATCCTTAGTTAGGTCTTTTGCTCAATAGAGTGCCATTTGGTCCTTTTTAAGATCACTTGCTCAAAGGAGCGTTGTCCTATTTCTTTTCGAATCACTTGCTCATTGGATCGTCATCCAGTCATTTCCCAGATCACTTACTCAAAGGAGTGCCATCCTATCTAATCTACTCTAGGATCACCTACTCATTGGAGCATTATCCTATCTTATATATTTCTTAAAGTAATCTTGGATCAATTGCTTAATAGAGCGACATCTTATTTTGTCTTTAATAAAGCGTCATCTTATCTTGCCTTCAAAAGATCTATCCTATCAAGCAACAGGTCCTTAAAGAGATTTATCCTCTTAAGGATACTCGACCTTTCAAGTCAGGACCCAATTTGTTTGATAATCAAAGTCTTTACCTTGCCAATTCAAGCAAGGACCAAGCAAAAATGAGCACATCTTTTTTTCTCTTTGTAGCAAAGTTTTTACAAACCTCGCTATAAAGAAAAGTAGTTATAGATATCCCATTTTTGCCACTCTTTATTTTAATTTTAGTTTCTTTTTATTTTTGAGCCAAGTTTATAAAAAATAAAAAAAATAGAAAATAGCTAAAAAATGAAAATTGAAAGAAAATAAAAAATAAAGTGTCAAGTCAGGTCGAGTCATTTAGGATCAAATCGAATTGGATCAAATAATGATGTGCATTCAATTTAATAAATTCTGAGTCTTAAATAATCGGACTTCATTAAAATATTTTTTAGTTCAGTCCAATATAAAGATGATTTTTATCTAATTTATATTGGGCTGAATAGACTTTGGAATTATTAAATAAGCTAGCGTGTATTTTGAGCAAACTTAAAATGGACTAAATTGGGCCTAAGGAAGAAGCCCAAATAAATAAAAGGTTTTTAGGAACTGGATTGAATCTTCAATGAAGCCAAATCGAGTATGATTGTATCATCGTATCTTGTATTTGTTAAGATTAAATCTATGATTAAAAAGATCTAAATTAGTGGCTTATAAATAGTAATTTAGCTATAAAGTTTTGGCACGTTTTCAGAATTCACAACATACAACATAATTTCCTACACCCAACACTCTTCACGTATACAATTCTCAACACATAAACACAAACATAAATTTCAGTCCACAACCTCTACTTCACCGTACATTCACAGCCATCCTCATCCCTCTCTCGTATAGGAACACTTAACTTCACTGGTTGTCACTCACATAAACTGCACACAACTTTACTGACAAACATATACCTACCTACACTGTCTCCTACATGCTAGTACATTGCCTCATGCACTTTACGTCCCTTACAAGCATTGACACCCATACGTCCCGACCATGCTAATCACACTACTACACACACATCCCTCACATACGCTATACAGCACACATACACATACAGTTGTACACAATCTCCATGCCTATACATTGTCCAACACACGAGCACCGACCAATTCACTCTCCAACGCACAACCAATTGCACTATTCACCGCATATCGATCAATACGCATGGTCCACATCCTATCACTACACTATCCACTACTCACACGATCAACCACGCAGTCCAGTTCGATCACATACGATTTGACCCATTTAGGTAATTAGGTAAATAATTTTAGTTAGTTATTTATTTTGTTTTTTAATTAATCGTTTTATTTTTTTAACTTGTTTTTTTGGTGCAAGTTTTTTTTAATAAATTTCAATAGACTATAGGTTAATGAGTTTTGCAATTTTTTTTAAAGATAAATTGATGAATTTCATTTTTTTTAATTTTTAAACAAAATTGCATTTTTTGAAAAGTTGCATATCTTTTCTTTAAGACTTATATCTTCAAAGAAGATATGTATCTTTGTATGTCTTCCATCTAGGATTTAGAAAGATAAATATTTTACACATAGTGATTTAAAAAAAAAATTAATTAGAGTTTTCAAAAGATTTAGTTAATTAGATTTAAAAAAAATATTCATGAAGTTAAATCTTTTTAGGTTTTTTTCTTAAATAATAATTTGATAACTAACGTAAATTTGGCTCGATTTCTTTAAAAAAGATCTACCCACAAAATCTTTTCTAAAAAAAGAACTATATTAGTTTGATCATAACTAACAAGTACATAAGCACCTCTAAGGCAACCGTATAAAAAAATTAAAAAAAATTTCTTCTTTTTCTTTAAAATTCGTAATAAAAAAATTATAAAAAATCATTTTAGTTACATTTTTGCATATTTGTACATATCTTAACATTTTTAGAAAAATTATAAAAAAATAAAAGCCCATTAGTTTTTTTTTTAATATGATGACTTAGTCTTAATAGATTAATCCCTAAACTTAGATTTTCTGGTTTAATTTTTTTAAAAATAATTTTTTAAAAATATTCACAAACTAGTGGCTAAATTAAGGTTTTCCTACCCGAAAATCTTAATTTTACTTTTTACCAATTTAACTAGTTAGCAACTCCAACTTTTTTAAAACATTTTTTTAAGAAAAATGTTTTTCCTTAATTTTATATCGAGTAATTTGTATTAAGCGGGTTAAGCTTAATATAGGTTAAATTAAGGAAAATCGAAATAGGGCTCAACAATACCCGTTTAGGGTTTAATAGGATAGCCCCCGAATCTAGATCTATAGTTTTGAAACCGTTTTGAAAATTGGTTTTTTCAAAAGACCAGTAGCTAAATTATAACTAATCCATCCAATTGGTTATAATTTAACTTCTTTTCTCAATTCTGGTTAGATAATGACTCTAAAAATATTTTCATAATATAAAAGAATCGATTTTCTTTAAACCTTAATTAATGGTTAGTGTTAAATGGGCATGATTTAATATTGATCGGTTTAACAAAGACTAATTTATAAAAACTAGGATAAAAAACCAGGCTTAACACCAACAAAAGGGGAAACATAAATAACTCTCTAAACTTTGATTTTAACATTATTTTCCTTTTAAAGTTCAAAATGTTGCAAACAAACTCTTTAATAAATCAACAAAAATCCTCTCTAAATTTTAATGTTGGTGTGAAGACACTTGTTTGAACTCATCATAGTGTTTGTGTGCCTCTCTCTCTCTCTGGTTGGTTAGAGTGAAAAAATCCTCTCTTTGACAAATTCCTCACCAAAATGTTCAATTATTCCCTTCTTTTTTTTTTTGTTATTTAAACACATTAGCAACTCATAGCTTTTTTATGATTTCATCACCTTCTTCATCTTTCATCAATTCACCATCATGAAATTACTACATAAATTGTTAAAAATTACACAAAACTATTTTATGCATTAAATCAAACACTTCATTCTTACACGTTGCATTTCTCATCAAAGTTATATATATAGGGCCTATTAGTTACTTATGGAATTAAGCACCACATTCATAGTAATAATTCACCTGCTTATTCTAATCTTGTTTTTCATGCTTGTTTAGAACCTATTCTTGTGCTATTACTATGTTGTTCTTCTTTCCTTTTTAGTTCTTCCATTTTGTCTTCACATTTGCATTTGGTCAATTAGCACACGCTCTATATCTTCCTTTGATTAGCTTTATTTTTTCCTAGTTATTATGTTCCGTCATTCTCTTTGTTTCTTATTTAGCATATTGCATTCAAATCATAACTCAAAAATTATTTAGAGCTAGTTTATTATTTTCACTAAGATTGGGCAAAAAACCCATGAACCGTGGATCAAACCGTTAACCCAATCGAATCAAATCGAATTTTTTTTTTTTTTTTTACAAACTATTTGATTTACGGTTCAGTTCGATTATATATAAATGGTTCATAATTCAGTTCAGGGAAGCGAACCAAATCAAATCGTTTTGAACCGAACCAAAGCAAATCGAACTGTTTAGTTAAATAAAAAAAATTAATGCAATTATTTTGTACTTTGATATATTTTTTTCTATCAATCTTCATAAATTTTATCAAGTTTTTCATATCTTGTTATTTATTATCTTAATTTTATGTCAATTATTAAGATTAAGTTAAGTGAATTCCATTTAAAATTTCATATTTATTGGAGATAAAAATATTTAGTGAAAATTTGACACAAAAGGTTCGAACTATGAATGGAACCGAATCAAACCGAACCAAATTGATTCGATTTTAATTAGGTTTGAAAAATTTATGAAACAAATCGTATAATTATGTTCGACTTTAAAAAAACAAACCATTATATTAGGTTTGGTTCAGTAAAGGAGGCGGGGGGGACCACACCCACCCTTAATTTTCACCAATCTGTTTATATAGCTTGTATGTCTATACATGGTAGGCAATCTTCGTAAAGGGAAAGAAAGAGCAACATTCCATGATGTTGATATCGATTATAATGATTGCTTAGTATTGGAAATAAATTTAGATGGATTTGTAGAATAAAAGTATATGTTGATGATTGGAGTTTTCTCTAATAAAGCCATCAATGAACCAGTGATGATGAATATTTTATGGAAAGCAAGGCAAAATTTTGAGTGAAGTTAATTTTTAACTTAGTTGGTTTGACAAATTTTTTATTATTTTCAGTTCTCTTTTGATGATGCATAAGGTACTAGATGAAGAGTCTTGGTCTAATTCTTAGTTATGGTCTATTATGGAAGAGTGACATGTTGATTGTAATTTGGAAGAGATTGAGCTTAATTTTGCAATATTCTTGGTTGAAATACATGGATTAAAATTGAATCAAATGACTACATAAATTGTGTATGTTATCAAGTCTTATTTAAGATGAATTGAGCATGTTATTGGGTCTTCTTTGGGAGAAGTAGTGGAAGTTTAACCTATTAGAGCTAAAAGTGGGGTTAGTATAAGCCTTTGCGTATAAGAGTAAAATTGAACTGTACTAAGCTACTAAAAGGGACCTTTAGATAAATATGAGATTAAATAAGAGATATAAACCCATTTTAAATATGAAAGGCTCTTTAATTTTTGTTTCTCCTACAGCAAGCTCAAACACATTGCAAGGCAAGATACTGTTAAAGAAGGTGACAATATTATAATTGGTTCACAGATGCATGCTTTGAGTGTTATAGATGGGTCTTGGCCATTCTCTAAACAGGCTTCTAATGTGGAACATAGATGTAAACTTGAAATTTTAAAGGAATCACAAGCTATTACCTAGAGCAAGAGAAAACATGAACAGCATAATAATCTTAATTAGCCTTAGCATTCTATTTCAATCTTGAACCAACTAATGCAGTCTTCGAATCTATAAAACCTAAACAACCCAACCTTCTCTCCCATAATTCAATATGAACTAACCATATTCCTCTATGATGGTTATACCCCATAAAGCCATTGTTTCTATTCATACCTCTTTAACTCACTCAACAACATCTCCCTCTCTTTCAACCCCTTATTCTTCATCCACCCTTTCCATATATAGTTGAGTTTCCTTTATGTGACAATGAGGTAGACCTTGCTAATTGGCAAACTAATATGAACTCTAGTAAGGAGCAAGAGATTATTGTTCCTAATGCAGTGTTGAGGTGTTAAAGGAGTTAAACGTACAAAGAGGAAGAGAGTAGGAGGTGTTTTGGAGGCTAAAAAATGCATGGTAGATGTAGCCACATTTATTGTCTAACTAGATAATGGGGTTTATTTGGGAAAGAGTGGACTTGTTAAGGGTTATAGGGGAGGTAAGATGGCTAAGAAAAAAGGATTAGTTGAAGAAGTTTATTTGTATAGAGAAGGAGTTTCTTAATTGAAATATTATAAAAGAAGGACAGCTTGTTGGTTTTAAATGTGGTTATTGCTTGCCTTTAATAGCCACAAAGTTCACAAGTTGGACCTATCAAGGTTTCAGTCATTTCTTAATAGTTAATAATCTTGAAGGCCTAATGCATTGTTTTTATCATAGAAAGAAAGATTCTAATAGCTATGTAGGCATAATTAGAGGAAGAATTAGGTTTTGGGTTCTTTTTATGTTCATCTCTTGGTTTAGTGGGTGGTCTTGCTTTATTATAGATTGTAATGTGATTATCGAGATTTTAATTACACATTAACATTTGATAACTTTGATGGTGAAGCATCTAGATGGATAACTTCCTTTCTTCATCATTATGACATAGCAAAGTGGAATCATTGAATTATTGTTAAGTTGGTCTTATAATTTAAAATGGCGATAGCTTTGTGTTGGAGATTTTAATGAAATTCTTTATGAGGATAAAAAGGTGGTAGTAAGCCTAAAGATAAGAGAGGAATTGATGGCTTAGTGAAATGGGTTTAAGATGCAAATTTGGTGGATTTTAGCTTTTAAGGTCAAAAATTCACTTTGTTAAACAAGAAATTTAATGGTGTATTGGCTCAGTAATGCATTGATAGAGCTTTAGCTCTAAATGGATTTCCTCCTAACCTAAATCCTAGGTTATTTACCAGCCAATAGTTGGTTCAAATTATGTCATGCTCGTAGTTTTCATAAGTTTCCAAGACATAAAAGGTATTAAAATATATAAATCTGAGAGCTTTTAGAATGCAATTGATGGCCATGCAGAGGATATTAAAAGGGAATTCATTGGTTGTTGATTTTGATCCTATGGTCTCTATATGGCTAATCTCAACCTTTGGAGAGAGAGATTGATTAACTAGAACTCTTGTACCATTTCGAATAGCAAATAATTTATTTAAATAGTTTATGTGAAAGCTAGCAGAATTGCAATCAATAATGAGGAACATATTTTGACGAAGATTGATGAGTTATGGCATTATGAGGAGGAATATTAGCTACAAAGGTTTTGGATGAATTGGCATAATCATGGAGATAAAAACACATCACATTTTCATCAATTAGTCATAAGTAGGATGTAGGCATAAATGGAGCATGGTAGGAAGATGAGAAAGAGGTAGGAATGGCTTTTGTGAACTTCTTTTTGTAGTTTTATGAAGGGGAAGTAGAAAGAGATTTCTCTTATTATTTGAGCTAGGTCAAACCTATTTTTTCATAACAAGATAACTTGGTCTTAGGCAATAAGGTTACTAAAAATGAAATTAAAAACGTTGTGTTTCAAATAAGAGCTCTAAAAGTCCTAGGACGTGATATATTTTTAAGAGTTTCCTATCAAAATTACTGGAATATCATTAGGTCAATTGTTGTGAAGGCAGTCTAGTCAAGCAATTCTTTGAATCAAGCAAGTTTCCTACTTCCTTAACTTGTATAGATTTAGTTATGATTCCTAAAGTTTTTTATCTTTATCTGGTCTCTTATTACCACCCTATTAGTTTGTATAATTTTTTATGTAAAATCATTTCTAAAATCCTTATTAATTGTCTAAAATGTGTTCTTAGTGATTTCATTAATGAAAATTAAAGTATTTTTATTTCAAATAGTTGATCCACAACAATATATTGGAAGTACATGAGCTTTTCAATTTTCTTAAAAGTAAAAAAAAAAGGTAAAAAAATTTAGTTGTGCTTTGGAAATCGATATGAATAAGGCATATGATTGAAAAGAGTGGATTTCTTGAAGGGGTTAGAGATGTCACAACCCAGGGGGGGAGATGGTGAAACAAGTTTGGCAGTACCACTATATATTACGGGGAGATTTGAGATTAAGTACCATCCTTAATCGGGAACCTTCGACACATTACATAAGGTGTCTACTCAATCCTAATACCCACTAGGAGACTTGTATTCAAGAATGTGATAAAGTAATAAGCATTAACCAAAATATTATAAATAAGTTCAACAGACCTTAATAGAGTCAAACATCCCTCGATGTAAGTCATACATGCCTAAATTAAAATGATATTAGTAGTTTAAGCTACTCAAAATACTAAAAGATAAAATTAAGTCTAAAGAGTTTGAATAACATATAAGTGATCGCTTGAGCTCTCTTTTTTTCTTTGGTAATCCTAAAGGTGGTGGTACTAACCTTAGGCATTCCACAGCCTGGCTCTAACCATAAATTCAACTGTAATAACAAACTATAAAGGGGTAAGCTACAACTACTTAGTGAATAACCTTCCTATCCTACTAATAAGCAAGTTAATTAAACACGCATATGTAATGTAGACAAGCATATGAAATGTAAACATCATACATAACTTGTTGACCATTGTGTAAAGCATGGTTTTACACCCATCGCTGCTTGGGTTAGGAAGTATTTAAGTACTTCAAGACCCTGTCTCTACATCTATCGTCCAAATAAACATAATCTTTTCCTTGGTAGACCCAAAGCAGCAAACATAGCTTAGCCTCAAGCAGAAGGCAGCACTTTTTAGAGCCATGTAGACCCAAAGGTCGAGGCAAGAACATGTTGCACGAGTATATCATATGATAATAATAATAACATGTATCAAAATGATTCTAACATGCACGATCTCCCGCTCTACTATGTAGTGCTAATGCCCTTTTATAATAATGCTGAAACATGCTATGCATGATCGGTTCGTATTAAAGTTGAATAATTATTATTCCGGTTTACAAGTGACCAACTAAAATATATGACAAACACTCCAGAAGCCCTATCTACTAATGTAGCAACCAATTCTTAGTTTTGATATATTAAGATATTTTTGCATGCAAGTATAAACACATACAAATGCCCTAAATTCCCCCAAGCATAATAGTTTACATAGATATGATTAATCAATGCACTATACTATAAGTAAGATAGAGATTGATGTACTTACTCTACTATGGAATCTAATGGTCCTAGTAATCCTTGACTACGTTAATATCAATGATGAATGACGTAGACCGTGATCAAGAACCAACAAAGTCAATTGCTGGATGGGTCTAAGCTTGCAAAAAGGTTGAAAAGGAAATAATGGGGAATATGCGAAAGGATAAAATGATGAATGAAGAAGTAAGCAAAACCTACGAACAGCTTTAAAGGATATGATGGACCAATGGAACTTCTAAGGACTCACAACATAATTCGATATGATGCACAAATCGGTCTGGTGAGGTTGCCTTACTCAAAGGTTAGGATAAGAGTGATATTGAGAGTAAATAAGTAATGTTTACGCAAGGAAGAAGTACTTAAGTGTATTAATGATAATCTTATGATTTACAGCTACAAGTACAAAGGGTATTTATAACCATAAGTTAAGGCAACTTGCTCAAAAGGGAAAAGATAAAAAGGGTATTTCCTAAGGAGATAATGTATAAGGTATAAAAGGGTAAAAATGAATATTCGAGAAAGACAATCATTGGTGTAATGGATTCTACACATGATTCTGTATACGTTGCAATGCTGTATTAGCAAGGTCATTAGAATATGCGAACAAAAAGTACGGGCAACTTGCTTACCCGAGCATAGCTGGCTGAGTTAGCCTAGAGTCTCTCTCTTATCATCTCGGCAAGGGTAACACCGAGTAATTAGTTGGCTAGACATGAGTGAGAGTGCGGATTAGCTGCTCTCTCAGCCTTTTGCTTGTTGGCACATTATCTGCGACAAATTAGCAGTCATTTAGCTCGGCATAAAGAGTGACTCGACAAAGAGGTACTTGGCTTCGATAAGAGTTGGCTAAAGTAGAAGAATTCACCTTGCTAAGCCTTCCAATCCTTGGGCTTGACTACGGGTTAAAGGCCTAGAAGCCTGATTCCTATCATTCCCTCTAGATTGATTTAGATTTGAGATCAAATCCGAATGGTCTTCGATCAGCTCTCTGTCAAGGTGATATAGACTGAAGTTAACAAAGTTGAAGGCGTCAAAAACCCCATAATCCTTGGGCAGCTCCAATCTATAGGCGTTATCATTAATCTTCTAGAGGATTCTAAACGATCCTTCGGCTCTGGTAAACAATTTGTTCCTCCTCTTACATGGAAACCGTTCCTTACTAAGGTACAGCCATACCAAGTCTCCCTATTGGAATTGTTTAGTCGTCCGACCCTTGGTCTTTTCTCACATTCTTTTAGTAGCTTGGTCAATGTGTCAAGTGATCTTGTCATAGATGTGCTAAAGGGATTATGCTCTAGCTCTCACATTAGGGTCCTCTTACGTGGGTACAGGTACAGGGTTATGATCGAAGGGCAACTTGAGATTGAAACCATAGACCACTTCGAAGGGAGTCTGCTTAGTGGTGTTATGCACTATCCGATTGTAAGCGAATTCGATCACTGGCAAGTAGATGTCCCAATCAAGTAAGTTCTTGCCTACTACAGCTTAAAGTAATGATCCCAAAGTATAATTAACAATCTCTGTTTGGTCGTTAGTTTTAGGGGTGATAAGAAGTGCTGAATAGTAGTTTGGTCTCCATTCAATGCTACAAGGTCTTTCAGAAATGGCTCAGAAACTTTGGGTTCCTGTTAAAGACTACACTCATCGGTACGTCGTGTAACCGCACAATCTCTTGTAAGAAAATAGCAACAATAGCTAAAGCATCGTTAGTTTTAGAGTATGGTACAAAGAGTGCCATCTTGCTAAATCGATCCATGATAACCATTATAGAATCTTTGCCTCGGGCAGTTCATGGTGATCCAAGAATAAGGTCTATGCTCAATTCAAGCCATGGTTTCATCGGGATAGGCAATAGCGTTACTTTCCCCTTTTTAGATCGAGACTTCGCCTTCTTACACACGGCACAGCTTTTGATGACTCGATGTATATCTCTTCTCATTCTCGACTAAAAGAATCGATCATTCAACAGTTCACAGGTCCTTCTTTCTCTAAAATGTCCGAAAAGTCCTCCATTGTAGGCTTCCTTGATCAGCAGCTCCCTCAGGGAACAAGTTGGTATGTAGAATTTTCCACCTTAAAATAAGTAACCATCCTCCACATGATATTCATCTATTGTTCTTCCATTAACGTACTATGTAATTATGGGTCCAAAATGCAAATCCTTAGAATACTGTTCTTTGATACTTGTAAACCCAAACAGCTTAGTTTGCAGTTCATTCATAAGTGCATGTCTTCTTGATAGAGCATCTGCAATGACATTACTTTTTCCTTACTTATATGTTATTATAAAATTGAATCCCTTAAGGAATTCAACTCATCTCACTTGCCACTTTGATAACTTGGTCTAACTTCGGAGGTATCTTAGTGACTTATAATTAGTATATATAACAAATTCTCTCAGCAGTAAATAGTGTTGCCATACTTGCAGTACTTGGATTGGCGCTGAGAGTTCTTTGTCATACACGGAATAATTCAATTGTGGTCCTCAGAGCTTCTCACTGTGGAAGGCAATTGGCTGGCCTTCTTACATTAGGACAGTGCTTATCCCAATGCTTGATGCGTCACATTTCAGCTCAAATATTTTCTTGAAGTCAGGTAGAACCAAAATCGAGGTGGAGGTCAATCTATCTTTTATCTCGGCAAAGCTCCTCTCCTCCTTTTCTTCCCATCGGAAGTTGGTGTTTTTCTTTGTTAACTCAGTAAGTGGCGCATCAAGGGTATTGAAATTCCTGATGAATCGTCTATAGAATAAAGCTAGTTTATGGAAACTTCGCACTTCGGCACAAGTAGTAGGAGTCGACCACTCGACAATAGATCAAATCTTCTCATCATCCATTCATAAGCCTCCTCCACTGACTACACAACCTAAGAATACCACTTCTTCCTAGCAAAAGTCACACTTCTTTAAGTTACCAAATAATTTTTCGACACAGAGAATATTTAATATAGCTTGGAGATGCTCGTTGTGACTTAGCATGTCGATATTATAAACCAGTATGTCGTCAAAATACACCATGGCACACTTCCCAATCTGATGTCTTAACATGTGGTTTGTCAATCGCATGAAAGTACTTAGGGCATCGACAAGCTGAATGGCATGACCATCTACTCATAGAGTCCATGCCCAGTTTTAAATGCCGTCTTCCACTCATCTCCTAGCCTCACGTAGATTTGATGGTAGCTAGACTTAAGGTTAATGTTGCTGAAGATCTTGGCTCCACTTAACTCATCCAGCATGTCTTTTAGTCTCGAGATAAGATACCTATACTTGATTATGATCTTGTTTATGGCTTAACTATCAACACACGTTTGCTAGGTTCCATCCTTTTTCGGTACTGGAAGCGTTGGTACAGCGTAAGGGTTAAGACTTTCTCTGACATATCCTCTCTTTAGCAACTCATTAACTTGGTGGTAGAGTTCAAAAGCCTGCTCGGGATTCATCCGATAAGCTGATTTATTTGGTAATGCAGCACTGTGTACTAAGTTAATGCAGTGCCCTATGCCTCTAGTAGGGGACAACCCCTCGAGTAGCTATTCTGGAAATAGATCAGCATACTTGTCCAGCAACTCTCTAATCTACTGGGGTAGTTCACCCTACTCCTTTATTTCTAATAGTTACTTGACCAACATGATGGTTGGCTGGTCAGCATTGATGGCCTCTTGAGGCTTAGCTCTACTCATCACCAGAGCCTTCTTCGATCCGTGAGTAAGTTTCATCTACAATTTATTAACTTCTCTTGATGGCATCAAATTCAGTATGATCTTTTGGTCATCTTTCTCGAACACGTACATGTTCTTGTGGCCATCATAGATAACTCTTCTATCAAACAGCCACAACCTACCTAGCAAAATGTGGGAAGCATACATAGGTAGTACGTCATAGAGAATATGGTCAGATTAATTCCCTATAGTGAGCGGTAGTAATATTTGCCGAATGACGTGTAGTGCCCCTTTCTCGCACAACTAGTGTAACTTATATGGCTTTAGATGTGTAACAGTCGGTAACTTCAATTTTGAAATAAGATCGGTCGATACCACATTAGTGCAGCTTCTACTATCCATAATGAAGGCACACACCTAATTATTCACCTTACAGGTAGAATGAAACGGATTTTCTCCTTACTCCTCCTCTCGTAAGGATTCTATGTTCATTGTGCATCTGACAACCATGATTACCTGGTCCAAGTCTTCAACGAACACATCTTCTTCAAACAGTTCTTTCTCGGCATTTTTTATCTCGACAGTGATCTCCTCCTCTTCGAGTTTTGTATGTACTGTCTACTTTTAGCTTCGAGGTATCTCCCTTGATGACCATTGTCTGTTGGCTCGAGCACTAAGCAACCATGCGTCTGAATGCTTGGCATTTGAAGTACTTAATCTGGCTTGTCTTCCTGTCTGACCCTTGCCCCTTCCCATAAGTTTGGGTCGGTACTTCAATGTCAGGTTAGCCTCTCTGATCAGCTCGAACATCCATCTTTCGACTTGGCTTGTTACTCGACTGAGCTCGATGACTCGCCTATTTAAGTCAACTAGTCAGCATCCTAGCAGGTAATCGGCTCCTTCTTTGCCTTTCTGTTCGCTGGGCTATTCCGATGGCCTCGTCCATTGTTATAAATCATTAAAGTTCTACAATATCTCGAATATTACCTCTCAACTTAGTAATGAATCTTGAGATTGTTCGAGTTAGGGGTTCCTCTACTTTGCAATGGATCATAAGCATTTGAAATTCTTGAATATACTCATCAACAGTCTGGCTTCAGTGTCTCAGCTCTTAAAGTCGAGAGAAAGTATCTTAAAGGTAAGTTTCTGGCATGAACCTATTTCTGAGTATGCTTTTTATCTCAAGCCAAGTATTAATCTCTCGGTAGCCCTCTTGTCTCCTCATCGTCTGAAAGTTCTTTCACTACATGGTGGCATATCCAAAGAACCCAACAGCAGCAATTCTCGTTTTCTCATAATCCTCATATTGATAATAGTAAAAAAAAATGCTCCACCTTCTCTTCCCATTCCAGATATTCGTTAGCATTCCCAAATCCATTGAAACTCGAAATATGAAGTTTCACATGGTCAAATGCTCTGGGGGCTCAAGCTTGCTCTTCCTCAAAGCACTCTTCTTCCTCATCTCCTATGTTTGCTAAATCAATCCTTCTCCTCACATGTCCACCTACTCCTCTACCTTGAACTAGTCGAGCTGGGTTTTAACCTCTAACAGGTTAAGCAGCTTATGGTGTATTTTGCTCTACTTCAATGGGTTGGTAAGCCAATGCATGAACAGCTCGGGTCAGATCTACCAAAAGGTTGGCCACCTCATCAAGTCTCTCATCAATGCTTCTCAGAGTTCCTTGAGATTGTCAGCCATGGTAGACAACTCCACTATTGTCATCTCCCATACCAATATTCACACTCGGGTCTATCATTTTCTTTACAAATTTAGAATTCAAATAGACACATCAAGAAAGTAACAGCTAACAAACACAACAGCTAAGATGAACATAGTAACTTACTCTGTTTCAAACACTTAAAATAGAGTATAAACAGAACCTTGAAAACAACTCTAACTCAAACAAAACCTTCACTCTAATACCAAAATGATGCAAACCGTGACTAAGAATAGACAAGGCCAGTCACTAGATGGATCTAAGCTTACAGAAAGCTCGAAAATGAAGTAATGGGGAATGTACGAAAGGACAAAATGATAAATGAAGAAGTAAGCAAAACCCACGAACAGCTCCAAAGGATATAACACACCAATAGAATTTTTGATGACTCACGACACAATTTGATATTACACACGAATCGGTCCGATGAGGTTACTTGTCACCTAGCCTTGCTCAAGAGTTAGGATAAGAGTAATGCCGAGAGTAAACAAGTAGTATTTATGCAAGGAGGATGTACTTAAGTGTATTAATGATAATCTAATGATTTATAGCTACAAGTACAGAGGGTATTTATACTCATAAGTTAGGGCAACTTACCCAAAAGGGAAAAGACAAAAAGGGTATTTCCTAAGGAGATAATATACAAGGTATAAAAGGGTAAAAATGAATATTCAAGAAAGATAATCATTGGTATAACGGATTCTACACATAATTCTGTACACATGGTGATGTCGTATTGGCGAGGTCATTGGAAGATGTGGATAAAAAGTATAGGTGACTTGCTTACTCGAGCAGGGGTGTTCGAGTTAGCTTAGAGTCTCTCTCTCGTCATCTTGGCAGGGGTGATACTAAGTAAGTAGTTAGCCAGGTGTAAGTGAGAGTGAGGATTGGCTACTCTCTCGGCATTTTGCTTGTTGATATACTATCTACAACAAATTGGCAATCATTCGACTCGACATAAAGAGCGACTCGGCAGAGAGATACTTGGCTTTGGTAGGAGTCGACTGAAGTAGAAGAATTCGCCTTGCTAGGCCTTCCAATCCTTGGACTCGGCTATGAGTCAAAGGCCCAGTAGCCTGATTCCTATCACTTAAGGTCCTCATCACCTAAACAATGCAATGAAATCGTATAAGTATCCTACTTATATTGACTATCTATTATATTTTGTCATAGATTCCCATCTTAATTGTTTTTGTTTTTTGGTTGTAGTTTCTTCATTTTAAATCAATTTTTAATGATCTTGTAATCGTTTTTCATTATTTTCAAGTCCCCTTTCATTTGGTAAGGTCCTTTGTAGGCGTTTGGGTTGGTAAGATTTCGGTTTAGGCTCAATAAGTTCGTTTGCCTAATATATTGGTTTAATCACTTTAGGGTTTAGACTTAATTTTAGGCTTTGGGCTTATTTTTGGGTATTGGACCTTTAGGCCTTCATTTAAGTATTTTAAGTTGAATTTTCTGGCCAAATCTCATAGCTTCCAATTTAGGTTTCGATGTTGCTCTTATAGGCTTAAACAAGCTATTTTCTCTAGTTTAGGGCTTTAACTCATCAAGGGGCCTATAATAGATGTCTTGGGTAAGCTTGATACAGATTCGTGGATGAACACACGAACCCAATATCACATGTAACTAAGGGGTGGATTTGGGCTGCGGATGGCTCAAAAAAGTAAATGACAATCGAAGAATGAATAGGGGTTCTCATATACTAATGATGGATATGACGTACAAGTATAATCGGAAGTCACTTGCCACTAGTCCAAGCTTAATGGCCTAGATAAGAGTGGATCAAGAGTAAGTAAAGGGACACTTAGCTTAAGAGGGTATAAAAGTTCAGTATATTCTTCATCTATTCATGTTGCAGCTATTACAATATGCAAGCATTTGTGGTACCCAATTAGGGTAAGTCCTAAATTACAAAAAATTATAGAAAAGGATCCCTACTAGCTACATAAAAGGAGAATAATTTACACGGGTAGCATGTAATCGTGTAGATCAGGTAGACGTTAATAGTTCGATAGCTCGAACAAGTGGGAATGGACCGAGGTTAGTTCAGGGGCAACTCATTTCTGGGTTGGCCTCAGGTGATCGACTTTCAATCATTGTCAGCTCGACCTCAACACTAGTAAGGTTGGTAGTATCTTAATTCGATGCTCAAATTGGTATGTGGCGGTGAGGTTAGCTAGGCACATCAACTGGTTACCTTAGTAATTTCCTAGATGGTGTGGAGAGCAAAGTAACTTGTAGATCAAACTAAGGAATGCATTGCTTGTTGGTACTCAATTTACCTCGGAGAGCGTGGCGAACCATTTGAGTGAGCCCTCTAGTTCAAGAGCGCGTGATTGATCCTTGATCCCTATCATCCCTTTTGGGTTGTTTGAGATTTGGGATTAGATCTAGCTCAACTCCTAATTGCTTATCCTTGGGAATGTTAAGTTAAAGATCGATAATGTTAAAGGAGTTTGAGACTCCATATCCTTTAGGTCGTTTAATCCTGTAAGCATTAGGATTAATCTTTTCAAGCACTTTGAAAGGTTTGTCAGTTATGGGAGACAACTTGCTCTTCTTCAACTTTAGGAATCGTTCCTTGTTGAGATGTATCTAGACCAGATCGCCTAGTTGAAACTCTTTCTTTTTCTGTCTTAGCCTTGCTTTTCGAGCTTAGTAGTAACTCAGTTTAATTACTTTACATCCTTCTAGTGTATGGCTCTGATGGTCTCAACTCTTTCTGCAGTTGGCAAGTCATCATTAACTCTTGGCTGCGGTGCTTAGTCCATTGGGAGCTCGGGGTTAAACCTATTGGTGACATCGAATAAAGACATGTTTGTTATACTGTAGGCGGTCCTATTGTATGCAAACTCAATGATTAGCAAACATAGATCCCAATCAACCATGTTTCATCTAATAGTAACCCGCAATAAAGTTCTTACGATTCTATTGACAACCTCGATCTATCCATCGGTTTATAGATGGTAGGACGTGTTGTACAATAGCTTAGTTCCCATTCGCCTTCATTGCATCCTCCAAAAGTGGCTTATGAACTTTGGGTCTTGGTCCAAAACAATGGTTTTGGGTACTTCGTGAAGTTTGATTACTTCCTGTAAAAAAAGAAAAGAGGTAACTGAAGCGTTGTTAGTTTTGGAATAGGGCACGAAACGTGCCATCTTGCTAAATCGATCCATGACCACCATGATGGAGTCCTTCCTTCAGGACGTTCTTGGCAATCCTAACATGAAATCCATACTTAGCTTAAACCATGATTTGGTTGGGATTGGTAACGGTAGATAATGTCTTTGCTCAACTTGGTTCTTTGCTTTTCGGTAGGTTGCACACTTTTCCAACACAAACTGTACATCTTTAATCATTCTCGGTCAAAAGAATCTTAAGGATAGTACCTCATGGGTTCAGCACTGGCCAAAGTGTCTTGTCAGTCCTCCTTATGTGCCTTGTGTACGAGTAATTCTTTCATGGAATAGTTCAAGATACATAGCCTCTTTTTCCTAAACAAGTATCCGTCTTCCTTATAATAGTCATCCAGTGTCCCTCTTTCCCTACACCAGGTATAGATAGGACTAAAGTGTGGATCCTCAACATATAAATTATTTATTGTTGAAAAACTAAGTAGCCTTGTTTATAGTTCGGTAAGGAAGGTATGTCGTTTCGATAGGGCGTTAGCTATTACGTTGTTCTTCACATTCTTATATTTCACGACATAGGAAAATCTCTCCATAAACTCGACCCCTTTGGCTTGTTTTCGAGATAACTTGGGTTGGCTCCTCAGATATCTTAAGGATTCATGATCAATGTAGATCATAAATTCCTTAGGTAGTAGATAGTGTTACCACACCGTTATGACTCGAATTAAGGAATAGAACTCCTTGTTATAGATAGAATAGTTGAGTGTAGTTGCTTAAAGTTTCTTGCTGAAATAAGCAATAGGTTAACCTTTTGCATCAATACAGCGCTTATGCCTAGCTTGGATACATCATACTCTACCTCAAACACTTTGTCAAAGCTCAGTAAAGCTAAGACAGGTGTTGTAGTAAGCCTATCATTCTTTTTTAGGAGTTCGGTGAGTAGGGCCACAATTATACTGAAATTCTTTATAAATCTACGATAGAATGATGCAAGGCCATGGAAACTTCTCACATTGACCAAAGTGGTCAACACTAGCCATTCGGTGATTACTTTGATCTTCTCTTCGTCAACTTAAATGCTACCACTACTTACAACAAATCCCAAGAATATCACCTCAGATCGGCAAAAGTCGTTCTTCTTTAGATTGGTGTAGAGCTACTCATCTTGGAGTTTTGCAAAGACGCTTCAGAGATATTGCTAATGAATTTGTAAGTTGGAATTGTGTACCAAGATGTCATCAAAATAAACTACGACAAACTTCCCTAATAAGTCTCAAAGCATATGATGCATCAAGTGCATAAATGTGCTCGGCGCGTTGGACGGTCTAAACAGCATCATAAACCATTCATATAATCCACATCACATCTTGAAGACGGCCTTCCACTCATCTCCTTTATGCATTCGAATCTAATGATATCCTGATTTAACGTCAATTTTAGACAACACTCTTGCTTCACTCAACTCATCTAGCATGTCATCAATTCTTAGTATGAGCTACTTATACTTGATGGTGATTTGATTGATTGGTCGGCTATCTACACACATTCTCCAAGACCCATCTTTCTTCGGTACTAACAAAGCTGCACTGCACAAGGACTAAGGGACTTAAGCACAACCCCTTCCTCATTAGCTCATTTACTTGCTTCTATAGCTCGACGGCTTGCTCAGGATTCAGCCTATAAGCAGGCTTGTTCAGTAATGTGGCTCCCGCCTGCAAGCCAATTGCTTGCTTAATGCATCAGATAAGGGGCAGACCTTTCGGTAGCTCCTCTAAAAATAGGTCAGCAAATTCCTCTAGTAAGGTTTTTACCTCGGCAAGCTCCTCTTCTTCCTCGAGTCTTAACTCCAAAATTCTTTATATCAACAGATTAGTTGGTGCTTTGAGCTCCATCTCTATTTTCAGCTCGGTTCAAGTTATTACTAGAGCCTCTTTCTTTAAAGTTGGGCTAAGTTGAGACTACATGACCTTTACCTGCTCGGCAGTCACATGACTCAATTTCATCCTCCTGCCTTCATACTCTATAGAACATGTATTGTTCCTTCCGTCATATACCACGGCTCGATTGAACGTCCATGGTCGTCTAAGTAGAATGTAGGATGCACTCATGGGTAACACATCACAGAGCACTTTGTCTTAATATTTACCAATGTAAATTGGCATAGACACTTGTTTCTTCACCTGTAAGGCTCCCTTATCACTAAGCCAATGAAGCTTATAAGGTTTTTGGGTAGGGCTTGGTCAGCAATTTTAATTGTTGGACCATAAAGGCAGAGGTTGCGTTAGTGCAGCTTCCACTATCAATGATCAGCACACAGAGAGACTCATTCACCTTACATCTGATATGGAAGAGATTTTCTCTTTATTTGTCTTTAGGCACAAGACTAACACTCATTGTCCTCCTTAACACTAGAGTGGCTGGCATAAAGTGTAGGTAACTTTCTCTTCGGAAAGTTCTATCTATTTGTCCTCTTTTAGCTCCTTTACTTCCTCATCAGTACTATTGACCTCAACAGTCGGCAAATGCATCAGATTACCATTGTTCGTCTATTTGGATACTGAGTAGCCATGTGTCCAAATCCTTGACATTTGAAATACTTGATCTTACTCGTTTTCCTACCTAATCTCTAGTCTTTCTCAAACTTCCTCGGGGGTTCCTTCCCCTTTGCTTAGATAGTTAGAATAGGTTGAGTCTCAGCAACCTTACTTGGTTCCGTTCGCACAGGTCTGTTCGGAACAGATTGATTACTGTTAGATCAGTTAATGGGTGGTCGGAACCTTCCTATTCGACACCTTTTTATCCTCTAGGTGGCTCGAATTGCATCATCAAGCGTTCTAATATCCAGGGTTTCTAGGACATCTCCCATCTCATATTTCAATCTATTGATGAACTGCGATACGATTTGGTCCTTTGGCTATTAGATCATTAACATTTAGAATTCCTTAACATAAGTGTCTATACTCGACCCTCCTTACCTCAACTCCTACAGTTTTTTTAAGGCATCCTGCAAATAATAGCTCGATACAAACCTTCTCCACATGACCCTCTTCATTTCATCCTAACTCTTAATCTCTCATTCTCCTTCCCTCTTTCGGGTAGCTTGCAAGTTCTTTCACTAGAGGGTGGCATAACTGGTGAACTCTAACACAGCAAGTCTAACCTTTGCATTGTTGGGTACATCATGGCATTCAAACCACTTTTCAATCCCATTTACCCATTCTAAGTAATATTCAGCATCACCACCCTTAGAAAAACTTAGAATATGCATCCCCAACTCTTCGACTCCAAGGGCTTGTACATTTCTTTCTTTAGGCTCGTAGTACTCCTTTACTTCCTTATTTCCTTCCTCTTCTTCCTCAATCTCTTCAAGTCTAGTCTTTGTTTGGCATCCCTTTCCATTCCTTCAACTTGGGATAGTCGAGTTGGGGCATTAACTCGGCTAAACTGACCATTGGCTCACTTTTGCCGCTCATATCCTCTAGTTAGGCTATTTCTGACTCATTGTCTATCTTCTTGGATAACAGTTACCAAACTAACTATCAAGTTGATAAGCCTATCTAAGCGGTCACCCACTGACTAAGGTGTAAAGCTGGCTTCTTGCCCTTGGCCATGTTGAGCACCACTTTCTTAGTTTTCCAAAGTTCCCTGAACACTTGAATTTGACATTATTGGTTAACTTACAATACTGATTTTTTTTTTTTTAAAATACCACTCAAAGTTCTTTTTGTGAATGACAACAACAAAACAACAACTACCATTCCTACTACTACGACAACTATACGGTGGATAAACAAATAATCATACTCTGTTTTTGCGTATGGGAAATAGGGGAAAACAAAGCACAAAACACCTCTTAACCTCCAAACTTCTATGTTAACAATAAAACCTTTAACATACGAGAATAGTAACAAACCACTCAAAGAACATAGTAACAAAGTCTAACTTCAAATGTAATTAAGCTCTGATACCAAGATGATACGGAGTTGTGGATGAACATACGAACCCAATATCTCGTGGAACTAAAGGATAGATTCAGGCTGCAAGATGGCTCAAAAAAGTAAATGATAGTCGAAGGATAAGTAGGGGTTCCTATACACCAATAATGGATATGACCACCAACACCTCACACGAGCTCGAGTTACACTTGATATGATGTATAAGTATGACCGGAGGTCACTTACCGTTAGTCCAAGCTCAATGTGCTGAATAAGAGTAGCTTAAGAATAAGTAGAGGGACACTTAGCTCAAGAGGGTGTAAAAGTTCGGTATATTCTTCATTTATTCATGTTACGGCTATTACAATATGTAAGTATTTATGATACCCAATTAGGGCAAGTCTTAAATTATAGGAAAGGATCTTTACTAGCTAAGTAAAAGGAGAATAATTTACAGGGGTAGCATGTAATCATGCCAAAAGAATATCCTTTGTCAGAAAGGACAGTATGAATGTTAGAAAAAGGACAGTGCGTGCATAATTTACTCATTTTATAGTCCTAATGATATTGTTGACTAGGTAGGGGTGGATCTAATCAAGTCAGGTAAACATTGGCAGTTCGGTAGCTCGGATAAGTAGGAAAGGATGGGGATTAGTTCAGGGGCAACTCATTTCCGAGTTGCCCTTGGGTGATTGGCTCCTAATCGCTATCAACTCGACCTCAGCATTAATGAGGTTAGTAGTATCTTGATTCGATGCTCAGATTGGTATGTGGTGGTGGGGTCAGCTGGGCACATCTGTTGGTTACCTCAACAATTTCCTAGATGGTGTGGAGAGTGAAGTAACTTAGCAGATCAAGCTGGGGAATGCATTGCTCGTCGGCACTCGACTTACCTTGGACAACTCAGTAAACCATTTGAACAAGCCCTCTGGTTCGGGAGCGCATGATTAGTCCTTGATCCCTATTAAGGCTTTAGGGCTTAATAGGTCTCTTATACATCTTCTTATGAGTCCTTTAAAGTAGGGTGTAGATTCGACCATTTACCATTTGGGCTTAAATCTTGGTTCTTTTAAGGCTTTTAAAACCCATTTTGTAATTTAGGGCTTTAAGTCTAATCTTACCTATCTTTTTAGGCTTAAGCCCACTATTGGCTTCAAGTTTGGTCCAATTTAACCTAAGTTCCAGATCTGGTCAAATGAAAATAGGACTCTTAACACTATTCTTAAGCCGTTAATTAGTAACTAAGCTAGTTTAGAATCTTAACTCACCATTACCTTATTTAACTTGATTAATCACTTCCTAAATCATACTTAACACTAAATAATCATGTCATTGGGTTAATAAATAAAAAATTACAGACTTTAATCCCTTATGTAAGTGGCGACTAAGAAGTACCTTGGGGGTCTCCATTACTCTTTTCACATACCACTTGTTTTAGAGTTTTTTCCTTTGTCTAAATCACATTTTCTCCTAATATAAGTTGTATATTTATCAAATATGAAGGAATTGAATTGGGAACATCGAAGTGAAGGTGGCAACATGTATAAGAATGGGGTTTCATGTTGATTTGTCAATATAACTTGTCAATCATTGCACTCTACTACGAGATGTTAGTGTTACTTGAACTTCTATGTAAAATAGGTGCATTACGTTAAGCTAAACATCTTTGTTAGTGTCTTAAAGGTCTAAATCATATATTTCTACAAGTGTATGTTGTGTTTCATGCATGAACTTTGCAAATTCCTAGGTGAATAACTAAAGAAATCAAGAGTAATATACTTGCCAAAGTGAAAGTATGATGGTCTCCTTTCTTGGATGTGTGCTGTAAGCTAGGGTGGTGGTAGTGGTGGCGTGTAACTATGTCGGCTAGCTATTAGGGAGTATGTGGGTAGTGTGTGACTTGGTGGCTAGTGATTTGGTGGAGTGGTGGTAGGATGGTAATCGATAATGGGATGGTGGTTGGTGGTGGAGGATGTTAGAGTGGCCGAGAGAGTGAGATTGAGGGTGTGTTTTTAGAGTGGGTTTTTGAGAGAGTTTTGAGAGTGAATGGAGAGTGATAAAAGGAGAGTGAAACAGAAAAGAAACGAGGACAGGGGTGAGGGAGTAGCTAATGCAAGATGAGAAAGGGAGGGTGGACGAAATGCAACTAATTTGGGAATGTTGGTACACGGTCCCAATTGTACCCTTATATTGCTTTTTGCCATTTTTAGCAGTGTTTTGTGTCCCAAAAGGACATTTTCTTTTCTTCTTAATTATACTTATCTCGTTGTTAATTAAGATGTAATGGAGGTTGGTTACTGGTTAGAGTTTAGGGTGTAATTAAGGTGATTAACTACAATTTAGTCTATTTAAGCATATTAAGTGTAATTAAGGAAATTCTATAACTTTGTTATGTTTTATTACTTTAATTTTATTAGTTCCTAAGTTTTACGTGTACCCCTAAGGTTTTATTAGGGTTTTAGGTTCGTTTATAGCTATTGGTTAACATACGTGTTAAGTACTTTTAAGGTTTTAGGTAACTAAGGTACTTATTCGTACTTAACGAGCGATTTTCACTACTTAAGTTAATCTTTTATTTCCTTAATACTCTAAGGTTTCCAAGATATAGTTAAGGTTTATTTATCATTTTAAGGTTTTCCACGCACTAGGGTTTCTAGAGTTTTACGTGTACAATTAGGGTTTAGAGTTAAATTTGCTCTAGGGTTTCCTGCCTTCTTAATTAGGGTTTTTGAATTAATTTTCGTGGTTAAGCTATCTTATTTAGGATTTTGATTCTTATATCTCTGTAGGGTTCCAAGGATTATCCACTTATTCCTTTTCTTGTCTAACTTCCAACTATTCTCAAAACCCGTATGCTTTAAATCCTCCCCACTTTAGAAAAAGTTTTATCCTTAAAACTTATACGGTGTACATGTTGTTGCAAACAGCTCCAAGTAATTACCTTTTAAGTCCTCTTCGGCTACTCAAGTAGCTTCCTCCTCCTTTTCATCGTTCCTCTACAGAACTTTGACAAGTCAAGTTTGTACTTTAGTAACAATATTCTAAGAGAAGTTAAGTAGCAGGTGGTAGAGTTTTAAGAGGTGAAAGAAACAGTAAATTCAAGAAAGCATTTGGGTTTGCCTACTTTATGGGGCAAAAAAAGAAGCGCTAAAGTTTATTCAAACTAAGATAAAAAGAAAACTGTAAGGATAGAAGAAATACTTTTTAAGACTAAGAGGTTAACCAATTTAATGGGTTGTTTTAAGTTCCCTAAAAGGTGGTTGATTTTACAAATAGTCTTATTGCTAAGTTTTAGTGGTGTTAGCAAAAAAGTGAGGGCAAGATTCATTACGTAAGCTATATGAAGTTGTTAGTACCAAAAGCAAAAGGTAGCATAGGTTCCAAAGATTTATACATGTTTAATTTGGTGCTTCTGATAAAGTTGGCTTAGAGATTAATGAATAGTCCTAATGTTTTATGGGTAGGGTTAAAGGTTTATATTTTCTATGGTTAGACATTGAAAGTGCAATGAAGGGTAAACGAGCATCATACGGTTGGTCAAGTATACTAGAAGGATGTGATATTCTCTTTAGGGGTGGGTTATGGAAGATTAAGGGTGGGAAGGATGTAAATGTTTAGTAGGATCATTCGATACTGTCTTTTAAGACTTAGTTTTTATAAAGAAGAGATACTAACTTAGACTTGATTTTGATGGTGGATTGGCTTATTAATCGAGAGGGAAGGTTTTGGGATCTTAATTGCATTGAGAACTTTGCTATAAAAGAATAATTAAAAGCAACACAGAGGACAAATATACCTGCAAGAGCTAGATGTGATACCTTTGTTGGGTTATATGCTAACTTTGGCCACTGTACAACAAAATTATTGTATTTCTTCTTAATAGAGCATGCACAAAGTTGACTAAATCCAGCCCCTTTAACATCCTTGGTGATTACATTGTGTCAATGGAAGGCCCTTTAGGATCTTAATGTATAGCAAGAACTTTGCTAATTCTTATGGTAGGCTTTTATGAATTTGCTCCTAGTATTTACAAATATTATAAGGAGGATAATTGTATAAAGTGGTGTGTGTACATTTTGTAAGGAAGAGGAGTTTGCGGAACATGCCTTGTTACTTTGTGCATGGGTAGAAACTATATGGTTTAGAGATTTGGAGCTTCGTGTTGAAAGGCGCTTATGAGTAATTTATGGCCATGGAAGCAACAGATGTTGGGAATCTATGTCTTTAGGGTTTATTGATTTTGAGTTGAAATGTGACATTGCATGGGTTGCTTGGGCATTATGGAAGCAAGATGCGAAAGGATCTATGAGAGGAAAAAGTAGAGTCCTTTGAACTTTTCAATTAGATAAAGATATGAAATGTTTGGTTCTGCTTTAGGTGGAAAAAGGATGGAGTTTTGTTGAGCGAAGAAAAATTTAGAAATTCTACTTAGGAATCGCTACAGTAAGATGCAATTAAATTCAATTTGGACTGTTCTTTTTGTGAAAATGATGGATTTGGAGCTATTAGTAGTGTGTAAGGATTATTATGGAGAGGTAATAGGGGTTTCTTGTCTTTGTTGCCAACTTTCAATGCGGAAGTTATTAAATGCTTTGTTGTGCTACATTTTTTAGAAGTTGCACATGATAGGAGTTGGTCTTTGCTTGAAATTGAATTCGATGCTTGTAATGTAGTGGACTCCATTATGGGTAAAGACTGTAAAGTGGAATAAGCGACAAAGCTTGTTATCGAAGAAATTCAATGCAAGTTAAGGTTGTTTCATGGAGTTGAAATTGGGTCCATTTCTAGAATTGCAAACATTAGATTGGTTAGTTGTTCATACAATGAAGTAAACGTGTCATTTAAATTGGTGGACTAGCACCCCATTTGCTCTCTAGTGGCTTTTAAAGTCAAAATTATTAATTTTATTTTCTTTTAGTCAATTAGACTCTTCCAAACTGTTTAATACTATTTTTGTCAAAAAATAAATAAAAATGAAATTATCAAAGTGTAATTTAAACTCTCTAATTTTTGAACTAAAAAAAAAAATCAATTATATTGTTAAATTATTAATATTTTTGTCAAATTATTAAAATTTAGAAAATGATTTACAACTTGTAGGGTTAAACTTTACTTTAGGGACCCTTTATGAAGAAAAGAAAAAGGGGCGTCGGAATCAATAATAATAATAACTTACAAACATTGGGCAATCTTACAAAAGTAAGATTACAAATTTGAAAAGAAAAAGGGGCTCCTCTATGGATATCTACCAACAAACACCACTTTGACACTAACGATTACAAATTTGAACCAAACCCCCCAAAGCGGGAAAGAGAGAGAGAGAGAGAGAGAGAGAGAGAGATGGCAAGCAACAGGAAAGCACGGAGTTTGAACGACACTCACTACCGGCTTCTCCAAGACCTGACCACTCCTAAACCCAAAAACCCTAATCTCAGTAAACACCAAAACCCTCTCAATAATCCACCTCCATCTTTCTTTGTAGGTATGTATTATTGCGTTTCACTTCCTTATCCTTATTACGCTTTCGGGTTTGAACGATTCATTCGTCATCTCTGTTTTTTTCTGCAGATGATATCGATGAATCCGAGGCTTCTTCTCCTGTAAGGTTTCAACCGGACCACGATATTCCCCAGTTTTCCGCTATCACCGATTTCGATTCTTCTTCGCCGCTAGGTTTTACTCTTCGATCTTTCTTTTATTTCTCCATGCATAGCATACATATTTGTATTGTGATGTCATTGTACATTCATATCTCTATTACTGAAAACATGAGCGTGCTCTTTGTCATCCTTTTACATGGATGAGTTCATCCTTTTTGTTTCGGTGTAATAGAGGTTCTTTGTTTTTGTTTCTGTGATTTTTATTTTATTTGTTTAATTTGTCTTGGCATTAACATGTTCACGTTTGATTAACTCAAAATAGAAGAGAAGCCAGCAAAGCCCGAGATGAAGGTTAAGCAACGTGGTTCTGAACAGATTCAGATCATGGAAGCTCGAGAAACTATTGGTTTTGAACATAAGTACCCTGATATGAAAGAAGATAACAATCAAAGTGATGGCGTGGTTTTTCCTTGGGTTCATAAGAATGTGGGAAATGAAGGAGCAAGTGGTTTTGAGCCTAGGTTGTCTGGTGCCAGAGAAGACAACAAGCCTGAAAAGGTAAAAATTGCAGGCAGGCGGCGGCTTTGCAAACTCTCATCAAAGGAGGAATCTCAGGTTTCTTCTCCTCTAAGGTTTCAAGTGGATCATGATATCCCTCAGTTTTCTACTATCACTGATTTCAATTCTCCTTCTACTCTAGGTTTTACTCTTCAATCCTCCTTCCATGTTTCTTTTTTTTTTTTGATAATAGCCTGCATATATGTGTTGTAATATCGTTGTGCACACCTATCTTTATTATTTGTACGTGCTCTTTTTGGTCTTCTTATACAGATGAGTTCATCCTTTTTTAATTGGCATGATGAAAGTCTTTCCTTTTGTTTCTGTGACTTCTGTTTCTTTAATTTGTTGTCACATTCACATCTTCACATTCGATCAACTCATAGAAGAAGAGAAGCCAGCAAAGCCTGAGATGGAGGTTAAGCAACCTGATTGTGAACAGGCTCTGCACTTGGAAATTCAAGAAGCTGTAGGTTTTGAACGTAAGTACTCTTATATGGAGGAAGAGAGTGATCAATGTGACGGTGAGGTTTTGCCTCAGGTTTATAAGAATGTGGGAAATGAAGGAGCAAGAGGTTTTGAGCCTAGGGTGTCTGGTGTCACAGAAGACAACAAGCCTGTACAGGAAAAAATTGCTGGCAGGCGACGGCTTTGCAAGCTCTCATCAACGGGTGATGAAAATCCTCCCATTGTGGCTGCTTTTGATTTGCCCAGGCCCTCTGGTATGACTGATTTTGATTCTCCTGTTCTGGTTAAGAATGGTGGGGAGACTGGTAAAAATGGCTGTGCTGGTAGTGGGAACAATATCAGGGATATTTTTAATGATTTGAGCTCTAAGCTGGAGCTGTTGTCAATAGAGAAAAAGAGAGTTCCTAAAGAGGGTGTTCCTTATGAGGATCATTCTCTTTCAAAAGATGATAAAAAGATTGATGAAGAGAATAATGAGGATTTTCCCGAATATGCAAGTGCCGGGTCCTCATTTTCTATTACACCTGACAAGTCTGCTAGCCCATTGGATGCACTGAAACATCATGAGGAAGGTGGTCAAAATCTATTTGACAATAGCTCTGCATCTAGTATAAGTGGAATGGAGACAAATGCACAGAAAGTAAGTCTACCTCTTTGCGAGAATAAGAAAGTAGAATCTCTAAGATGGATGCAGGAATATGATTTGAAGGAAGATGATGTTGATTGTGCTGCTGCAAAAAAGAGGAGCATGAATAAAGAGTTAGGAAGGACAATGTCCACCTCCAAGGAGTATGTTGGTTCTGATATAATTGATATTTCGGATGACTGTGAAGATGGATCCACAGAAATAGATGATGAAAGTCATTTTATTTTACATGGCCAAAAGTCCAATTTTAAATTACCAAAAAAAATTGCAAAGATATTGTATTCCCATCAAATAGATGGGTTAAAGTGGCTTTGGTCTCTCCATTGCAAAGGAAAAGGTGGAATCTTAGGTGATGACATGGGATTGGGAAAAACGATGCAGGTTAGCAATGGCTTTATTTTATTATGACTGGTCAATGTGATCTTTGCATTTCAGTTAGATTTGCTATATTAAAACTTTTTTTTTTTCTTACTTCAGATTTGTGGTTTCTTAGCTGGCTTGTTCCATTCAAATTTGATAAAGAGGGCTATGATTGTGGCTCCAAAAACTGTGCTTTCTCACTGGATCAAAGAACTATCAGCGGTGGGACTATCGGATAAGATACGAGAGTGAGGCTTTGTTTAAAATATAAGCCAAAATGATTTTACATGACAAAGCATTACTTTTGTTTTATTTCAAACTTTCTTGCCTTTCTTGTTTTCAGATACTATGGGACATGTCCAAAGGCTCGCCAATATGAGTTGCAGTATGTCCTTCAGGTTGTTCTATTTTGTAATTGCATTTTTAGAAGGACTTGTTGCAATGAGATCTCGAAATTTGATAATAAGTAGGTTCAATTGCCAATATTAGTGCTGAATTAATTTCTGTTGCTTCTGAAAAGTTAATATTATGACCTTGTTATCTATAGCATTGGTCTTTCATTTTCCTTTTGTGGGTTATACAGCAATTAGCAGAATTCGCAGAAAAAGTGTCAAAGAAATTCTTAAACGTGAACTTACTTGTTTCATCATCAGGATGTTTTTCAATTTAGCTTGTGTTTTGCAATTGCTGTAGGATAAAGGTATTCTTTTAACAACTTATGACATAGTGAGGAACAACTTCAAATCATTGTGTGGGAATCTCTATTACAAAGACGATGCAAGTGATGATGCTGTCTTGTGGGACTATATGATACTTGATGAGGTAAAAATCAAACTAAGTTACTGAATCTTAATTCTCTCCCCACTATCACAACTGAAAAAAAAAAATAAATAAATAAAAGAAAGAAAAAAGTGATGCGGGCATAGCATGTCATTTTGAATAAACTTCTCTCCCTCTCTCTCCTTTTTATTTACCTTATCTGTATCTAGATATTTTATTTGTATCCATTGAAATCTGAATTTGGTCTGTCTCAGTTTGAAATTTGATATTTGGATAAACTGATTTTTTGCATCTTATCATGATCATGGTAAATACGGTGATTGGGGAAATGGAGTTTATGTATTTCTGTGTGTAAAGGATTACTTAAATATAATTTATTCATTGGAAAATGAAAAATTTGTTGTTCTTATTTTCTTTTGAAACAAAATAATGTGGTAAAATCTCTATTTTTATAGGTATTTAGTCCTGTCAAATGGATGTATTTGTATTTATACTATATTGGCAGACGCACAATTTGAAAATGGTGGCAAAATGATGCCAAGATATGGAGCAAATTCTACACACTTCTTTTTTATTTTTTGGCCTTTTTCCTTTGTTAATCAAGGCAATCACAAAATGACTTAAATTATTTTTCATTTGTTCCTTTTCTCAACATTTCTGATAAGACATGCTATCGAAAGAGCCCGTGTTAGGAAAAAAGCTTCAGCTCTTGATTTTTTATCATTTGAATATGCAGAATAAAGTTATGTAGTTAGGTCTTGTAGGGAGAATGATCCCATTAGTTCTCTACATAATGACGCTAAAATTGAAAAGGCTGAACATTTTACATAATCTGTATTTATCAGCTTATTGTGATTATTAATCTAAAGAAAATTTTTTAATGTTATAGCCATGTGCATCTGCATACTTTCTAGTAGGATCTCATATTTGTAGAGGGTAGAGCATATAGTGCAGGAAATGTAGGATTCCAAAATTATATTGATAGTCAGACTCTTGAATGTTGATTTTACAGATTTGGATAAAAAAAAGTTCCAAAATGTGTCCCAAAGGTCAATTGTCAGTTGTAGATTTTTTATGCACCTTTGATCTTCAAAGCTAGATATATAACTAAAACAGGGCCTATCTTTTCCATCTGGAAAATTGATGATTCTGGCTTGTGTTTCTTTTTTGAATTGGCTTACTCTAGCCTGATGCTGTATATAAATGATTCTTGGAAATAAATATGCTTATGCTGATATTGGGTCTGTAAAGGTGCAGAGACGAATAATTGGCTCTTTATAAATGCATGGTATTTGTTGGGAATTTGTTAAGAACTTTGTTCATTAGTTTTATATGTTGCCTACTCTATGTAAACCCAGGGACATCTCATAAAAAATCCTGCGACACAGAGGGCAAAGAGTTTGTTGGAGATACCTAGTGCACACCGCATAATTATCAGTGGAACACCCATACAAAACAATCTTCGGGTATCTTTTATTGCAACTTCAGCAGTCTTAAAAGTGATTATTATTATTATTATTTTTAATCTTATTCACATATATTTCTTTTTGAACTAGGAACTATGGGCATTATTCAACTTCTGCTGCCCCAGTTTACTTGGTGATAAGAAAGAGTAATTTTCTCAACTGCTCTCTGTATAATTGTGGTCCTTTTTCCCAATGATTGGATGTGATTCTATTTTTTTATAAATGGGTATCATATTATGGAATTCTTCTAGGTTTAAGGAAAAATATGAGGATCTCATACTTCGAGGGAATGACAAAAGAGCTTCAGAGAGGGAGAAGCGCATTGGTTCAACAGTTGCAAAGGTATTGCCTTGTACACATTCATGCTTCTTCTGTTGCTCTTTGAAGCAAGTGATTTTCTAAACCCTTTGGTGCTTGAATTTAGCAGTTCAGTCTTTTGTACTAGTTGTTGCCAGCACTTTCATCTCCAATGGGAAACAACTAAATAGGAGGAAGAGGAATGGATTCTAGAGAGAGAAAATCTGCTTACTTCTCTCTAGAATTCCCTCCCTAGGAGACCTCTTCTCTAAGGTCCTTCCACCCTTTTCCTTCTCTTACATGTCACTATACCCATGTCTAAGACTTGGATCCTTTTTCATAGGGTTTGAATATGCACATCCTAATATTTGATTGTACCATATTAAATGCTTAGATTGATGTCTGTGTTGGATACTTTTCATGGCTGAAGCACTCTTGTTAATTTTGAAAGCAACAAACTGATATGAGTTAAATTTTTTAATTCACATTGTTTTCTCCGTCTATAATAAAGCTATTTGCCAAGGTAGGACATCTTGTGATTCACATCTCTTGAGCCTTGAGAACATTTGCCTACTGTTCATGTTGTAAATATTTAAGAATGCAGATACCTGCTTGGATTTTCACCTCAGCACTGATTTAATTTCTTTTTGTCCTTCTATGTTGATGGACAATATTTCAATTCCTTTGAAGGATGAAGTTCTCTTTGTAGTTACCTCTTAACATGTATCACTGCATATTTGCTCCTTATGAACTCTCAATTTTTCTTATTCATTTTTTCCCTTTTTCTGGCTTACATGGACCAAAACAAACTGAATTTTTTTTGGCAAGCAATATTCTAGTTGACCCACTTAATTAATTACTTAAGACAGGAAAATTAAGATTTTTATTCTTTAATTTATTAAAAGTATTGTTAGATATATTTGCATTTTGTTGTTGTCATTATACACATAAGTTTGGTAATTTAAGGCATTCCAACTATGTTTGCTTTCTATTCCACTTGTTCTGTATAAAAGAAAGGCTCTTTTCAAATGCCATGAGATCATGAGGAATTCTTCAATATGTGCTTGCAACAGGATTTAAGGGAATGCATAAAGCCTTATTTTTTGCGACGTTTGAAGAGTGAGGTGTTTCCGGAAGATGATGCTACAGTTTCTAAAATCTCCAAAAAGAAAGAGATTATTGTGTGGTTAAGATTGACTAGTTGTCAGGTGCAAATCACTTTACTCTATGTTCATGCATCATTTTATATTTATTTGATGTAATGATTTTAGAATCATTAATGCAGCGGCGACTTTATGAAGCCTTCCTTAATAGTGAGCTGGTTCTTTCTTCCTTTGATCACTCTCCTTTGGCTGCACTCACGGTACTGTTTTCAGATATATTTTTATCTCTTGTAACTGTTTTGAAGGTGATATGATATAACTAATATACTTGGCATATCTCAATTTTCTATTGCCTACCTTGTGGTAACTTCTGGATGGCAAATTTTGCAACAGGTGTAAAAAAGAATTGGGAAAAGCCATTGACACACACTAACTTCTTACTGATCTGATAAAGCTGATATTGGATGAATTGCATGCAACCTGTCATTTAGATGACCATACTGTTATTTTTCTTCTTCTTCTTCTTCTTTTTTCTCTTTCTCTTTTTTTTTTTTTGGTTGCTTGTATGCAAGACTCGAGGGATTTGTTTATGTGACATAGTTAATTAGGCCTTCTCTCCATCTTCTGTTATCTTCTAGATATTATGGTCATGTGTAGGAGTAATATCTTGCAAGTGATAACATTACCAAGTGCACCATTAATTTGAATACAGATTATAAAGAAAATATGCGATCATCCACTTCTGTTGACAAAGAGAGCAGCTGAAGATGTCCTTGAAGGAATGGAATCAATGGTCAATCCAGAAGATGTTGGCATGGCAGAGAAGTTAGCAATGTACATAGCTGACATTGGTGACAGAGATGAGTTTCAGGAATCTCATGATAGGCTCTCATGCAAATTATCTTTCATAATTTCTTTGTTGGTAAGTTCCTAGTAACCCTGACAGTGATTGAGGATCTGTAATGAAAATCTCAAATATATCAAATGTGCAGGATAACTTGATTCCGGAGGGACATAGTGTGCTTATCTTTTCCCAGACTCGCAAGATGCTCAATCTTATTCAGGTTTAAATCACTTATGCTATATACAGATTGCCCATTCTTGTTTCAAAGATATTTAGAGTAGCATTACTTGTTCCTTTTCGATTATTACATAATGGAGGCTAATTTAATGTTACACATGATGCTATTAGATTTGGATCAGCAATTAACTTATCTAAAAATTAATGTTATTAGACTTGGCCTGGGTGGTTGATTTGGATATATGAGAGTGTAAAAGATCAAAGGGGGCAGAATCGGGTTCAATAGGGGTTGAATCATAGGGATCAACCCGACCTGGACCAGATTGGTTTTATGATTGGGTTAGGTTGAATTGTAGGGATCAAATCGGGTTTGACAACGCTACCAAAAACTTAGATGATATATTTTGTATTGTTTTGTAATTATTCTTTGATAAGCCAAACAACTCCTGCCTGCGGCCCCTTCTTCTTCTGTTCATTAAAGTCCTTCAAGTGGAACAGTTAACTTGTTGATGAATTGCTGGTTTGTGAGTTTTGAACTATTGACCTTCTACTTTGTACTATGTTAAATTTAATAAATACACAACTAGCAAATGTAGAAGCTTAAGTTCAGAGATTTATGTTTTGGTTGAAGTTTTTAAATTAGACATTAGATTTCTCTTTGATTTTTGACCGAAAGTTGATTAGGTGGTTGTGATTGTCATGTTATATTTTTATGGCGAAGTCAATCAAACTAACAGTTAGATAGTAGACTAGGGAATTTTGTCATCCCCTTTCTATGTTTCCCTTCTCTATGGTTACTACATTGACAATTGTCCTACAAAATGCTTTGTTAAAATCTTCATTGATTTTCAGTAAGATCCTATTTTAGTTAGGAGAGATCTGGTCCAGTTTCTTTGCTGAGCCACTATATTATAAAACACTTTGGTGAATCTTTCATAAATCTTCAGTAAGCATTTATTCTTATTCCTTAGTCCTCACTATGTTGAAGACGTTTATAAGGCCTGCCATGGTGTTCAATTCCTTTAAGTGACTATCATGTACCTTTCTGGTTAGACATGCTTTTTTTGCTTGAGAATGCCGTTGGGGTCTTAGGTGGAAGTCTCTCAGCTTATAGTATTCATGTGCAATTTATGTTTTAATTTTCAATAGGAGTTTAAAAGAATAATGGCTCTGTCTCTCTTCTTTGTGTTTTGATTGGAAGATTCTGAATAAATCATTTTTGCAATGGTTGATGTGGTATTCATTTGTTTTAAATGTTCAAACTGTTGTCTTATGCCCTTCTTCAATTGTCTTTATATGCTTTGTGTCCTTCAGCTTGGAGGGTGCCTTGGGAGAAAGTGGTTTGGTGACAAAAAATAATTCCTACATATGCGTTCATTCTTGGGTTAGCATGGTCGACAGAGCTCTATACCCTTGACAACTTTTTGTATGGGGTATCACTGGATGCTTTACATGCTATCTCTGTTGTCTAGAAGATGATAGCCACCAGCACCTCTTCTTTGATTGTGTCTTCTTAAAGTTTGGGTGGCTGTGTTGCCTTTCACCTTTCTTTCTGGTTGTGGTGCAACATCTGGCCTTTTTGGCTTCTCTTCTTCTAATTCTACAGTCATCTCCTTTTGGCATACTGCTTTAGCTGCTACAAATTATCACCTTTCATGCATTTGGAAATCATTCATCTTAGAAAGGGACACTGGCAACCCTCCCATTTTCTAAAGGGTTCTATACACGGTTGCTCTTTGACATTCTTATACTGGTTTGGTTTTAGGATTATCCCCAAATTTTAAGACGTAGATTTTTGTACACCTGGCTTTATGTTGCATATCTTTCTTAGGCACTGCTCTGTTTGTGATTAGCATGTTTCTATATCCTTGCTTTTATGGCAAGTTTTTCTTGTGAGTTGTTCATATCAATTCAAATTAGAAAATGTCCTTACATGCCATTTAATGTCCTTGTATTACATATGAGAACTTCACCCACCCCCCCCCTCCTTTTTTGTAGGAATCATTAACATCCAACGGTTATGAGTACATGCGCATTGATGGTACAACAAAAGCGAGTGACAGGATCAAGATTGTGAATGTAAGCATTGCTTGAAATGAATAGTTTACCTCAATCTTCCAGGAATCATATGAAAAATATTATAATTTGGAAAATGTCACCATGCCGAATGATTCAATAGATGTTAACTGACATGTGATGAGAAAATTGAGATGCTATAAAAGTGCAAATTTTAGTTTTCCCATTTTACTCAATACTTTCCAATTTGCTATAATTGCAGGATTTTCAAGAAGGTCGTGGGGCACCTATATTCCTTTTGACATCACAAGTTGGTGGTTTGGGCCTTACCCTGACTAAAGCAGATCGTGTGATAGTGGTTGATCCAGCATGGAATCCAAGGTGATCTTTCAAATTGTGTTGGTTGCTTGAATTTGACCATACGTTGATATCAAATTTTTGCTAAACTCGATGGATTTAAATATTTGTGGTTAAATTTCATCTCTAGTTGTCTCTTGTTTTGCCTTAAAATTGTATTATGATTGTCAAGATAAGGGTAAAATGCAAATACTCCCCCTTATGTTTGCTTAAGTGCGCTTACCTCATCTAACTTTGAAATCAAAAGTCTAGACTCTCAAATCTTAGGAGGGTGCTTTTAGACCTCTGCGCTACTATTTGCCCTTGATAAATAAACACGAGAATGAAAAAACCCCCCAAAAAAGTAAAAATAACATTGAGTGTAACCACATATATAAAAACTGAATATAACAAAATGAGAGTTCTCTTTTTTCCTTTTTCCCGATTTTGTGTATTTCTTGTAAGTTTTAGTATTTTAAATTATCTTATTCGAGGACATCACATTTTAAAAGATTTGGGGGTTTGTACACTCAATTTCAAAGATAAAAGAGATAAGTGCATACGAAGCAAATATAAAAGGATATATTTATAATTTTTTGGGAAGATAATCTATCTTGTATTGTTAAAACATGAAATGATTATTTTGACCTTTTTAAAAAAATACCTTCTTTATATGTAAAGTGTAAAATAAGAAATATTGTTGCCCCTATAATTCGGTTGGCGAAAGTTTTGGAAATATTGGACACTTAAATAGAGAAATTCAATTTTTGGCTCTTGAATTTTTTCCTTGGTTGGAAAACGGTGGATTTTTTTTTTTTTTTTTGGTGGGAAATAGAGCATTAAAGTGTATCTTCGCATTTCATTGGTGTTCTGAGATCCTAATGACAAATCTTGAGGAACGTGAAGACAGTAAGCTATATTGAAATTATAATTGAGAAAAGTATTCCAATTTAACTCATCCACACAAACCACACCACCCCCTCCCCCTCACCGCTGCTGCTCCCCCCCCTTACCCAAACCTCCCCCTCTCTCATGAGTGCCTTGACCATGGGCTTAAAATATTGGGGTGTGAACTTTTGGCACAAGTTTAGCTAATGTGACACCAGTGGGAGAGGATCTTCAATCTTGAAGTATTCTTCTATATGCGAGAGGAAGGAAGTAGATTCAGAAGATATCTGGTTGGCGTGAAGTTCAGTTTTCCTGTGTTTTGCTACCGATGCTAGAATATTGTTCAAGCATACATGGATATGATGCCATCTATGAATTGAAGTTTCTAGCAAGTTGAATATTGTTTATTAATTGGGAGTGGATGGCTTTAACATTGAATCTAATGCCTCCTCACCTTTTTTGATTTTCATTTGATGAGCCTTAGTTTGATACGTTATACTAGCTTAGAATTTCAAGTCATTTTTCTATCCTAATAAAATGAACTACTTGTTGTCAAGGTCTAATAAAATTTCTACATTCTTGCTCAGTGCCTAAGAAAATCTGACTCCACCCACTTCTGCTGAACTTGAGTCACATGATTTTCTTTTTCTTCTTCTTCTTTTTTTATTTGCTTTTCTTCCAACTTTCCATTTTTTGCCTGTTTTTCAAGAAACTTCTTCAATTGAATTTTGAAGTTGCAATTACACTAGCAAACCTTAGCAATTATTCATAATCAGGCAGTGTGAATGATCTCAGCAGAAATATCAAATTGGACCATTTTGTTCCAAGATCATATTACCACTTGTTCTTTATTTTTTACAGAATTGTGAAGTGGTAATTTACACCTGCAATATTTAAACTCCCTTTATTGTTTGCAAATTTGTTTCTATTGGCAACTTTGTTTGATCCTTATGAGAGACAACTTTTTAAAGGGCAATATTTAACTACTTGATTTTCACTATCATTTTCTCAAGCAGGAGAGGCAAAAATGTTTTCATGTTTCAGAAGAAAAGTAAGACGTTTGATTTTTCCTTATTTTTGGATAATAGAGTCTCCTGGCATTGAATAGGTCTGGTGCCACTTTCTCCCTGCATTTTCAGATTGCACCTTCTGAGTTTCTGTTCTTAGAGACGCTGCATGTTGCTGTAGTAGTTCCTTCTTGCACATTTTCCTTTGTATTTTGGCAGGAGGTTTGTGTCTCACTGATTATTGTCCTTGTGTAAAAATTCTTTTCTGATCTGCAGCACGGACAATCAAAGTGTTGATCGTGCATATAGAATTGGGCAAAAGAAGGATGTTATTGTGTATAGACTTATGACATGTGGAACTGTTGAAGAAAAGATTTACAGAAAGCAGGTTAATGCTTATCTCTTTTTTACCATTTGATTGCTATAACAATGACTGCTTGGTGATATTGTTTTACTGCATTTCCAATGTGATTAGAATACAGTCAGATTGTGACTTCTTTTCTGTATCATTTGGATTCGTGATTCAGATATTCAAGGGTGGGCTATTCAAGACAGCTACAGAGCATAAGGAGCAGATTAGATACTTTAGCCAACAGGTGCATGCTTGAGAAGGGATACGATAGAAGTTTTGAGTTACTAATTTTCACCATACATAATGTGGATGTTATGGCATCTTGTTCTCACACTAGGAATATTTAAAATGTGTGAACAACTCTTGACAGGATCTGAAGGAGCTTTTTAGTCTTCCGAAAGAGGGATTTGATGTATCTCCAACTCAGCGGCAGCTACTTGAGGAGCACAATCATCTGCCCACATTGTAATAACTCTTTAGCACACTAGTTTTAACTTGGACTCAATATTGTTACTCTTTTGGTCTCATTCTATTAATTTTACTCTTTTTGTTTACTGCATATGTATTGCACATTGGCATTTAGTTCTCAATAAACATTTATCCAGATCAGCTTCTTTCTTGCTTGAGATATCAATTTAAGACTGGGCAAACAAAGTAGATTATTCAGAAATGATGAACTCGATAGTACTTTGGGATTTTTTCTCCTTACTGTTTTGACAAGTTCTAACTTGCTTTTGTATTAAACATAGATGTTCAATATTGAGTTACATCCAACTTACCAACTAGATCTCGTTTTCATATCTGTAAATAGGAAATTCCTGTCCTCTAGATTTTGAGCCTCTTCTTGTTTCCAGGTTTAAATAATTAAAATGATCCTCTGCTAATGAGGTTTCAGATGGCTGCATATCGTTGCTTCTCTCAGAATCCCGTTTATTACTTCTCCTTAATGCTTGTCTATGTAACCAATTGATTTGTGCAGGGATGGGTCATTGAAAGCTCACATAGAGTTTTTGGAGACCCTTGGCATAGCTGGTGTCAGCCACCACAGCTTGCTCTATTCCAAGGCAGCACCTGTGCAAGTAGTTGATGAGGAGGAAGTTTGCAGGTATTGATTGAGATAATGATTTCGTTGCTTCTGTAGTTTGCAATAGTTCGGGTAATGATATCTTGTTCCTGTATTTTGCACCTATATAATTAGCTTAATCCTCATGAGTCTATCGTGCCCCAAATTTTTCTTAATGCTAGTATTACAACTCTAACATTTAAGACTGATTTGGTGTGCATTCTCATGATGGTGCAGGGGCAAGATGACCTCTTCTTTATGTAATTCATCATTCCGTACGCAGGTTGAACACAATGTTGATGGGTAGGTAAAGGTTAACAATGGTGGCACGTATAGTTTGCATGCAACTCTATAATCACAATGTTATATCTTGAATTTCTTTTAGATGATCTAGTTCTCCATAGACACTATTCTCTGGTTGTGGCAAAAGGAGCCGCTGTGTTCATCTTTCTTCACCGTAAAAATTGTCCTCTTTCTATGGTGCTGTGAGCACTAGCTAACATGGAACAGGATGATGACATTTTATGGATTTGGTGAAGTAATACTATGAATTAATTTTCAAGCTCAGTCTCATGTAATCTTAACTTCATAATTTTCGATCTTTTATTAACAATGTTGCAAGCCTTGTTCCAACTAGGTAGGGTTGATATGGGCGTTCTCAATTCTGCATCTTGACGTACAAGTAGTGACCTAAACAGATGCGATGGAGAGATTACATTAACTGTTGTGGACTCAGAATACTGGTTTGTTTACAGGGCTGAATTTGCCTTCAAACCAAAGGATGTCAAACCAAATAAGAAGAGCCATACTCCCGATAGTGCTGGCAAATTGTCTGAATCAGAAATTAAAGAGCGTATCAGTCGGCTGTCAAGAATGCTTGCTGATAAGGTATAACTTTGCATGACAAAAATACACATCTTTCCAATTCCCATTTAAAGTGCGAGGCAGCTATGTAGTTGTGTCATCCAAAATAAATTAACATAAAGTCTATCTTTTCCGTTTTTATTGGTAGTTCTACAAATATCTTGATATGTATATATTCGCCCTTTCATTTATCCTGATTGTATTTAAAGAGGGGTTTCTGGACTTTATTCCTTTTTCAGTCCTTCATTTCCTGGAAAAGTAAAATGCATAAGCTGTAGGAAATACCCTTTCAATGCAGAATATCCTGCTTAATATTTTTTTAGGTTTTATTGACATTGCAAGGCAGGAAACTTCCTGATTTAAAGCAGGAAATACTGCAAAAATTTCAGAATCTAAGGTAAAGTGAAACCATGATTTTTCTGTTGTTGGTAGCTGCATCATGTCATTATAAACACATAGTCTAAGGCTTTGAGAAACAATGGCTTTCACAGCAAAAACTGGAAGTCCTTTCAGTTGTCTGAAGGGCATTTGCAGACTGCTGGTGGATGACCCAGGGAATACGTGAATTGATAGTGATGCACTTGTTACAAATACTTGGTGAATTGGTGCATGCAGGTAACGATCTCGAGGTTACCAGATAAGGGAGAGAAGTTACAGAAACAGATTGTCAAACTGAATTTGGAGCTTGAGAGCATCAGGATGGCCAGAAATGAAAAGGAAGTCATTGATTTGGATGACATCAATGGGAATTTTCAGAAGTTGAATGTTTAGATTTAGCAAACATGGGGGATGTGGAAAGCATACATGGCACCAAAAGTTTTTTGAAGACGGTGCAAGTTTTTTGATGGTAGGGTGGTTTTTATCCCTCGATGCACTTGTACAGTTGTTTGGTGCTTACTGATTTAGCAGCAGTAGGCGATCAACTAAGCATGTGATATCTGCACTGCATTTGAGTATTATTTGTTTTGTATTACATGTATTTATGGGGTTGTGAATGAGTCAAAAACTACTTGCAAGCTACTTGAGCTTGCATTCAATATTTACTCAGAGATTTGATTCAATTGCAATACAATTGAGTTGGAGTTATTTAAGTACTCTATCAAATTGAGTTTGAATCTCATGTGTGATTCCATGAGCTCATAAGTGTGATAGAGGTTGAGTCAAGCTTATATCTAAGTTTGTTGAGCTCACGTCAAGTTTTGGTAGTAATATCACAAGGGCATGTGCGTGCACATAATATTAGTGTAGAGGAGCTTAGTTTGGTTGTGCCTAAGTTTGATGTGTACCACCTTGAATTGAGCTTGATTTTAAAGTCCTTAGCTCAATTGAGCTTGAATTTTAAACTTTCAAGTTAAACTTGAACTCAAGCTCAAATTTAAGTTTAGTATTGTGTTGTCTCCGACTTGATGCATTAGCCAGCTACTTGGTTTTGTAATTATCTTTATTTAATGTGCTCTGATTTCGAATTGGGTGAAGTTTCAATCAAGTGATAAGTTGCTTGTGTTTTTCCATGCCTATAATGTGCCAACGTTTTGATGTTTCTTCCTTCCCACCACACACCCCACCCACACCCCACCCCCCGGCCTTTTTGTCTTTAGATATTTTTATAGGCTCACATATTTGCACAAGTATTGTTGCTTGACTCTGGAACTTCTTTTCTTGTTGGTTTGATGCAAATGTCCATTCAAAACCCTTCTGTCTGTCAAGCCACATCAATAATCATTTTATGGTTTCATTTAACTCATGGATATCGGTTCCACCCTTAAAGCATATATTAGGAGAAAAAAAAAAAAATAGTTAATTAAAAAGCCTTGTGCGTATTACCCAGGCAAGTCATGAATGGTTATTGATGAATAATGGGTTCATCTATACCTTTACTGGTTTCCTCTAATGCAGAAGAAACCTAATTATCGTATTACATAGTCATATTGTAGAGCCTAAATATAGGCTCACATGGAATCTTATTTATATATATTCACAATATTTTTCTGAAGTGTAAACCGAGAGCAATATGTTCTTTTCATGGGCAAAACCATGCATGTCACTGTTGAATTTTTTGTTTTTCATGATGAATTCTCAGAAGCTGCTTCATAGGAAGGCAAACCCAGCCCCCTACCCTGATCCTTGCCCCAAACTACCTAATTTCCAAAGAAATGCCCTACCCAAACCATAGTAAACAAAAAACGAACCTGCCCATTTCTGAATTGAATTTAAGGATAATCATCATCCGAGGGTACAAACGAGCTTGTCTTGCTCGGGTGTGAGGATGCCATCAATGTTGGCCTTTTTTTTATAGAGGGTACAAGTTTTCTTCTTCTTCCTTTTTTTTTTTTTTTTTTTTGGGTGGGGGAAGGTGGGGGTGTGTTGGGTGGGTGTGCGGTTTGTGGTAAGATGGTAAGATTGGCAAGTGGTATATTGCTAACAAATTTGCCTCTTCGCTCATTTTCTTCATTGCAAGTTGAAGATTGGTTCCAATGTCACCATCGTGACTAATTGGTACATATGCCGCTCAGAGAAAAGGCAACCACAATAATCGAGTAGGCCCAGAACTCTGTTTTAGATATCAACGTAGTTACGGACCAACCTCCCTAATCCAAACTTCTCATGATTGCACAACCTGTGGAGTTTTTCCATGGAGTCCCAACTCAAAAAGAATGCCACTGTGCCTTTCTTCTTCTTTTCTCTTCTCCTCCTTTGCATAGCATGTTGCTCAAAAGAGATATACTTATCCAAACGCAGTAAGCCGGTCACCAACCATCGTCCTTTCCTCCACTTCCACAAGTCTCTGGTGGAAATTACATTCAAGAAGTTGGACCAAGAAGCAGAGGTTAGTGGGAACCCAACTTGGTCATAGGATGTTTTAGGTTCATGTAAGTGCTAATAAGTTGTCCCGACTTTTCTCTGCTTTTCTGGATTTGAAAACCCTAAAGCAGTGCTTCATCGCATGTTTTGCAGTCTATAAGCTTGAGCTGCTGCTTTGCAAAGGATTTCTCATGTATGACACTGAGTCACCAACAGTGCCCTTGGGAGGGATAAAGACAGGAACCTATTGAACGTGCATTACAAAGATGAATTGACCTTGGAAGCTAAAAAGGAACCACATGCGGGGCAAAAAAGTGCCCTGTCAATGCCTCAGTCAATAAGAGGTTACATTAACAATAATTTTCTCAGCAAGGAAATGTCAGTGGTCCCCTGGCTATCAAATAGTAATCAGGAATCAATCCCCACAACTAAGAAATATTGTACTTTTCTTTGAACTGACTTACAACCCTAAAATTTTTTGCCCAAATAGCAGGCCGCATTTATCACGACTTTCTTAGCATGGAAGACAAAGAAGATCCTCGCCAATCTAACCAGGAATGACGCCACGCCTCACAAATCATTTCAAAATGTGTACAATTTGTTGTGGGCTCCTGTGCGGTCACATGGTATTTTTGTTTGGATCGAATCGCAAGTGACGAAGGGGACAGTTCTGGCTTGTTTGAACACTCGGATGTTTCAATAATACTCTTTAGCAAAAGATTGTGAGATCATTCGGAATTCAAAGAGAGAAAACTTTCAACTTTTTATAGGGTAATGTCAAATTTCATTCAAAGTTTATGCATTTTTGCAATTACAACTTCAATCTATAGGGTGCTACATTAAATATTTAGTTGAATTTTAATATTCTAGAGATAATACATCCACTACCATGCATTATTTAGTCCACTAAGCACATGGCACATCTTATCTTCCTTCAAAAATAATTCCAAAATGCCAGCTTGAATCCCATATAAGCACATATGGCATAAAACAAAAAATTAATAAAATATATTATTACATCATAAATAAATATCAAATAATGAAATAAAATACATGAAAATTTATAATATTTTAAGCAGGTTTGAAATTTTGGAATTTCTACCTCTAGGTCCTAAAAATTTCTATAAATATGCGTTTTAGAGTCATTGGCATATAATATTAGATTCGCAACAAAATGTCATTAAGCTATAAATAATTAATTAAAGGAAAAAAACATATTGAAAGTTCCGTGCGTAGCATTAGCAATTGAAATCTAAAATTTTTAAAGTATTTGTAAACATGCAAGCAAGTTGTAACATTAGATCTAATATTAATTTCTGATTAAAACTAAGAACCACCAACAGGTGGTTGTCCTATCTAACCCCCAGTCCACCACCTGGATGGATTGCACAACCTATCCTTGTAGGAGGCGCCTGCTACAGAAAATATGATGTGTTGCAATCCACACTAGATGGTGGACAGCCACTCAACTGATGGGTAGTTTTGACTCACTGAGAGCAGCTGATCATTGTTCCTGAGTCTAAATAATGAAAAAGAGGCATATGAATTTTTAGTTTATCAAGGATGGTTGCAAGCTAGGGATGGAACGGGGCAGATTGCAGATCAAGCCCATGGTCAGGTTTTGGCATAAGATTCAAAATCTCATAGAGTTTAAGATCGAGTTTTGAGATTAAAAAAAACTTGATGGAAAATTCGACTCGATAAAATATAATATATTAATAAAAATATTTAACTTTAACTTATGTATCATGTATGCCTTAAATAAGTTTTATATTGCATAACATATTTAATTTTTAAATTTCATTAATAGATGCAATTTTAATCCTGCTTAACTGTTTTTCATTTTATTTTCTCAATCATTTCATTTGAACCTTATAAAAATCCGCTTTTATAACATTGTTTGAATCCTATAAAGCCTGCACTTATATAGTTTTTGACCTTATAGGGATAGGTTTTGAGAATATGGGGTAAAACGAGGTTATGAGAAATGCTGGACCCTATAGGGGCGGGTTCGGGTTTACTTATCCCAAACCCGCCTAAGTTACATTCCTATTGCAAGTTGAGCTCTAGATGACATTGTTCATTGCTTGATTCACGTAGATCATGGTAAATTTTGAGGGCCTTTGATTTCTCCTTCATGAAATCTGACACAACAACAATCCTGCTCGCGAACACAGCGTAATATTGCTTGAACCTAGAGATTCCAGATGTATTTGTTGCTCTTTGATCTCAAAATAGGCTTGTAACAAAATCAAAATATGATTGCATGAGTTTGTCTAGATTTTTGATTGAATAACACTAAGAAAATGATCTCAATTGTGATTCTTTTTGTTTCAAGCTTCATGGGGGATGGGTTCACAGAGTTTATGCAAGCTGTGAAGGATCTCCAGATATTGTATCTGATGTGGCAATTGCAGGTGTTCCTAAGCTTAAGGGTATTAATTTATCTTTTATGGTGAAATTTTAATTAATTTTGCTTAACTACATGAATATTGTAATAACATGTTATTGTTTATTTTATTGACATAGAATCATGATAGTGCCAAGCGTGCACCACTTGACACCATGGTTTCATAAATTAATGAAAGCATGCGAGTTTGGCAACAGGCACATTTTTCAAGCCTCGATTGGTTCAAATTAAGAGTCATTTTAACAAAGATAGACGGTGTAGTAATGGTGACATGTAGAAGTCCAATTAAGTGTTAATTGAGGGCTCAAATTGCAATAAGGAATAAACTTGAGGTATGAAATTCGACATTTTCTCTATATGATGATAAGAAAACCTCAAGCAACTATATTTACTCCTATTAATGCTAAGGAAAAACCAACAACCACAACAAATAGGAACTTTTTCTTTCCTATCAATCTGCAGAGATCAAGATTACCGCACGCATAAACCGCATTCACCGACATATAGTATTTACAAGTGTACACAACAACTGCAGTAGGCCTAAAACACAAATAACTTTGTCAAGTCTAGAGTAGATTGGATCGAAGATTAAACCATGCAAAGAAGAAACCCAAACGTACCTTTGACTGGAAAGCTTTCGATTCTTGGACGAAAAAATTGCAGAACTTTTCGTTTATGGCCTATTATGAGGAAAACTCAGATTTCATAGCTACACTGCATCGATATTTTTTTCTTCTTTAAAAGAATGACGATTGATGACATAGTGCAATCAAAACACATGGTTTTTCTACTATCTTCTGTATGGCTTGAGGTGATAATTTTGAAACTCCGACCCAAATGTTATAGATTCCTCATCAAGCCTCTTCTTCAATCTCCTCCACGTTCTCAATTTATCTGATTGAATCAGACCTCTATACAATGTCTCGAAAGTGATCGTTTGAGGAAGGAACCCTTTCTCAATCATCTCCACAAATAACCTACAAGCCTCCCTCCACCTCTCCTTCTCACACAAGTCATGGATAAACAATGTATATGAATCCAAATCAGGGCCAACCCCACTTATCTTCATGTCCTCCCAAATCTCCCTAGCGAGCTTCATGTGATCCAACTTCACAAACATACTTATAAGTATGTTGTAAGTTTGCAAAGTAGGAGCACACATAACTTTATAATTATTCTCATCATCAGGACTGTCGTCATTTCCCTTCATCTTCCTATACAACTTCAATGCACTAGCAACATCTTTCCTCCCCCTATATTCCTTGAAAAAACAATTATACGTTGCGGCACATGGACTCACCCCATTTTTTACCATCTCCTCCATCAAAACCTCGGCGTCACCAATTCTCCCACACGAACAAAGACACTTAATAACTGATGTATACGTAGCAGGACTTGGGCAAATCCCTCTCTCCTTCATCTCCCTGAACTTATCCAAACAAAGAACTGCCTTATGCGCCCTACTGTACACGTGCAAAACAATGGAATAACTCGTGACGTCAGGCTCTATCCCTCGGTCTCGCATTTCATCAAACACCTTATCTGCAGCTCTTAAAGTCCTTTCAAACCTCTCATCCGGCTGCAAACTCGCTCTCCTACATATCCCATTCAACAACACATTGTAAGTAACCACATTAGGCTCCATCCCGAGCTCAATCATCTCATTCAAGAACCGTTCCGCCACATCGACTCTTTTAATCTTACACCACCCATAAATCATAACAGTGTATAATTTAACATCGGGGTCGAAAACCCCATTATTTTTCCTACTGTTAAACACTTCACTAGCCAACCTGACATAACCGTACTTACAGAGCGTGTCGAGCAAGTACCCATAACCTTCGTTCCCGGGCTCGTACCCTTCCACGAACACCCCGATATCGTCGAAAGCACGGAGACCCTGGCGAGTGAGACCTGCAGCGATAAGGCGGCGAATGAGGATGTAGAAAGTGGATGAAGAAGGCACTATGAGGAAGTTGTTGCGTCGGTCTTCGGATAGAGTAAGCGTAATGAGGTCCCAGACGACGTCGAATTGGCGAACACGAGAGAGAGAGTCGATGAGGAGATTGAAGGAAGGTAGGGTCAAGGGAGGGGTAGGGAGAGAAAGGGAAAAGTGGAAAAGCGAAAGGGCGATTTTGGAATGGTGACGGAGACGGAGGAGGATCTGGGTTAAGAGAGGAGGGGAGAGAGAGATGCCATGGAGCTGGAGAGGGGATTCGAGGGCATGGAAAGGGTTGTGGCACTGGATTAGGATTTGGGTTAAGGTGTCTGCTTCTTCGCAGGGTTCTATTTGGGGCAGTAAGGAGGAAGTGGAGGTGGAAGTGGAAGAAGAAGTGTAGAGAAGTCGATGAGAGAGAGAGGAAGGGAGTCGCCAACTTCTGCATAGCGCCATTTCTCTGTCTCGGTCTCTGTCTCTGTCTCTATAGAGAGACTAGGCTTTGGTGCGAGCTGGGAGTAAAGAGAAGACTGGAAGGATGCATTCGCGGGAGGGAGAAGACGATAAAGGTTGTGCTTCTGGTGGGATACTTATGATAAACCCGGCCGATTCGGCTTCTGGAACAGGAAGTGTGGCGCCGGCCTGAGTCCTTCACAACATGGAAAGCGGGTTGGCTAGATGGCGTGATCGAGTTACCCACTCTTCTCTTATGTGTACTACTAAGTCGTTGTTGGAGCAAGCCGCGAAATGAGGCTTAAGATTCTAATTATGGGGTTCAAAATATAATTCATATAATCATAAGTTTACTACATAGAATAGAAATGATTTGTAGTGGAATGCGTTAAAATTGAATAGAATGGAAGGAACCAAAATGATGGATTGTTTTATGTGTTTCAAACGTCTATGGAATGTAATTAAATTATATATAGTAATAATTGTCGAAAGTATCTTTAATTATTAAATATTATAATTAATTTAAAGATTAAATAAATAATTTTGATTAATAATAATAATTAATAAGGAAAAAATGGAATTGCTATTCTATTGCCTTAAAGGGTATTGAATTCTTTAATTAAGCTGGAATCGCTGATTTAATAGAATTACGATTCTCTCTTTTAAATGCACTTTTAAACATATTTCAGTTTATTCTTGTGTAATAAATGTAAAATAAGTCTTATATTAAAAAAATATTTTAGAGATATATATATTTTTTAATTTATATGGTTTTCTTGTTTATCAGGTTAATAATATGATTCCTAACTTACTTATGATTTAAGTTTTGCTCGTAATGGGGATGAGTGAATATATAGTGGATAAGATAAGAAATCTTATTTTACCTATTTTATGAGTATAAGTTTTCGAATTTTTAAATTAGAATCCATTATATAGTATCTTAAAATCACTTTGAAATTTGTACTTTAGAAAACTTATAAGTGATCATATGAAACTTATAAATTCTTTTCTCTCTTTTTTTTTTTATAAGTTTCAACTTTATAGAATTTTAAATACTAAATTCACGTTACATTTTATATGAGGCTTTAACATACCTACTCCATAAATATGCTCGTTGTTTTTATAATATTGCCGTATTAGGGTTAATGATTGGTAAATGGGGAAGAAGAATTGGAAAGAAGGTGAAACATTTGAAAGAGGCATTATTGAGACAATGAGAGATACAAGAGACAAGTAACTCTAGATTTATGATTCTCTCTTATAATCTTAGGTCTTTTCTTTTTCTTTTAGTAAAATATTTATTGGCTGAAAACATGTAACATTAGTATGTATACTTATTAATATCATTTGTAACATTTAGACTACAAATATGAGTAGCCGATGGGTAGAGGCTAGAGGGCTTAAGGACATTATACTCATACTTTACCCTATAAGAGTAGGTAGAAAAGTTACTACTTAGAACATTCCTTGTCACCCTCGATAACCACTAAAAACTTACCCAATTGAGCATAGTATTTTAGGTGGATACAATGTACAATAAGTTTACCCACTTATTATAGCTTTTCTTTTTCCCTTAACATACCCTTATGCATAGCTTATGATTAAAATTTTGTCACATCGTTAATTTAGCATTTCTCATTATTTCCTTGCTTTTAAGTATTTTATTGACCAAATTAATTTATTGTTTTCATTTTCCTAATTAATTTTCCTTGTCTGAGGTACTTCCATATGTGAGTATAGAAATCAGCTTTCTTTATTATCGTTTTTTTTTTTTTTGCTTGTGAATAATTTTAAAACAAACATATATTTACCTTAAAGTATAACTAGATGATCAACATTCTAAATATGATAACTTATACTGATCACCCATGTAAACTTTGTAAATGACACGTTATTAATTATTAAGAAAAAACATATAAACTCATTGTCATCATTATTAATTATTTTATTTCAATATTATATTTATATTAAATAATTAAAATTAATAAAAAAGTAAAATGAATTCGAAAAAATATAAAAAAGGAAAAAATAGGTTGAAATTTTCTTTAAAAATAGATTCACTTTACATATATATTATACAATATATAATGTAACACCCAAACAAAAATAAAATACAAGGAAATAAAATAAATGCATAGTGTGAAAAAGAGCTTATTATTGTTATTAGGAGGCAAATTAAATATTAAAAAAGAGCTAAGGGAAACTTAGGAATAATATAAATCCTAACCAGGTTTTACATAAAAACACCCCTCTCCTTTAAGAGACTCATTTAATTGTGATCCTTTTTGGTGGTATGGCATTTAATACCATTGTATTAAAGAATGGGACTCTCTCATAGCAAACTTTGTGAATCTTAATGGTAAGGGATGGATCCCTAAAACTTTATTGGTTCATTGAATGATAGAATTAATTGTGATCCTTTTTGGTAGTGCAAAATGAAAGCTTTGGTGGTGGACTGTTGCGTAGGGTCAAATCGCAACCTTAGAATTTCCAACGGTAAGTGATTTGATGTTATGGTAAAGCGTATTATTGAATCTAAAAGGCCTGATTTTGATTTTTAAGGTGTTAAATAATTGATAAGATTGAAATATTGTAAATGATCTCTCTCTAGGATTTCTACAAACATAAAGTAATGTATTATTTTTCTTATGATATTGATTCTTTTGTAGAATTTTTGAAATTGATTGTAATATGGATTTGTTGAGGCTAGAAACTACTAAATTAGAGGAGGAAATTATGATGTTCTAAGTCGAGATTGAGACTAGAGGTTAGATCTATTGTGTGGAGAGTTGTTTTTTGAGAAAAGAGAGAAAAAGCATTGAGAGGCAAGACTACAAGCGTGGTCCTAAAAAGTATTTCTCTCATAAAAATTAGACACAAGGAATTTTAGAGCAAAATTGAGGCCAAAGAGATCATGGCCAAAGTATGCAGCCATGATCTAAACAGTGGAGTTTCTATAGAGAGACACGGCTGAAGTACATGGCAATGGTCTAAGAGCGTAGTCATGAATTTTAGGTTATGCTTAGGATCATAGACATGATCTCCATCTATTGTCTTTATTAATTCATTTGAACACAATCATGCAATTTTTTTTTTTTTTAGTTTTACTCTTTAAGGACCTAAAAGATATTTCTCTCAAATTAATGAGATTGATAAATTCCTTCATGAACACTTATATTCCTCCACATAATTTTTTCCATATTTAATCACAATCTTATAATCATTTGGTTAAAATGATAAAGAGCCAAGTCAAAATATGGAACTTTCTATATAGGAATCCATGGTGTCATAAGGTCAAATGACTGAAATAACATCGTAACAAGTAATACTTGTAAGATTGATCTATGTAGTACTCTCATGATGAGTTATTCCAATACAATGTACTCTTTAATGTATCTATGTGCTGAATTAATATCTCATATCCATAATTAGTAAAATGTGATTATCATTTAGCTAACATACTAGTCTTAATTTATTATTGTTTGATATAAGGAACGACTAGGGATAATTTAGAATAATGTTCTCATGATCTTATAGTTTTACTATTAAAGTCACTAATTTTAATGACACAAAGAAGAATATAATATTCAAGGAATCCTTTTATCATGTTTAAAGGCCGATAATAATATGATAAATAAAATGACTCATATCATAAGAAAAATCAATTTTAAATGACATAAAATTCATATAGCCTAAGGCACATCACTAGTAGATTCTTGTTTAAAACCTTTAGGAAACTTATAAGAAGCTATAGTTTGCTACTATTTGTCTTTTCATTACATATCATTATTTTAAGCTAGAGCAGATCAAATTTTGTCATCGGACTCCAAGTTTGTAACACTGCATGCTGCTTATGATTACTAAGCTATAATTTATTCTTGTTTATATATTAAACGGACTAACTATTTAATTGACTTAAATATTGCTTATTACTTATGTGTAGCTCAACTTAGGGGCTTAGAGTAGTAGATCTTAAAGGAGCAACCTAATGATCCTTACGATGTGTTATCTTTACTGGAATCTCATTTAGAAATGATCTGAGATATATCTAGATTGAATAAATGGGGCATGAAGTGGTATGCCTAACCTTAGATTGTACAGGGGCCTAAGAGGCACACCCAACTACTATGATGATAAGTTTGTCTGTGTTGTGGTGAGGGTATATGAGGACCTATTGTGTGATGTATGATAGGTTAATTTAAAGATAATTAAGTTATTGTTTCTGATTTACCTGTTTGCATTTAAATGCATGTGTTCATGTTATGTATGATTGCTCATGCATACATGTTTATGTGTTACGTATTGAGTTTCGACTCGTTCTTTGTTTTCCCATAGTTGCAGGTGTGGAGACCTCCTAGTTATAGTTATCCAAACTAATTATGAGAGTTATTACGGTTATGAGGACTTAGGAGATAGTTATAATCAAGAAGACCCATATGCCGATAGTTGTTATTATTATTGTTGAGTTTTTCTTTAATATATTTTGATGATAACAAAAAGATGTGAATGAACTTAACAAGCTCTTTGAGTATGTAGGATGTCCTAAAGAAAAGAAACATTAAGAGAAAAATAAGTTTGAATTTGTGCTTGTTAGAATATATGTTAGAATGTGTGTCAGAAAGTATATTAGTAAGAGAGCAGAACAATATAGTTTATATACAAATTTGAGATCAGTTGTTGTTCCTAAGTTATTTTCTAATTAATTTTAAAAAATTAAGTTGGGCAAATTTGTTAGAAGGCCTAGCTCCACCTTGTTGGGTATATTAGAAAAATATACTCAATTTCATTTCACTAGGATGATTGAGTTTATGGAGATTTTAAGGTTGATTTTTTTTTTTTTAAGAATGTCAAGAATCAGTTTTGTAAATTGGATGATTAAGGTTTGAGCAATATATATATATATTTTTTGGAAGAAAATCTTTTGATATTTTTAGCAAGATTGGTTAAGTTTTAAATACATTAAGGACTTTAGTTGAAAAGGGATTTGGTGTTTTAGGATTGTATATCAAGTTTAGATAAAATTCAGATTTCTTTATAAGAATTTCTTGGACAAAGTTATGCTTCAAAATTTAAAATTTTTAGTGTAGATCTTAGCAAGTTTCTTGAGATAAAGTTGCAGCTTAGTTTGTTGGAAATAATTCAGGAACTCCAAGATATTTTTACTGAAGATAAGATTGAATATTGTGGATATATTCAACTAGACATTTTATGAGAATTTTATGACAAAATCCTTATAGAGATATTAAAGAAGTGAATAGATGTGTTCACGGTAGAAAATAGATAAGTTATGATTGGATATGAAGATTTGTTCATATCCTTCCATGTTTATCCATAATATTTGAAGTGTGTTTTTTAAATTTTTTGAAGTTCCATATAATCAAAAGAGAATTGGAGCAAATCATCACATGCAACAACTTTCAAATGACTCAAACTCGGTAAAGAAACAAATTAAGATCGGTTTGATTTAAGTTTTCAAAAATTCAAATATTTGGTTCCTATTTTCATAGGATATTTCTCTAACAACAAAACAAATTGAGTTCGAATCAAGTCTTCTTGGAGAAAAATCAAGAACTAGTCATTTCTAGTTGTTGTACAGAAGTTTGACTTAAGATAAATTGAAGCGGCACAAGATTGACAAAAATGGATCAAGATAAGAATTGAAATTCAAAAATCTCTCTCATGAACATTGTCATAAACTTAGTAAAAAACTGAGCAAAATTAGATTTCTTATTTCATTGTTATTGCATTTGTGTGAAAGTCGTAAATAGCTATTTGATTGTATTGTCTCATTTTCTTTGTAAACGTTATTGACATTGTAAATTGAGTATGAGAGGATTAAAGAATTCTTTGAGTCTTGTGCATGGCTTAGGAAAAAGCTAATGAGATAAGACAAAGAAGTAACTGGATATTCTTATAATCTCTCATCGATATTTGTTCATTGAAATGATTAAACTAGTGGAATGACATCGATGAGAAGGACCAAATCCTCAGCAGTAGAGTTAAAAGAGAGCAATAAGCAAAAGGTCGAAATTCTATAAATTGAATGCTTGACCTTCTTTCTTTCTACTTTATTCACTTTCTGATCTTTACTGTTTATGCTTTTATTTTCGCATCTTAAGTTAAATAATCAATTTTCAACTATTTGTTACGCCATTTAAATTATTAAGAGGGGAGTTGTTTTAAAAATAAAAAAAGTTTTATTTTTGCAAAAGATATCAATTTACACCCTACCCCCTTAATGTCTTATAAGGGACCCACAATTGGTATTAGAGCTTCACTCTAATATTAAAAATAGTCAAGATCAATGGAAGAAAGTAATGGTTCATTGACTATTCAACCTGGTAAAGCTCCATTTTTCTATGGTATTAATTTTCTTTATTAGAAATTCAGGATGAATACATACATCAAAGCAACCGATTATTAGTCTTGGGGAATTATTTCAAATTGAGATATTAAGGTTTCAAAAATACCTCTTACGATAGATGAAATCATGAAAGTTGAATTAAACTCAAAGGCTAAGAATTTTCTTTGTTCTACTATTGCACCTTTTGAGTTCTATCTAATATCTTCTTGTGGTATTGCTAAGGAGATTTAGGATACATTGGTTTAAACATATGAAGGAACCAACACCATTAAAGAGATAAGGATCAATACTTTGGTCCAACAATATGAGACATTTTGTATCCTTCCTAGTGAAGATATAAAAGATTCACTTAGCCATTTTACTGCTATCATTAACGAGCTATCATCTCTTGGAAAAAGAATGAGTGATGCAGATTTTTTTAGAAAAATGCTAAGGATCCTTCCTACTGCTTGGAATGCAAAGAAAACAGCTATTGAGGAATAATGTGATATGTCAAAACTTATCTTATGTTAATCACATAGCAAGTTAATGGCTTATGAAGTTGAATTCCTCAAGTCAAAAAGTGTGTCAGAAGATTCGAAGAGAAAGTCCATAGCCTTTCAAGCTAGGGATGTTAAAGTAGATTAAGAAAGTGATGAATTTGTTCAAGATGAGGAAGAAGGCATATCAATGCTAGCTAATTGTTTGAACCGTCTATTGAAAAAGAAAGGTAAGAAAGTTCATAACTCAAAAAGGTTTTCTTCTAATAGAAACAATAATGATGTAGGAAAAGGTTACAAAGAGAAAGATGAGAAGAAATTTAAAGAGAAGAAAGAGATCGTGTATTACGAATGTAAGAAACCAAGACATATTAAGTATGAATGTCCATTGCTGATCAAGAAAATGGATAAATACAAGAAGAAGCACAAATCGTTGATGGCCACATGGAGTGACTTAGATGAGTTAAAAACTAAAGCAGAAAGTATAGAAGATGAGATCGATGAAGCAAACCTATGTTTAATGGCCCTTTCTGAGGTAAGTTCCAAATCCGAAAGTAAATTTAATGATGAAATTTTAGAAGATATATGTGATGAGATAAATAAGTTATTGAAAGCTCTTACTAAAGCTAATGGTAAGAACATAAGAATTGATAATGAGAATAAGTTATTAAAAGAAGAAAAAGCTGCTTTTATTCAAACAAATAAATTGTTAGCGGATGAAAATGACATCTTAAAAAATGATGTGGAAGGGTTACATGTTGCTAAGGAAGCAGTAGTAAATGAGAATTTGATACTAAAGGAAGAAATAAAAGACTTGATAGAACGAGTTGATGTTTTCTCAAATTCAATACAAAATACTTTCAAAAAATTTGATGAAAGCAATAAGAAACTCCAGTTGCTCATTTCATGTCAATGCATTGATCAATCTAAAATTGGATTGGGATTTGAAAATGGTGAATCCTTACATTCTAAAAGAGAGATAGCGTTTGTAAGACTTAAAGAAGCAAGTAATAAAGAATCAATTAATAACAAGAAAGAAGAAAAGGTTGTTGAGCATATCAAAAACACAAGCAGAATCTTCTTTGATCAGAATAGAAAGTATTCACAAACAAACGGATACTTTAGAAACTCGATCAAAAAGTATGTTAGAAAATGTTAAACTCTAATTTCAAGAAATATAGTATGCAACAGTTATAAAACTTAAAAACCATATGCTTACTTCTTTTGTAACAAGTTAGGACATATTGAAAAACATTGCTTCTATAGAAATTCTAAGCTCAGCAATTATAAAGTGAAAAATCAAAATACAAACTTGAACTTTAAAGGACCCAAGCTTTGTTGGGTTTGTAAATAGAGTTGATTTGTTTGTGATGTATGCAATAACATGAAGCCAAAATGAAAGGAATATGATATCTTGATAGTGGCTGTTTGAGGTACATGACTAGTGATGCATCATTATTCACAAACTTAGTTTGAAAAAAAGATGTTTATGTTAAATTTGGAGATAATGGTAGATGTAAGATAGTTGTAACAGGTACGACTGGTTTTCCTCCCCATATAATTGAAAACGTATCTCTTGTAAAAGGATTAAAACATAATTTGTTAAGTATAAGTCAACTTTGTGACAAAGGATATAAAATAACTTTTCAACATAACAAATGCATTGGTTTTGATAAAAATGGATCTAAGCTCTTTGAAGGATATAGGAAGAAAAACATTTATCTAATTAAGTTTGCAAAAATTAATTCAAAAAGTTGCTTCTTGTCAATGCGTGATAATACTTTTCTATGGCATGAAAAATTGAGACACGTGAACTTCTATCAAATGGAGAAATTATCAAACATGAATATCAAAGTTAAGAGTTCAAAATGATATTTGTTGTGCTGCCTATATGAAGAGTAAGATGAGTTCAATTTCTCAGAAGAGCAAGAATGTTATCTTTACTAAAAAACCTTTAGAATTTTTACACATGGATTTGTTTAGTCCCACCAGAACATTAAGTTTGGGTGGAAATAAGTATGGTTTAGTCATTGTCAATGATTTTTCTAGGTATTCTTTGATTTTGTTTCTTTGTCATAAAAGTGATGCATTAAAAAAGTTTGAAGTGTTTGCTAGACAAGTACATAATGAAAAAGGAGCATCTATAATCAGTTTAAGGACATATCATGATAAAGAATTTGATAACACTGAATTCATAACTTTTTGTAAAAATAATGGCATAACTCACAATTTCTCTACTCTATACACATCATAACAGAATGGGGTAGTAAAACGTAAAAATAGGACTATTCAAGAAATGATAAGAACCCTATTGAATGAAAGTAAAATAGCTAAGTATTTTTGGGTTGAAGCTGCATCCACTGCATGTTACATTATTAATTGTGTCTACAAAAGACCCTTGACAAACAAGACTTCATATAAAATTTTTAAAGGTAGAAAACCTACTATTTCATATTTTCATGTGTTTGCTTGTAAGTATTTTGCGAAGAGAACATGTGAAGTTTTAGGAAATTTTGAGGAATGAGTAGATGAAGCAATATTTCAAGGATATTCACTTAATTCTAAAGCCTTTCAAGTTTACAATAAAGTATCTAAAGTAGTTGAAGAATCCATTAATGTCAAATTTATTGAGGAAACAGGAAAAGAGGATTCTAATGATGAAGCACCCATGATTACTAAGAAAGATCAAATTTAATGAAGTGGTAAAGGAGTGTCAAAACCCAAGTAAGAACCTTTGGCAAAAAGTTCTTTTGAAAAATTTTCTACTCCCAATAAGCTAGACAAGAATTTTGATGGCTCAATAAGGACTCATTTTAGATCTAATTCTGCTAAATCAGAATCGCAATCTGAACGGTTATTAGAAAGTAAGTTAAAAAGTCCTAAAGGTTTGTATACACCTTTTTCTACCTTGAGATTTAAACCACATCATCCTCTTAAACAAATAATAGGTAATGTTTGCTCAGGTGTTAGGACTTGATCTAGTTTTCAGAATACAGAGAATCATTTTGCATTGCTTTCTAAAGTTGAACCTAATTCTATTGATGAAGCTTTGAGTGATAATAATTGAATTAATGCTATGCAAGATGAACTTAATCAATTCTAAAGGAATTAAGTATGGTAGTACCTGGACCTAGTAATAAATCTATAATTGGTACTAAGAGGGTGTTTAAGAATAATTTAGATGAAAATGGAAAAATTGTGAGAAATAAAGCTAGATTAGTAGCTAAAGGATATTCTCAAGAGGAAAGAATAGATTTTGATGAAACATATGCACCTGTTGCAAGGTTAGAGGCTACCGGATTATTGCTTACCTTTGCTAGTGTTAAAATTTTCAAATTGTTTTAAATGGACGAAAAAAATGCATTCTTAAATGGGTACATTAAAGAAGAAGTGTACGTTGAGCAACTCCTAGGATTCGAAGGTCCATTTAAGTTTGATTATGTCTTTGAGCTTAAAAAAGCTTTATATGGTTTGAAACAAGTATCATGTGCTTGGTATGAAAGGTTGAGTAAATTCTTACTGAGGAATGATTTTCAAAGAGGTAAAGTAGATACACCTTTGTTCTTGAAATATTATGATCATGACATTTTAATTGTGTAAATATATGTAGATGATATAGTGTTTGGTTCTACTAATAAAAGTTTTTGCAAGAATTTTCTAAGCTTATATAGGTAGAATTTAAGATGTCTCTCATGGAAAAACTAAATTTCTTCTTAAGAATTCAAATTAAGTAGACTGACGATGGTATATTTGTTCATCAAGAAAAATATACTAGATAAATTTTGAAAAAATTCGGTTTTGAAAATTCCAAAGGATCATCAACCCCAATGAGTACAGCAACCACGTTAAACCTAGAAGGCAATAATAAGAAAGTACATGAGAAGCTATATTGTAGTTTGATTGTCTTCTTGTTATATCTGATTGCCTTTCGTCCTAATATTTTGTTTATTATGTGCTTACGTGTAAGATTTCAGAGTGATCCAAAAGAAACACACCTATTTGCTTAATGAAAATTTTTTACGTATATCCACAGTATTGCAAAATTATGAATCTGGTATCCTAAAAATCATAATTTTGATTTGATTGGATATTCAAATGCTGATTATACAGGCTATAAAGTGGAATGGAAGAGCACTTCTGGTACATGTTAGTTTTTAGGGGAAAAATTAGTTTTTTGGTCTTCTAAGAAACAAAATTTTGTCGCCCTCTCTATAGTAGAAGTAGAGTGCGTTTCTATTGGTAACTGCTGTATTTAGATTTTGTGGTTAAAGTAACAATTATTGGATTATGGGTTATCTTATAAAATATTCCTATTAAATGTGATAATACAAGTGCTATAAACTTGACAAAAAATCTAGTTCATTATTTTTTATTTAAACATATTGAGATAAGACATTATTTCATAAGAGATCATGTGAATAATGGAGATATCTCAGTAGAGTTTATATAAACTGATAATTAGTTAGCAGATATTTTCACTTAACCCCTTGAAAAAATTCGTTTTAAATACATTAGGAATAAAATGGGGGTCTTTAATCCTTTTTGTTAGATATTTATTCATTTATTTTGTAAAGTTTATTTTAATCTACTAAAATTTAAGATGTAAAATATTAACTTATAAAATCTTAAAGATATCATTTCTCCCTCTTATAATGATTCTTTTTCTCTACATGCAATCAGGTGCATGATTTTTTTTTTTCCATATTCATGCCCATTAAAAGCACTTTCTTTTTCATGCTTAATAAAACTATAAGCATGTTCTGAAGTTGGATTAACTTCCTCCTTCACGATCTTTTCAATATGTACCCTGTTTTTTTCCCTCTTTCTTTAAATCCTTGCATTTCTCTCTATTAAGCCATGCAACTCAAAAATTCTACCTGACTTCAAATAGTTTTTCGTAAATCTAGGAAGAACTCACAAACAGTTAATATAAATCTTATAGATGAACCCTTTAACTCCATCGAAATGCCTCATAGTAACTCAATCAAGGCTTTTCCTGAGTCAAATCAAAACCCTAACCCTAACCTTCACCCAAACCCTGTGCCAAATCTTTGTCAAGATTAAGGTTTTGATCAAACTATGGAGAATCTAGATGGAAAGAATAGCTCAGAAAGTGATGCATCCTTAGGGTTAGATACACGAAGACTACAACAAAGCAAACCGAAACAAACAGGGAAAAAAAGTTAGCAGAGTTTAAGTAGCTACCAAATGAATATGATACACCATTCGATCCTACTCGACCTACAATCCATTAAATATGACACACCGATCTGAACTAAAAGGTCGCTCGCTACTACTCTTTGCTAAAGAAAATAGATAAGAGTTGAATGATAATGAGAATACTAAGGTTATTTAAAGTGAATAATTTTATATTGATTAGTTGATTGTTTGCATACAAGAAAATGGGGGTTTATATACCTATTCACTAGGTTTACTTTACATGTATGAAAAGACTAAAAGGTATTTTACAATTGGGTCACATAAAACATACTAAAATGGGTAAAGAATATTCAATACGGAAAAGAAAGAATCATTCTAGAATATTATATTATAAGACATGTATCGCTTAGTGGCTGGACATTAGAAATATGATATAAAGTAGGTAGAAGTAGAATAACATTTGCAGTCAGGGGCCAACCTGATTTGGATCAAGTCAGGAACCAATCAGTTCGATAAAGAAGTCAGCTGAATTTGGTCGATTGGGGAGCTCGGCTCGGCTAGTCGTAGGTTGTCTTATGGAATAAGACTTTGATATTGGGCAGGTGTATGTTTGACACATGTGAGAATTTGACAAACAGGTTGGTAGGAGATTAGTTTAGCATAGGAATCCCCATTTCGGCTTTGGTTTCGAGCTAATATTCTCTCTACAAGTCCTTAGAATCCTTTAGCTCAGCTATGAGTGATTGGTTCAAGGGTTTGATTCCTATGAGAAAGTTTAGCTACAGGAACTGAGGCTTCTGAAGAAAAAATTCTCAAAGAAGAAAGAAAAAAGAGAGCCCCTCAAAGGAGAAAATCAGTAACAAAAGCTACGAAAAGTTTTGATTTTAAAGTTTCTTCTAAGAGAATCAAGAAGAGACCTTCAAATGATCAGAAAAGAAAGCGGTTTGAGGAGTTTAATAAAGATCAGAAAGATTAAAGGTAAACATGTTCAATTGAATTATTTCGATTTTTCATATTTTTCTAAGAATGGTTTATACCTTAGTAAGATAGCAAATTTACTAGGGTATAGGAAATTATGTGAGATGGATGAAGTTATGCATGGTGAAATTGTTGTGGAATTTTATAAGAATATGGATTTTAGCAAAAAGGATGTGGCAAAATTTGAGATTAAAGGCAAGAAAGTAGAAATAACTAGGAAAGATTTGACCAAATGTTTTGACTTGAAGGATGTTGAAGACAATGTAGAATTAGTTGGTTTATCTAAAAGGGAGTAGTTTACTCTATTGAATGATGGAGTTGAAGTAACCAATGATAGGAATATTTTTATATTTAACTTTGACCTAATTATGAGATTAATACACAAGTTGATAGTAAGTTATATATTGCTCAAGAGGGGCAGTACCACAACTATATCTGTTGAAGATGCTCTAGTCTTATTGAGTATTAAGCTGAAAAAGATTTTAGATATTCCTGGATAAAATTTGAGACATATGAAAAGGAATCAGGATAGTAAACCTTATGGATCTATGCTTATGAAGCTGCTGGAATTTAAGGGATTCAAGATCCCAAAAGTGTCAAAAATGCCCATACTAAGCAAGAAAATTGGAGAACTTGTTTTGAAATACAGTAGGATTTTTGTCAAAAATAAATTGTGGTTTATAGAAGATATGGCTAATTATATACATCCTTATAATAGGACAAGGAATGTCAATTTTGTTGAATATGGAATTGAGGGGGAGACACAAATTTGAGGAGTTAGATTTGATAATTTTGAACTTTTAGAAAATGAATAAGAAAGTGTGAAAGAAGATCCCAAAGGAAAAGGAAAGCAACTTGTGAAACCTAAGAAGAAATAGAAGAAGGATTATGTACTAATGATAGGGGGAGATCTCAATCTTGGAAAAAGAAAAGCTAGAACAGTGTCAAAAACTGAGTCATAAAGTGACTCAAAACCTGTTCAGATCAACCTCGGGAAAACTTCTTCTAATCCTGTAGGTTTCAGTAAGTTAGATTTGGAAAAGATCGTTACCAAAATCATTGAATAAAAGTTTGGTGAATAGAAGACTCAAGGAAAGACCATCTCTTAACCAAATAATTCAACTCACAAGTCCCCAACTCATGATCAAGTACTTTTTGAGCCTTTTGAAAAATTAATTCAACAAGAGCGTCTTCTTGTGCTTGAGCTAACAACTATTGTCACTCCAAAGTCTTCTCTTGCATTGGTACCATATGTACTAATATCTATTCCTCTAAACATTCCTGTTGAATCTATTCATACATTCTCATCAACTTAATCAAGTCTTACCATGAAATATACATGCACAAAAATTGCAGCTCGTAATAAAACCAAGCCATAGAAGAAGATGTGATCCATTCACTTGTATTTTCTATAGTCGTGTGAGTGGTCCATTCAAACAAGTCTGTTTCTTTCTTTTTTCATGTTAGTTAGTTTTAATGTTAAGTATCTGCATAAGTTTCATGTTTGATTAGAACTTTTGTACTCTGCTTTTGGCAATTTCATTCAATGGATTTCTAGTTTTCTTTATGCATTTCATCTTTCATGTATCTTATGTTTAGGGGGAGAAATTATATCTTCAAGATGATAACCAAAAGGAAGAGTAGTAAAACATACAAAAACATATTAAAGTCAGAAAGTTTAAAATCAATTTTTGTTTATGCTATTGTTATAATGATATATGTTTTTGTTTGAAGTTTTGTTATCATAAAAAAGGGAGAGAATGTTGAGTTTTTCTTTAATATATTTTGATGATAACAAAAAGATACAAATGAACTTAACAAGCTCTTTGAGTATGCAGGACGTCATAAAGAAAAGAAGCATTAAGAGAAAAACAAATTTAAATTTGTGTTTATTAGAATGTGTATCAGAAAGTATATCAGTAAGAGAGTAGAACGGTATAGTTAGCATATAGATTTGAGATCAGCTGTTGTTCCTAAGTTATTTTCTAATTAATTTGAACAAATTAAGTTGAACAAATTTGCAAGATGGCCTAGCTCTATCTTATTGGATATATTGGGAAAATATACTCAATTTCGTTCCACTAAGATAGTTAAGTCTATGAAGATTTTAAGATTTATTTTTAAGAATGCTCAAGAATTGGTTTTATAAATTGGAAGACTAAGGTTTGAGATATATATATATATATTTTAGAAGAAAATCTTCTGATAGTCTTAGCAAGATTGGTCAAGTTTTAAATACATTAAGGACTCTAGTTGGAAAAGGATTTGGTGTTTTAGAATTGTATATCAAGTTCAAATAAAATTCAGATTTCTTTATAAGGATTTCTTGGACACAGTTATGCTTAAAAATTTAAAATTTTTAGTGCAGATCTTAGCAAGTTTCTCGAGATAAAGTTATAGCTTAGTTTGTTGGAAATAATTCAAGAACTCCAAGATATTTTTACTGAAGATAAGGTTGACTATCGTAGATAAATTCAACTAGATTTTTTATGAGAATTTTATGACAAAATCCAAACAGAGATATTAAAGAAGGGAATGGATGTGTTCATGGGAGATAACAGACAAGTTATGATCAAGTGTTGGACTTTTTTTTAAAAGAGCAAGTTATATGAAGATTTATTCAAATCTTTCCATGCTTATCCATAATATTTGAAGTGTGTTTTTCAAATTTTTTGAAGTTTCACATAATCAAAAGAGAATTGGAGCAAATCATTACATGCAGCAACTTTCAAATGACTCATACTCAGCAAAGAAACAAATCGGGATCGGCTTGGTTCAAGTTTCCAAAAATTCAAATATTTGGTTCTTATTTTCATGTGATATTTCTTCAACAACAAAACTAATTGTGTTTGAATGAAGTCTTCTTGGAGAAAAATCAGGAACTAGCCGTTTGTAGCTGTTACATGGAAGTTTGATTCAAGATAAATTGAAGCTACACAAGATTAACAGAAGTGGATCAAGATAAGAATTGAAATTCAAAAATCTCTCTCGTGAACGTTGTTAGAAACTTTGTTAGAAACTGAGCAAAATCAAATTTCTTATTTCATTATTATTGTATTTGTGCAAAAGTTGTAAAGAGCCATTTGATTGTATCGTCTCACTTTCTTTGTAAATGTTATTGACATTATAAATTAAGTGTGAGAGGATTAAGGAGTTCTCTGAGTCCTGTGTACAGCTTAGGAAAAAGGTAGTGAGATAGGATAGAGAAGCAACTGGAGATCCTTATAATATGTCATTAATATTTGTTTATTGAAAAAATTGGACGAGTAGAATGATACTGATGAGGAAGACCGAGTCCTTAATGATGGAGTTGGAAGAAAGCAATAGAAAAAAAGTTCAAACTCTATCGATTGATCACCTAATCTTCTTTCTTTCTACTTTATTTACTTTCTAATCTTTACTGTTTGTGCTTTTATTTTCATATCTTAAGTTAAACAATCAATTTTTAACTACTTATCATGCCATTTAAGTTATTAAGAGGGGAGTTGTCTTAAAAATTGAAAAAGTTTCATTTTTGTAAAAGTTATTGATTCAACCCCCTTCTTGATATCTTACACGAGAACCTTAAGAGTTTAGAGTTTTGATTTTGGTTTATTATTAGTTCTTGAGACAATATGTATTTTATTTTTATGATTGTAATGAGGAGATTCTTGGATATTGTCAAGTTGACAACTATTTTTATGAAAGATTATTTGGAGACACTGGGCACTTATTTATGAGGTTAATAATTAATGAAGTCAATGGTCATTATTTGACTGTGAATTAAAAGTTTTAGTTTCTGAAATTTATTTTGACATGACATTAGAGGTTTAGGAGCATGTGGCAATATGCGTTGTATTAAGTTTAGGGTGTTATATATATAAAATAACAATTAAATAAATTAAATAAAAGTTTTGAATTTTTTTTTAAGGAAATATGATGTAAGATATTACTACGTAAAATGTGTATACGGGTGGTTTGTGTAAGTAGGGTAGTATTGAGATGCTGTTAAGATTGCAATGTCCATGGAAGAGTCGGGCTGCAAAGGAAATAAGGATATATGCCGTTTTGTCGATAGAGTTGTTGTGTAATGTTGGGGAACTGAGTAAAAGCAAAGGAACTTTTGAAAAAGATTGGGCATTCATTTTGATAGATGGTTTTTGCTGGTGCTCGCAGCACCAAATAAGTGGTGATATAATCCATGGTTTGTACTGACAGTTGGTAGTGACATGCTAAAAGCTCCGGAATCGTACGACGACAACGTAGTTGTTAGAAAGAATGCTATCTTGTGCCTGGGCAATGATTTACGTCATTTTTCTTTTCTTTTTTTTCTTAGTTTTCCAAAATTTTATTTAATTTGTTACTATATATATTATATATAATATATATGTAAAGTAAATCTATTTTTAAAGAAAATTTCAGCTTATTTTCCATGGTGTGGTCATCCTAATGTCGTTACCAAAATAAGTGTGAAGTGGGAACAAGTCTGCAAACCAAGGAACAAGGGTGGTCTAAGCATTCCAAACCTCCATCTTTGGAACAAAACCGCTCAGAGTAAGCGCTAAATGGATACACTCTACCATTTTCAATGGAAGATGCTTTTGCTTTTGGACTTCAAAGGCCCCTGCAGCATGTTCTTCGACCTGGAAAAAAAACTTCTTAAGCTTAGGGATCTTGTACGGAAAAGCTTCATCTGGAAACCTAACAACGGACATTCAATTTCCTTATGGTCAGGCTATTGGCTTCTAGACAAGCCTCTAGACCTCATCTTTAGCCCTCGGGAAATTGCTAGCTCGAGATTCCACATCCATTCCAAGCTACAGTCTATCATCAAAGGTATACCGTATGGAACATACCTCCAGGACCTCCTTAGACATACATCCATGCTCCAATCAATTTTGCTGCCAGACCCTTCACAGCCTGATGCTCTACCGTGGATTCACTTACGTTCAGGAGAATAATACTCCATCAGAAGCGGTTATAAATTTTTTAGCTCTTTCTGCTGCTTCTGCTGCTGTCAATTAGCATAAAATCATTTGGAACAACTCATCCATTCTAAGACATTCCTTCATCTTGTGGTTGGTGTGGCTGGAAAAACTCCCTGCTCTTGATAAAAGATGCAGTCTTGTGGGGTCACGTCTGCAACTACTTTCCTTCTCTATTCACGTCTCAGAGAAGATCACAAGAACCTCTTCTTTAGTTGCAGTTTTTTCCATGCAAGTATGACGTGGAGTATGTAATAGCCTTCACTTCCCATCCTCTCATGCCGATTGGCAAGGAGCTACCACCGCTCTCATCGCCTCCGCTTCCTCCACGGATTCTACTATCAAATTACAAAAGCCTGCCTTAGCTACCGCTGTCTACTGCATTTGGAAGGTTTGGAACAAAGTGCGCCTAGGTATTCATCTTCCTTCTCCTCTATCCATTTACCTCTTATCGTTCCTTATGATGCTTTTTCTAGCTTTTTGGTTCTCCTTTGCGCTTTACGTGAGATTACTGTGTTTCTCGCAGATTTGGTTAGATTAGTTTTGCTATGTACGTAAGCTCATCTTTTGTATGTTTTACATCCTATTAACTTAATGAAATACCGATTTAAATCAGCTTATTTTTCCTTTTTCATATTTTTCTGAATTTATTTTAATTATTTAATATATATAATATTTAAATAAAATAATTAACAATGCTAAGGAGGCGATGATTGTGGTGATAACATGTTATCATTTATATATACCATGTCAGCATCCTAGTAGGTAAAAGTAGAGGAGTAAGTATAGTATTTTGAAAAAAAGAGATATTTGTGTTATTTAAAAAATTCACAAGAGGAGTCAATATATATATTTTTTGGCAAACATGATCAATATAATTTACTCTTTTAAATAATATAAAACGACCATAAATGTTATAACATTTACTATTTAGTACAGACAAAGATCATGTATGTGCCATTAACTTCAAATAAAAGATAAATGTGACAAAGTGGATATAAAGGAGGTACATTTAGCTGAAAAATGAAAATAGAATATATATATATATATGACAAATCTAATATAATTACAAAATGAAACTGACAACAACCTTAATACATGCATATCGTAAATAAATATAAAATTATCATCCATTTGTACCAGTAAAAAATATACAGTCTATATTTGCATTTAGAAAACAATCTTAACTTCCTTTCTTTTCTTTTCTTTTTTTTGATATTTCTATCTTTCTACCAAAATCTTCTTAATATTTATTTAACTAAAAATTTAATTTATAAGCATATACTTACAGAGGACGGAGCTATTACAGTTCTACTCAACCTAGTTGTCGTTTAGTTAGTCAAATTCGATAACGATTGTGTATTTTTCATATATTTTGATCTGTCTATAATGAATCTTGAGAGAAACTTATCCTCTTTTATTTTGTGTTTGATAATGTTAAAAAGAAACTCTTATTAGAATAACATGTATGGAAGCTTTTTCCGTTATGCAAATATCTTATATTTCTGGTTTTATTGTCAAATATTTTAAAAGTTAACTTTTTATTATAATTTTTTTCAATTGCTCTTTAAATTAAAAATATATCTTTTGTCTTACAAACTATTAAAATTTAATTCCAACAGACCAATAAGAAAAAAAGGTCATTTCCTTTCACTTGCTTGTTTATAGAAGTACGAAAGATCACCGGTCCAAAAAAGAAAAAAATGTATGAACCCCTTTTTTCTTCCTTTTTGTCTCCTTGACTTCTTTTTTATTTTATTTTTATAAATTATTATACATTTTAGTTACAAAACCATATATCTAAATAGTTACACAATATGCATGTATATACATATATATATAATACATACATAAATATAAATAAAAGGACTAATATCGTTAATATTATTTGAACTTGAGTAGAAAGTTTTTTAATTTACTATTTAAACTTTCAATCAGTGAAATTCGATATCTAATTGAAATTTTTGCTATTATGATTACTATTTACTTATTTTAATTATTAATTAAAGTGAGACACTTGTTGCATATACATATAGTAGATATTAATGATAATATAAAAAGTTTCAATTGTGTATCAAATTTGATATGTTAAAAATTTGAGTAATAAATTGAATTTTCGACCATAGTTTAAGTAGTATTTATAATATTAAAAAAAAAACTAATATGTAATATTAGTAAATGCAAATAATATTTTACCCTTACATTTTAGATAAGGGAGATGGCATGTAGTAATCAATCTTAGATGAAAGAGATATTGAGGACATAAATACACAATTGAAACAACCAATAACTGATATTAAGTATTTTGATTTTCCCTACTTGTTTATTTATTCTGATTTTAGATCCACATTTATCTATGTGTTTAAAGAAGTCATTACAATTAAGTCGTTATCTAACTTATAGAATCTCGACTTAGTTTAAAAAAAATTAAAAAAAAGGGAAAAAATCAATATTTTACCGTTGCTATACTTTATAATTATTTACTTATTCCTTCAAACTATTATTACAGGATAAAATTCAACCAGCATGATTATTGTTACAACCAAAACCACCAAAAGTATTGTACCATCGAGCTGGAATAAAAACAACATAAATCATTGCTAATTTAGATATACATGAGGAAAATAACACTCAACTATTTTTGCCTTATCCATATCAGTCAGTCAGTCGAGATTTCGGAAAAAACTATTAAGCTTATTAATCGTTTCCAAATTAGATCCAACTCATCTCACTAGTAGATGTTATTTATATTTGTATGGATGAATTAAAAAAGTCCGACAATGTGTAAATTCTTTTATTCAAACACGTGCATGACTGAGATTAGATATTCTAAGTTCAAGCAATTATATTGACGACTTTGATCCATTATAATTCTAGAGAAATTCATATGCCTATCAATAAAATCACGACTTGTACACTTTTTTTACACACGAAGATAAGGCGAGAGACAACCCTTCTCTTTCATCTAATCCATTTGATCATTTTATTACAGGGATAAAGACAAAAAGTCATCGCAGTTCCAAGCTATATACGTATATATATTGTATGCATATAAGACCAAAAGTGTCCAATGCTCGAGAAGGTCAACCAGTTGAAATCATGAAACCAGAAACCAGGATTCCTATTACCACTAGCATAGCAGCCATGTGGAGGTGGAGAGAGAGAGAGAGAGAGAGAGAGAAACCACGAAAGTAGAAAACCACGGTTGCAAGAAGCTGGTTTTCCAATCAGTTAACCTGTTTTCATGAATCCTGGTATGCTGATTGGCTTGTAGCGTCTGGATTCTCGCAGGAAAGTTAATTAGCACTACTATATATACCCATATGGATCGTTCACTTCCCTTCACAACAAAAAGAGTTTATCTTCTGATTAAGAGTTCAAGCAAAGAGAGGATTAATACTTACATAGATGGCAAACACTTGTGGGAAAGTCATTCGTTGCAGAGGTATGCTTTCTTAATTAGTTTCTGATCGTTTCATGATGAGGAGTCATTAGATACGGGTTCTAGTTGTACGGTTTTAAGGGCAAGGTAGAATTGAGTAAATGTTGAATTGAATGCAGCTGCTGTGGCATGGGAAGCTGGAAAACCACTTGTAATCGAAGAAGTGGAGGTGGCTCCTCCGCAGGCTATGGAGGTCCGTGTCAAGATTCTCTTCACTGCTCTCTGCCACACCGATGTCTACTTCTGGGAAGCTAAGGTACATTGCTTACATTGTCTTCAGTAGTTAGCTATGTTCTTTTGAAGGTTTTGGCAGGATCTCATCTATGAGACCTAACGAAATTGCTTTATCGATTTACAGGGGCAGACACCCGTCTTCCCTCGCATACTTGGTCATGAAGCATCTGGGTATGTCATCAATCTACTATATTGTTCAGATCCGTCAATTGTCCGGATTTACGATTAACTTCTAGTTTCGGTTATATTGTTGTTATTCGAATCTTGACTTGGTTAAAAAATTTACAGGATTGTTGAAAGTGTTGGTGAAGGCGTAACGGAGCTGAAACCTGGTGATTGTGTGCTTCCTGTATTCACAGGGGAGTGCATGGAATGCAGACATTGTAAATCAGAAGAGAGTAACATGTGTGATCTCCTCCGGATTAACACAGACAGAGGAGTAATGCTTAATGATGGCAAATCAAGGTTTTCGATCAATGGGAAACCGATTTATCATTTTGTTGGAACATCCACCTTTAGTGAATACACTGTGGTTCATGTTGGCTGTCTTGCTAAGATCAATCCTGCTGCTCCACTGGACAAAGTTTGCATTTGCAGTTGTGGTATCTCTACAGGTTGGTAATGAAGATGTTTTAAACATTTAAGGTGATAAGAACATGCATGCTTCAGTTCATAAATATGCTAATACAACTGCCTTGCTCTGCCTTTCTCTATTGAAGGTCTTGGTGCCACCTTAAATGTAGCAAAGCCACCCAAGGGTTCAACCGTTGCTGTTTTTGGACTGGGAGCAGTAGGCCTTGCTGTGAGTTTCTTACCTATATTTTTTTAACTTGAAGGTATTGTACGCATTTTGTGGTGGTAGTGGTGATTCTGACCCCAAAATAATTCTTCCCATACTTTTAACTGTAGGCCGCTGAAGGTGCACGAATTGCTGGAGCATCAAGGATTATTGGTGTTGATCTTAACTCCAACAGGTTTCATCAAGGTCAGCACGGTTCTTACATTTTTACCTCGATAATTTATGGAACACTGACTGCACCACTCCGTAAATGCTTAGTTCTCGGTTTGCCACTCCAAATGAAATGAATTCAAAAAGAAGCTTATACTTGCAAGCACTATTAAGTGTTATATGTAGTCTGTTCTTAACAAGTGTATATTTGATCTTAAAAATAAAAATTTTCTGCTATGCTGAGCCATTTCCTGATTCGTTTTTTCCTTCAATCAAACAGCAAAGAAATTTGGTTGCACTGAATTCGTGAACCCAAGAGACCATGACAAGCCTGTGCAAGAGGTGAGTATACTTTGTGGACCCCATTAAAAGATGTATTTACATAGCACCGTTCTGTATGTTTAACCTTGCGTCTTCATCTTCAGGTTATTGCTGAAATGACTGATGGAGGAGTCGATCGCAGTGTAGAGTGTACCGGAAGTATAAACGCCATGATTTCGGCCTTTGAATGTGTCCATGATGTAACTTACCCTAACTCTAAAACCCTGAAGTCATTTTAAATTCACAATATATATATATTCAATATGCTGATTTTGTGGATGTCTACAATGGTTATGGGTCGTAGGGATGGGGTGTGGCCGTGCTTGTTGGAGTGCCGAACAAAGATGATGCCTTCAAAACACATCCAATGAACTTCCTCAACGAGAGGACACTCAAGGGTACTTTCTTTGGCAACTACAAACCCCGTACCGACCTTCCTAAGGTCGTTGAAATGTACATGAACAAGGTAATTAAATTAACCAGAACACTTAAAAAAAGCCCAGCTGCTGATTACTTTTAACTCAAAATTAATGCTGACTGGTACTTAAAATATTTTGGGGGGCAATGGCAGGAGCTTGAGCTGGAGAAATTCATTACCCATGAAGTTAGTCTCTCCGACATCAACAAGGCTTTCGACTACATGTTCAAAGGCGAGAGTCTCAGGTGCATCATCCGAATGGATGCATAAGGAGGCAATACTGGATAGACGAAGTTTCTGCATATGATGAACAATAAAATGACAGTACTCGTCGCATCGTTTTCAAATACTTTTCGGTCTGCAGGAGAATTTCCTGTTTTTCTTGTGTTTTACTTTTCTTTCTCTCTCTCTCTCTTTTTTCTTTTTCTTTTTGGGTTCCTTGTATATGATGATTTAGCACATAATACATAAACCACTGTATTTGAACTTTGAATTTTCAGTTGAAATTTAACCGCTCACAATGTCCTTCGGAATACACCCTACTTGTGGGTGGATATCCTACCTCCACTTAAAATTCAGCCATTGATATTTTTAATGGTGCCCTTCAATAGGAAACAGGAATCGGAATTAATCTTTCGGTTTGTTTAACGTTAACTAGGACAAGATAAAAATACATAAGATTAAAAATATGGTTAAAAGAAACCTTCAACTGCCATTCTTCTGAAGCCCATTTTTGTTCCCTTTGTAAGGTTAAAGTCCTTTTAAGATAAACCTTGTCCAAATTGGGATCATTCTCTCTGCAATAGGAAACTCATTTGAAGATGTTCAATTGACTTTAAATTGAAAATATACGGCATTATGACAGAGATAAGCTTACTCCAATTCTTGCATCGTTTACAAGATGCTCAAGAACTTTTTTTTTTTTTAGCTAATAAAAAAGATTCGAATCTTGAAATATTTTGAAAGAATACTAACAACAATACTATCAAGCCACAACGATTTTGATTAAGATACTCCAAATCCCTATTCTCTTTGTCAATTCAATGCTTATTTTTCATATTTGAGTCACAGTCAATGATAGCTGAAATACGTGGAAATCCCCATGTTCTCAGAGAACTCTTCCTAGAACTTTCACTCATCCTCTTTGATAATCGATAATCCATCTGTCTTGTCTAAGCGCACAGGAACAAAAGAAAGAAAACATTACGATGAAGGTTTCCAACAAACATAACTGAGCAGAAGCTACTTCCTGAATCTTAACTGAGTTGAAAAAAAAAAAAAAAAAAATCGCTAGCTTAACCAAGTAAAAATACACCTAAATACATGAATATACATTAAAATATGCACTACAGATCTCCGAGAAATCCTACCTACCATCCGGTAGTATTCCATTCATTACAATTGGAATAATAGTCTCAATAATTCTGCTATCAATAAAAACAAATTAAAATTATATAAATGAATAACTAAATAATAATAAGAAAAAAGAAAAGAAAAGAAACTATTATTGCCTTCTAGCTAGTATAGCAGCAGGGTTCCGGAACATTAAGTTGTAGGTCAAAGGTTCAGAACCTAGTCATAACTAGCCTACCATAGAAGAAGAAGAGCTATCAGCATTCCTAAGACAAAATCACGGGATAATTCGCTAAGAAAGCAAGCAAATACTACAGTTCAATTAAAATGTTCATTGACAAAATCATCAGCATATATACTCGAAGAGAATCCTCCTGGCTTGCGACTTCAGAAAGTTCATTACTGCACTCAGAATATTGCTTTGAGTCTATTTGAAAAGCTAGACAACCGAAAGGATCGTTGGGTTTAACAGTCACTTCATCTTCATAGACAAAGAACCAAAGATTTTCAGGAACTAGAAAACGTTTAGCTCCAGCAGCCTGCTCAGGCGTGAGTTGTACACGAAAACATCTAACTGACAATGTAGGTCCATGTTGCGACATGTACAGTATATGTGTTATGTTAGTATACTATTGTTGATAAGTTCAGTAGTTGTAACTTTAGTTTTTATTTATTCCTGCGCATGTTAGTACTCACTTGACCTCATTGCTTCTGTATATAAACACTTTTCCATAACAGAATGAACTAACTCCTCATTTTACACATCAGAAACTCTCGGTATTTAATCTTTCTTTTGACTTCCATGGCTGATTTTGTTCATGTTCGATTAGCTGAACTCTTCGCATGGAATCAGAGCTAGGTAATTTCTTCAATCTTACTTTCACTTGCTAAATTACTTTGCTCAAGTTGATTAGATTCTGTTCGAGGTGATTCCTTTTCCACGAAATCAAAATGAATTTGAATGTATATATGTCGTACAGCTATCCACTTTGTCTTTCCAGATTAGATAATCCAGGATTTATTATTGCTAGCTTTATATTCAATGTGATGAGAATGCCCGAAGAAAATTGTGTTAAGGTTAATCACACTATAGCACAAACAAGTTCATTATATAATATGAATTTGAAATTACAAGATTAGCCTTACATTATTATACTGAATACACTATCACTTCCTCTCAAGTTGGAGTGTATATATCATATGCTCCTAACTTCTTACATATATAATTCACTCAAACCCTTGAAGGTGACTTAGTAAATAGGTTGCAAAGTTGGTCTTTTGATCTCGCATAAGATGTATCAATTTCCTTGGTCAACAACTTTTCACAAATAAAGTGATAGTTAATATCAATGTGCTTTGTTTATTCATGAAAACCTAGATTTAATGCTATGTGCAAAGTCACTTGATCGTTGCATGTCAACTTCATTTGTTGTGATTGAGGAAACTTAAGTTCCTCTAGTAGATGTTCAAACTACAATAATTCACAAGTTGTTGATAGTATTGTTCTATACTCAAATTCTACACTTAATCTTACTACTATAGTCTACTTCTTACTTTTCCATAAGACAAGATTACCACCAACAAACACAGAATATGTGGTCGATCTCCTGCCTAATTAGCATTTGTATATCTAATAACACATACGTGCCCATAATCCTTATACAAAATACCTTAACTTAGAGCTCCTTTAAGATAATGTAAAATACAAATCATAGCCCTCCAATGACTAATGTGGGGTGAGCTCATTAATTGCCTCACTACATTGACTACAAATGATTTATCATGACATGTCACAGTGAGAGATATAGACCTTGCTCAGATCGAACAACTTCAATTCTAAGGAAATATTTTAATTTACCCCATGTCCTTTGTTGAAATTTTTGTTGTAAGAACTTGTTTAGTTTCTCAATGCCTATATGGTTCTCTTGAAATCACAATATCATCGACACATATAGCGAATATAATCTTCTTACTGTTATACTGTTGATAAAATATAGAATGATCTAAATTACACTTGTAAGGAACAAATTCAATAATAACTGAATTAAATCTACCAAACTAAGTACATGGAGATTGTTTAAACCCATATGGAGATTTCTTTAGGTGACAAACTAACCTTATCTTCACCTAAACAACAAAACCTAGTGGTTGTTCCATATATACCTGTTCTTCAAGATCATTATGGAGAAAGATAGTTTTTTTTATGTCTAGTTGATCTAATAGCCAATGATGAGTAGCAGCAAGTGAGATTAGCGAAGAGTCCTATTGGATAGCCTACTGTTTACGAACATAAACTTGCATATCTAGCCAATTAAGATAAGGGAATCCTTGGGATGATGGCAAAGTAATAGATTCATCTTGAGAGGATGGTATAGTAGCAGAAGAACTATGGTATGAATCATGTGAAGATAGGAAAGGAAATATATGAGGATATAGCTTATAAAAGACCTGTCTTTAGAAGACATAAAGATGCAGAAAAATATGGTGTAGAATTAAAAAAAAAAAGACACATCTGGTTAAACATAAACCTTATGATGTTCACGAGAATAAAAATGATATGCCTTTTGGTTCCGAGGGTAGCTAAGGATAATAAAACTAATTGATCAAGGATCAAGCTTATTAGTCCTTAAGATAGTTGAGGAGTGAAGCATAAGTAACCAAAGACACTCGGAGGCAAAGGAAAAAGTGTTTGATCAAGGAGAAAAAGATGCAATGGAACCTTAATATAGACGACATTTTATTGATGAGGAAACAAGTAATGAGAACAACATCAGCCTAAAAGTGTTTATGCACATTCATATGAATCAATAGCGTTCTAGCAATTTCAATGAGATGTCCATTCTTACACTCAGCAACTCCATTTTGTGGTAGAGTAAAAGCACATGAAGCTTGATAAATAATACCATGCTTTTGCAAATATGATTTATTAGACATGTATTACTTTGCATTATCTGTAAAAAAAAAAAAACACAAATAGAGGAATTAAACTAATTTTGAGTTTCACAATGAAATGTACAAAACAGATCAAACAAATCAGAACTATTTTTCATTAAACATAACCATGTCATTCTTGAATAATCATCAATAAATGCAACAAAGTATCTAAAATTAAAAACAGAATTTACGTATGCCGGTCCCCATACATTAGAATGAACTAAATGAAATGGAGCAATTGCTTACTTATTAACTCTTAGACTAAATGAAATACGACGTTGTTTGCCTAACTGAAATGATTGGAATTGAAGACTAAGACAAGACTATAGACTAGGACACATAAGACAAAGAATATTCAATGATGGATGACCAAGTTGGCAATGCATCTCCATAAGATCTAGTGTAGCAACTGAACAAGCAATAGTGGTAGGTGCTAAATCCATATAGTGTAGCCTATGAGACTCATGCCCCCCACTAATCATCTTCCTTGTTCTTAAATCCTGTATTGCGAAAGAAAAAGGAAAGAATGTAATGGAACAGTTGAAAGAAGATGTGAGTTTATTGACAGATTGTAAATTAAAATTTAGGTATATACAAGACAGACTTCAAGGGAAATGATGGAATAGGCAAAGTAAAGCCAATCCTAGTAACAACTGAAGTAGATCCATTAGCAAAAGTGACATTTGGTAACGTGGAACAGTGAGTAACGTGTGAAAAACAATTTAGCGTACCTAACATATGATTAGTAGCGCTAGAATCAACTACCCAGGCTTATGGAGAAGCTTGAGTAAGACAAATAGTATGATTACTTGATTGGAGTTTGGACTAAGGTTGAAGAAGAAATAGACAACTCTAAAGTATTTTGAAGTTGTAGGAGTCTAATGTATTCTTCATGTGATAAAGTAACGGTAAATGACTTGGGTTCATCGCTATAGACATCTAAATTAGGCATGGCATCCATTGAATCTAAATTAACATAAGTAGGTGTAAGAGTACTAGACTGAATAATATAAGCCCTATAAGGATGTCCATGTAAATTCCAATGAATTTCTTAAGTATGACCAGAGTGTCAACAATGATCATAGAAAGGATGTGATCCATGGCTTCACCCTCTTTGACTTGTACAGCCTCTCCTTCTACTAAAAGATCTTCCATACCCATCATTAGGCGTTTGACTAGCAAGAGTTGAATGATTAATAAGTGAATTAAGTGATGATGTAGATTGTGCAGAAAATCTACTAATGTGAGAATAAACATTAGCTAGAGATGGAAGCTCCGATGATAAAAAAACCTAAGATTTCATTGATTCTAGTTTTAGTTTAAGACCATGAAGAAGTTTAACAACCACCACAAGGTAATCACGTTCATCTCCTTCATATCAGTACTAAGAGGCATTACATTATTGATTTCCTCTAGACCTCTCCATAGTATTTAGTAAAAATTTTATGTCCCTATTGCAGTTGAAAGAAATTAACGAAAACATCATACATATGTATGTCATTTAAGGCATACAAGAATATAAGATAGTCCCAAAACTTCTTTACAAGTACCAAACTGTTGCATAAAGTAAATATTTGTCGTTCCATCGAGTTCCATAACAACTAAAGATACTACTGATCAATTTGATCCCAGTCAGCATATTTACTATTAGTTTCCTTAAGGGGTGAATCAGTTAGAATTTTAAGACGTCCTTGACCATGGAAAAAAGCTCAAACCATACAGGCTCATTGAAAATAATTCTTATCATTCAACTTAATAGAGGTAAGTACCTAAGCAAAAGATATAGGTAGTGTAATTAGAGACTTATACTCCACAAAGATTGACTCATCAATTTACTTTCCAAGACATAAGAAAGTATGACAACTAAACTATATAAACTTGGTAGCCATAAACTACCTATTAAAACATTTGTAACTCATAACATACTAAACGACTTTTGTATCACATTGAACACGGTGGCTTAATGTTGGTCGAACTTAGTTGTTGAGTTTTATGTCATAGATAAAATCAATTCTAATGGTGGCTAGTGTTTATGGCTGAGGATTCAAAATAGGTTGGAATGGAGTGTAGGTAGCTAGTATGTATAGCTTTAGGGCTGCAAAACAGCTAAGGTTGGTAACTATTGTTGTGGCCAATGTTGTAGGTTTGATGGTGACTAAGGGTGGCGATCTATGGTAAATGGAGAATTAGGGTTTTATTGGTGATGGGTAGTTGATCATTGGTGGTTGTTGAGGGTTTTGTTGGTTATGGGTAGTAGTTTTGTATGACTAGAGATAGGTTTCATTTGTGGCTAGTCATTGGTATAATTAGAGAAAGGAGATGAAGGGTGACTTGTAGAGTGTTAGTGATGGTGTTCTGTTGTGATGTTTAGGGTTTGATTGAGGTGGTTTGGGTGGTTGCCACCATAGTTAGTTTTGGTGGCATGTATAGTAGTCATAGTTGTTAAAATTGCAATTCTACATATGTGATTCTATGAGTTTATGATTTTATGAGATTGTTTCAAGTTAACTTGTATATAAAATCATTTTTGTATAAAAACTTATATTTTTAATCGAGTTTACATGTAAACTTAGTAGAAATTTATATTTTTGACCAAGTTTACCAATTCTAAATATTTGAATTTAATGAGCTAAAAAATAAAAAAAATATAACTAAGCTTTTACAATATATCAATTATTAGGGTATTACATCATTTTCTCTATCCTATTTTAATTTTTTTCTCTTTTTCTCTCTTTCGTAATCTCTTGTTTTATATTCATAGCCTTCATCCAAGTTTTAGCTGTAGTAGCAAAGATTATAAGGAAAATTATATACTTCAATTTATAAATACTATTGATAATTTAAAATGAATTGAAATATTTAGTTCTCTTTAATTTATTATCTTTTTTGAAAAAATAAAAAATAAAAGAAGTTTACTTTCAACTTTATTTCTTCTTCTATATATGTTAAATTATATATTATTTAAGATTTTTTTACAAAAAGAGAACTTAATTTTTTTATTTCTTAATTTTTACATGTATTTCAAGTTTTGAATAATTACTATAAATATATCTATAGTTTTTTAAAACTATTTTACATAGGTTATAAAAACTTACGTTTCTATGTTTCGATTTCATGTTTTGATTTTACTGATTCTCTCTCAATTTTAGGTAAAATCGTAAGTTTGATAATCTTAATGGTAGTGTAGTGGTTGTTCAGTGGTGACGAGCCCATTGGTTATGGTAGTGGTGATTCCAACTCTGATACCATGATGAAAATGACTAGAGAAAGTGTATTAAGGTTAATCATATCCTAGTATACACTAGTTTATTATATAATATGAATTTAAAATTACAAGATTATCTTTACACTATGATACTAAAAACTCTAACATACTGGATTTAACTTCCTAGGTTGGAGTAGATCGATTAAAATGGCCTTATGAGCTAAATTTAAGCTGAGATTCATAGATAGTAATTGTCCTAAACTTGAAAATAATGCTAACAATTGCAAAGATGGTTAAGTTACAATTATATGATCTACTGTTGGATTCTTAATTCAATGATGAAAGAATTGTTCGAAAGCTTCCTATATGCTAAATCTTCTAAGAAATTATGGGATGATTTGTGTTATTAGTTTAGGAAACAAAGGATCCTTTACTGTATCTATTGTGGCACACGATATTTATTGTCAAACAAGGGAATTCTAGTGTTATAGGTTACTATAATTGGCTTAAAAGATTATGGGATGGGTTGAATAGTTTATGTGCCATGCTCGAATGTATTTGTAATGGGTACACTTGTGATTTAGCTAGAAAATTTAGTGACATAGATAATAGAAACAAGTTGATGCAATTTTTAATAAGTTTTAATGATGCTTACAAAAGTGTAAGGAATCGCGTGTTGTCATTAGAGTCTCTTCCCACCATAAGTAAAGCTTACTATTTAGTTCATTAAAGAGAAAAGCAAAGACATATTTTAGGTATTCTTTCATTTGCAGATGATATTCATTGTGTAATGATTGAAATTTGTCACGTACTAATAATGTGGATAGAAAGGATAATAGAGGAAGGTTGGGTTCAAGAGTCTCATGCTCACATTTTAAGAGAAATGGACGGTTGGTCGAAAATTGTTTTGAAACATAAGATATCCACAATGGCATAAAGGGCAAAAAGATATAAGGAATGTGAAATTTGCAACTCATGTTGATCAACAATGTTAGATAATCCTCTTGATAAAAGGAGTGTTAATGCCAATGTATCAATGCCTACCATTGATGATTCTGATCTATTTTCCAAGATTTGTCAAGTAGTGAAAATACTAAAAGGGAACTAATTAGGTGATGGTTCCAATTTGATGGCAACAAACATTGTTGGGCAATGTTCTTACACTTGTGCAAGTTAGTGTTCTACTTTAGCTTCTAACAAAAAAATTGGTAATAATGTTAATGAATGAATAATAGATATAGGTGCTTCGGACCACATGTCTCCATTTTATCGTCTTTTCATCAATAATTAGACCACATGGAAATTCTCGCTACAACATAAACATCAAGCCTTGTCTACTTTACGTGATTTTATTGCCTATGGTAAAAGTCACTTCAACACATTACTCAAATCCATTTGAATGAATAATAGAAGTGAGTTTCTCTCATTTGAGTGTCCGAACCTGTTTAAATCACATGCTATTGTTCACCAAAAGACCATGACATATTCTCTACAACAAAATGGTATTGTTGAGAGGAAACATAAGCATTTATTGGGGACTACTTGTACCTTAAGAATTCATGCCAATTTGCTAAAACATTCTTAGGTTGAATGCATCTTAGATTCTATTACCTCATTAAAAGGATGCTTAGCAAAATTTTGATTGGAAGACTCTTTTTAAGCTATTGTTTCAAAAACCACAATCTTACAATGATATGAAAACCCTTGGATGCTTCTATTATACTATACTTTTAGATAACTCTAATGATAAATTTGATGTAAGAGGTTGTCATTGTATATCTCTAGGGTATCCATCTCATAAAAAAGGTTATAAGCAATCTCGACTCACCTAAAATGTTTATTAATTGAGATGTTAAATTTTATGAAGATGTCTTTCCATTTTGCATTCCATCAGAAAACGATCTTATTTCATTCCCACATACCAATCTTTTGTTTCCAATACAGTCCACACATGACATATTAGATGCTAATCCTATTTCTAATTCAACCCTTGTTCATTTGAACACTTTTCTTAATTTGTCTTCTTCAAAACCCTACATAAACACTACTTCATTAGGAGATCAGAATGCATTAGACATCTACTTGATCAGCTTAATGACTCTATTCAAATAAGCAAATAAACTCACCAACAGAAGCAACAACAACTAGCGTACTGTCTTTTTCATAATCTTACATAAATGCTATTTCATTTAGGAGACCAGAATGAATTAGACATCTACGTAATTGGCTTAATGAATTTATTCATAATCTGTAAATGAACTCACTAGCAGAAGCAACAACTACTAATGTACTATCTTCTTCTACTTCTTCTTCTCTTTAACCCCTTCTTTATTCATAGTCACTTAAAAACTTCCAAAGGAATATGTGACATTTTTAGCTAATGTGTTTGCTATTTATGAACTAGGGAATTACTAAGAGACTAAAGAAAAGAATAGGTGATTAGATGCTAGGCATAAAGAACTTCTTACTTTGAGGCTAATCAAACATAGGAGGTCACTTCCTTACCTTCGGATAAAAGAACAATTGATTCTAAATGAGTATATAAGATCAAATATAAACTTGATGAATCAATTGAAAGGTTTAAAGCTCGTTTAGTAGCTAAAGGGTAAACACAAGTTAAAGGGGTAGATGGTGTTCGGGGCTGATTTAAGGCTCTTGAATCGTTTTTTTTTTAATATTTAATTTTTTATTAATTTTACTAATTTCTTTTTTTAATACATTAATAATTTCTAATAATTTGATCTTCTTTCTTTTTTTTTTAAGTGTACTAATTCATTAATAATTTTTAATTTTTTTATTAATTTCCTACTTAATGCAATTCCAACTTTTTTATTTTTTTCTCTCAAATTCAAATTTTTTTCTCATATTTAAATCCTTAATATTTGACAAGTTTTACAAAAAAGATTTACATTAATTGAAATTGAATTTTCTATCTATCCTTAATACATAATTAACTTATGGTTAGTTATCTATTATTAGTTTGATGATATTATTTTTAAGAAAATTATTCATCACCATCGTAAATAAAATAGCTTTGACATGTAATAACTTATTAAATATTATCAAATTATTTTTTCTAACTTAGTAGTCTTTCTTTTCTCTCTTTTTTTTAAAAGGTTAAACTAGCAAAGCCGACCCATCGGTTTAATGATGGGTCAACCAACGGGTCGGCCTAATAGTAAACGCCTAAAATTATGTTTAGGACAACCGAGTCTAAATTTAGGGCTATTAGGAAAAGTTATCCGATTGAACCTAATCTTTACGATTAAGATAGAAAAGTTAGACGAAGTGACATAGTAAAGTTAAATTTTGAAAAAAATGACCAAAAATCCCAATTTTGCCTTTAAAAGTACAATTGTTTAATATAGCACTAAAATGTTCGGAACCTCTAAAAATTGAGCTTGGATTGCAACGAGAACTTAAAGATAAGTTAATTAAGCTATAAAATGAGATAATGTAGTATAATTTACTATATGAATATACTTGTATTTTTATGAGTATACTCGGTATAAATAATAATTATACCTATAAATTAACCCTAATTTACGTAATTATATTTATAATGCGTTGAATTCATGTGAATAATTAAAATAACATATCTTAAAAATAATAGATATGTTAGAAACTTAATTATATGAGTATAGTTATACATTACGCGTGATATATACATGGGATATATACCCATATATTAATAAATAACTAAATATTAATATAATATATATAATAATGATATTTAAGCAAGATGTTCATCAAAATTTATCCAAGAAGCCTTCAAAAGTTGTTGGATTAGTTGGATTTCATCATGGTAGTAATTAAAGATGCCACACTTTGATTTAAAAGGGAATTTATTGTGCAAAGACACTTTCTACTTGGAAAAAGGAGAAAGAAAATTAAAAAAAAAAAAATCCTAGGCGGCGGACAAAGCCTTATAAATAGTAAACCCCCAACAAACTAGTAATAGTTTAGCAATTAGTAACTTAGAATTGAGAGGAAAAAGAAAATCTAGAAAATAGAACAAGTTAAGAAAAAATATACAAAAACAGAGCAACTATCGTACCTTATTTGTACCCGATCCAAACGACCACTTAATGACCAACTTTACTGGCCACCACCAGTCCAGGTTGCGTCTTGGCCGTTCGATACACCCCCACCACCCTATGATCACCATAGCCACCAAGAACAGTTAGGTCAAAATTCTGCTTTATTTTTCAAGAATTTTTAAAAAATAAAAATTCCACCTAGAAAATTATGAAAAAATTTTTACTTGGGTTATTTTGAACATACTTTCATGTGATACTTTTATTTTTTAAAAATTTATAATTTTTAATATACTTTCTTAAGAAATCTACTATTCATCCAAAATTTGAATTGCAAAATAAATGTATCAAATGATATTATTTTTGACTGAAAATTTTTGTGTAAGATATGTATGATATATGAATAATTGCTATATAGCCTAAATTTTGATTTGACTATTTTTTATATTTATTGCATTTTTAGGCCTAAAAATGACTCGAAAATTGGTTAAAATTGTGAAATAAATAGGAAATTATTAAATTAAATGATGAAATGAACACTTATTGATCTCTAGTGAATAATAACAATGATGGTCATATTGAAATTAATTTGGTGTAAAAAAGATCATAATTGAGTAATTTAAGATAATTCAAGGATAAAATCGTAAATACGAATATATAAACAATAGGTCGAAAACTTGAAATCAAATAATAGCTAAATTCCCCATATTTTTAGAAGTCTAGAAATTTTTAGGGAATTATTTGGTGACCTGAACTATTTATTATGAATTTTTGTAGTAAAATGACTTAAATTACAAAGCAAGACGTATTTTTAATAATAATAAGTTAAATAAATTAAATAGTTAAATAAAAAACTATGTGTGAGGTTGCTCATCAGATTGGATAAAAAGAGTATTTTAATATATTTACTAATTTTTTTTATTGAGATACATTATAGGTATATTAGAGTTAGATAATACTCATATTATAGCATTGTATGGACAAATCAGGTAAAATATAATTTAATAATATAAATTACGTATAATACAATAATATTTATATAGATATATATAATTGTATTAAAAACTCAAACTACCCGTTAAAAGTTATCCTTAGAAATAGGACTCGTAACATGTATCGTTAGGTCTGTACAAACCCAACAACACTAATTTTATAAAAATCGAATAATTTTAAGCAATATAACCTAATACTCTATCATATTCTAGAATGCATATATTTCGGTAACCTTATCGGAATTAAAACGTAATTTAATAAATTAAAAGTAAATTTCTATACGATCGAAAAAATATATAACACATAATAGTATAGATTACATATATTATCAATAACTAACAACTTAACTCTATATATATAATAATAATACAACTATATATTATGGAAATAATATATATATATAACCGTTTTAGATCAAATCCTAATGTTTTCATAATTATTATAAAAACTGAATTTGGGTCTTTTGTGTATATAGAATCTCTCAGTGAACAAGTTGTCAATGACTCGAGTTTGCCGTAATGAATGTCTAAACAAGTAAGTTAGGATTGTAATTTCATTGTTTATTGGGATACTATATTAAAATATCCAAAAACTTAAAAGTACTTCTGGTTGTGTTTATAGTTAATTGACTATGCGCATTCTGTCTATGTGAATGATACTCTGTTATGACAGGAGTTGAACTCCTTAGTGTGTTGTTCTACATGTTCGCATTGTTTCTGTATTATATGAATTTATTTGGTTACCCCTGATTAAAACTAACGTCTATTCAACTAAAATGAAACTGGATATATATAACACCTATTAGGGGAACGATTAAGAGTGTCAGGCCAAATACCAACTTTCTTCGATGAAGATAGCTGAAATAGTCATTTTCCCATCTTTAGTTGAATTAAGTGACAGGCAAGGATGTTGCGGCAAGAGTAGAGGTCATTGTTCGAAGGCGGTCATGAGAGGAGGGTATTCTCTATTACACAAGCCCAAGTTTGGTCTGATTTGAGTTATGATAAAACCCCTCAATCCGAGTTAAAGTGGATATAATTTCTCTAACCTAGTGAAGCGGATAATATTGTGCAATGTTTCATTTAATTGATTACATTGCATTTTATCATAATTAATAACTTTGCTTATGATTGTATAGTACTCTTCTTATTTCGTCCCACTTACTGAGCTAGTTGTGCTCACATCCCCATAGACTCTTTTGCAGGTATTGAGTGAGGACCGAGATGTTCCAATACCGCTAACCCCAAGTTAGTGTGCCGTTGACTAGGAAAGTGAGGAACGAAGAATCAACTGAACTTGGGCTTTTGACCTTTCTTTTATCTTTTCTTTTGAATTTTGAGAAAATTAATTGGGAATTCCCTTGGACGCCCACTAATTTCCTAACTTATTGTAAATAATCTGCAAAACCTATGGATTTTTTATAAACTCTAATTCTAAATTATAACTCTAATGTAAGACGTTTATGTCAGTATCGTTGTGTTATGAGACAATAGGTTATATAGAATAGATATTTTGTAAAGTTATACCACATGTTTGATTACTCACAAGTATCAAAATGGATACCTTAAGCTGGTTGAGTTGTGCATGCCTGTGTGAACTGTATCTACAATAGCAACTGTAAGGTCAATTTCTATCTTAGGTTAGTTTCACGGTGGGACTATTGTGACTCCTCCTGTTTAGGGTATGACACTGATAGTTCACGACCTATCGGTTCAGGCGGTTCTGCTCTCTTGAATTACCTAGACCCTTAAAGCCTGACGGTTTGCCAAGGTGGTTTAACCTACCCACTTCCGGATCGAGCCGATTCAAGGCCCACTCGGGCTGATTTACGGTTCGGGACCGGCCCTTACCTAAGTCTATATATATGTATCCTCCAAAGGGTTACTTTTTGCAAAGTTAAAGCAAGTTTGTAAGCTTATTAAGTCTCTTTATAAATTACAACAAACATCTAGGCAATGAAATTGTGAGTTTACACATTCCATCACTTCTTTGGGTTTTATTCAATGAAAGAATGATTATTCTTTTTTACCCGTAGCATTAGGAGTAAGTTCTTGGACTTGTTAGTATGTTGATGATATTTTGATAGTGTGAAACTCTTTGCCAACAATTACTAATGTTAAGAAAGCTATTAATCATGCTTTCACAATTAAAGATTTGGAAGATGTCTGTTACTTTTTGACATACTCTACAATGCTGATTAAATAGGTTCCCAACCAATGAAGGTTCCTTTTCCTTTGCATCTTTGGTTAGGTAATATTTTAGGTGATCTTTGCATGGTCCTTTTTCTTATCGGCAAATTGTTAGATGTCTATTATATCTTACCATTATGAGGCCAGCGTGTCGTGCTTTATGTTTTGAAATATTTGAAAGGCACCTTTGATCTTAGATTATTTTGTCCTTCTACAAGTACTTTATTTTTGTTAAGCTACTATGATGTTAATTAGAAGTCAAGTTCTCTTGAACACAAGTCATTGTTTGGTTATTTCATGTTTCTTAGAAGATAAAGAAACAAGCCACTCTTTCAACATCCTCAGTTGAAGTGGAACATAAGAGCATGGAACTTTTATGGCTTTCTTATCTACTTCATGATTTGCATACTACCGTCTCACTACCTATTTCTCTCTTTTTTTCTCTTTTCCTTCTTGATAGTTGATTAGCTTAATTAATAGCACAAAATCCTTGCTTGCATGGTTGCATGAAGCACGTTGAAGTAGACGTCCATTTTACTTGCAGATCTTATGACCAAAGCAGTAAGAGACATCACATGACCTTATTTCCTCTATATATAAACACCTTTCCATTACATAGTAAACTAACTCCTCATTTTACGCATCACAAACTCTTTGTATTCAATCTTTCTTTCAACTTTCATGGCTGATTTTGTTCATGTTCAACTAGGTTTGGAATCTAGCTCAGCAGGCGTAAATGTGAATTTTCTTTTCATCCATTATTGTAGCCTACACTTACATCCAAATATATCTAATTTAAGTATTGGAATATCCATACAAGATAACCTTGGCTATTCTACTCACCTGCTTTTGTTTTGCAGGCTTACTTATAAGCCCTTCTGATCCAAAATCTCTATTGGAAAATCTTGGAGATGACAACACTCAAATGAAGTCTTTTGCAAGGGCTACGTTTGTTTGCATTTTCTTCTCCATCACTTGAACGATTCCTATCATAACCATGGTGGTTGGGGAAGATTCACCTTAGAATCAATTTACGTGGCCATTAAGATCATAAACCATTCCAAAATAGAAAAATCATCATCTCTCGTCCCCACCCAGGCTAAACATCTAGCTTCATAAGTATCATCGAATTCCATCCATACATCATGCAATCAGTCGACATAACTCATGTGAATTCAATGATGTTCATGAAACTCTAGCTGTACATCATAATATAGCTCATTTGTGTGGCCTGTATTGGTTGGTCTTTTCTAGCTATTTCAATAACTAACTCATCTTCTTTGATGACATTGGGCTTGCTCCCAATTTCAGGTTCGACGTTGACGATCTCAATAGCCGGTTTTTTTTTTTTTTTTTTTGGGACTCTTTGGTTTATAGCTTTTCCATTCAACTATAGAACCCACGATATCTATCTCTTGCATCTGTTGCACGCTCAATTTTTTCAAATATTTCCTATATTCTTTAATTTCTGGTACTCGAGTTCAACCTTAACAACTGCCTCTAGATTTTTACTACCACCTCTTCTTGCTAATTTCATTAGGTTTTGACTTAAAAAATGCGTCACCATTTGTAAGTTCTATCTTAGATTTGATCCAACCGAGTTTAGGTATTTAAAGAATAAGAGTTTTCAGTTGGCTCCTTTGCGGTAACATCCTTATGCCCTTGATTTTCTCTTTGTTTCTATTTGTGGTTTTACATTTCAAGTTTATTGCTTTACTGTAAATTGATGAATTTTAGTTGTAATGTATGGAACTTTATATGAATTAATATTGTCCGTTGAAGTAAGCGTAACCCATGATTTTTCTTCCCCTTTTTTTTTTTTTAAATTGTGAAATTTCTAATGAATTTGTCTTTTTTAGAGGATCATGATCCTTGAAGTTTTGTTGATCTTGTCATAAAGATTGTAGATTTATATAATAATTATTGTATCTCTTCAAGTATTCTTAACCATGATTATTCTTTTATTCGTATTTAATTTTTGTTGATTTTGTAAGTAATGAACACTTCAAAATTTTGCCTCGTCCAGGTAGTTTTACTTCAAACAAAAGCATATGGTACAAGCTTCATAATGACATAAAGATTACTGGAATAGTTGTATACAAAAACTTTACACAGTTGAAATTTTAGGTAAAAGATAATATTTTTATTTGAAAATTAATTCATTTGAAGTAATCAAGATAATGTTTTTATAAATTAATGAGTGGTCAATGACCCAAATTCAATCAAACTTAATTGCAAATACTAAGTTACAATTAAAACTAAAGTATACTATTAAAGGGCAATATACATATATATATATACATATACATATATCTATCTACATATATATAACATGTATACACACACACAATGGTCGTTAATTTCCTCACTGGTCGCGAGTCAAAATGCAATCAAAATTTAACTATAAATCTTCATATGCAAGAATAAATAAATAAATAAAAATAAAGTTAGGCATCAAATTTGCAAAAATTGGATGTATATTATGAGATTACGTATTCATTATACAAGACTTTGATTTTGTGTAACTCTAGGGAAAATTATATACCATAAAACGTCGCTACTGTTTTGGTTCCATGTGAACGAAAGGCATTGGAATTGGGGTGTATTTGATTTGCGAAAAACCTTTTCCTTTTTCCTTTTTTTTTTCTTTAACTTTTGATATTTGAATACTCAAAATCTTAATATTGTTAAATATTATCATAGTAATTTTAAGAAATTATAGTTAGTAATGGTTTTTTCTGTAAGTAATGATTGAAGACAAAAGTTAAAGACTAACGATGATAGTTAATTGCCATAAAAAGAAAAACAATCGACGCATTATGCTCCTCATTTTTCATTAGCATTTATTATAATTTCAACAATTAGTAAGGCCATTATAATAAAATGACGTTAATACTGATCTCTCGATAAAATTATTAGATTCAATTATTTTATTTACTAAAGTTATAATTTGATATAGATGGTCGAGAGGGAAAAGAAATCCGAAGAACAACAATTGTTGGCTCCCATGGTTCTTTTTGTAAATGACGTTCTTATGTTTTGACTTAGGTGCATGTATATATTTAAATTTTCAAATGTTGCAAATTATTTTCTAAAATTTTGATAATTATAAAGATACCTATTTTTTTAGTAAATAAAAACATTAATTTCAAAGTTTAAAGGGGGTGTTAGATCATATTTTGATAAATTTAAAGAATTGATTTTATACTAAGGTTAAAGTTTATAAACGTTATTTATAACTTTTAAAGCTATTTGTCAATTTATAAAAATTTATAGGATGAATTGTAATATTTGAAAGTTTAAAAAGTATATTTAAGTATAAATCAAAGTTTGTGATTATTTCTATTTTCCTCCTTTTAGGTACCAGCATGAAAACATTGGATGTTTTATTATATCAAATACAAAAAGAAATATATTTTAAAAAAGGGTTTTCCGCATAACCCTCACACCCAAAAACTCGGTCTATAAAAAATATAAAGACAGTATCATCGCAATTCCATGCTATTGCTATCCAAACATAAAATAATAACATAAAACCAACATATTCAACGTTCCATAAGGTGAACAAGTTGAAATAATGAAACCTGATCCTAGGAATCCAATTACAAGGGCGCAACGTGTACCAAATACCACTAGCACCCATGCGCAGAGAGAGATACACAGAGAAACCATGAAAGTTGAAAACCACCATTGCATGAAAACGGTTTTCCTATAGTCAACTGGTTTCATGAATGTTGGTTTTGTGGATTGGCTTCTTTGTTTTGTCTGGATACTCGCTGGAAACTAAGAAGTATATATACCCATATAGAGCATTCACTTTTCTTCATAACAAAAAGAGTTTATATCTTCTGATTAAGAGTTTCAAGGAAAGAGAGGGATAATACTTACAAAGATGGCAAGCACTTGCGGGAAAGTCATTCGTTGCAGAGGTATGGTTTATTTTGTTTCCGATAATTTCATGATAAGGAGACATTACATTAGCTATGTTCGAGTTGTACATTTTTTAAATATCTGAAAAGGAATTGCTATGAGTTTAAGGGCCTAAATGTTGAATTGAATGCAGCTGCTGTGGCTTGGGAAGCTGGAAAACCACTTGTAATTGAAGAAGTGGAGGTGGCTCCTCCACAGGCTATGGAGGTCCGTGTCAAGATTCTCTTCACTGCTCTCTGCCACACTGATGTCTACTTCTGGGAAGCTAAGGTAACATTGCTTACATTGTCTTCACTATCTAGCTATATTGTTTTGAATGTTTTGGCAGGATCTCATCTATGACCGTTGACAAAATTGCCTCATCAATTTACAGGGGCAGACACCCGTCTTCCCTCGCATACTAGGTCATGAAGCAGCTGGGTATGTCATGAATCAGCCATATCGTTTAGATCCATCAATTTTCTGGATTTACGATTAAATTATTGGTTGTTGGTTTAATCATGCCTTGGTTCAAATTACAGGATTGTCGAGAGTGTTGGTGAAGGTGTGACGGAGCTTAAACCTGGTGATTGTGTGCTTCCTGTATTCACAGGGGAGTGCATGGAATGCAGACATTGTAAATCCGAGGAGAGTAACATGTGTGATCTCCTCAGGATCAACACGGACAGAGGAGTGATGCTTAATGATGGCAAATCAAGGTTTTCGATCAAAGGAAAACCGATTTATCATTTTGTTGGAACATCTTCCTTCAGTGAATACACTGTGGTTCATGTTGGTTGTCTTGCTAAGATCAATCCTGCTGCTCCACTGGATAAAGTTTGCATTTGCAGTTGTGGTATCTCGACAGGTTGGTAATGAAGATATTTTAAAGATTATTAAGGTGATAAGAACATGCATGCTTCAGTTCATAAATATGCTAATACAACTTCCTTGCTCTGCCTTTCTCTATTGAAGGTCTAGGTGCCACCTTAAATGTTGCAAAGCCACCCAAGGGTTCAACCGTTGCTGTTTTTGGACTCGGAGCTGTAGGCCTTGCTGTAAGTTTCTCGCTCCTATTTTTCGTCTTGGATGTTTTGTAAGCGTCTTGTAGTAGTAGTAGTAGTGATTCCAATCCCAAAATGATTCTCTCCATACATTAACAACTAGGCCGCTGAAGGTGCACGAATTGCTGGAGCATCAAGAATAATTGGTGTTGATCTCAATTCCAACAGGTTTCATAAAGGTCAGTGCGGTTTTTAATGTTTTTACTACGATTATATCCAAAATAATGACAACATCATTCCGTTTATGCTTAGTTTTCAGTCACTTCTCCTAATGAAATGAATCCAAAAAAGAAGCTTACACTTGCAAGCAATATAAGTATATCATGTGTAATCCGTTGTTGATATGTGTACATATTCGATCCAAAAGATCAAAATTTTCTGCTATGCTAAGCCGATTCCTTATTCGATTTTTCCCTTCAATAAAACAGCAAAGAAATTTGGTTGCACCGATTTTGTGAACCCAAAAGACCATGACAAGCCTGTTCAAGAGGTGTGTACATTTTATTGACTGCGTTAAAAGATATAATACAACATAGCACCCCTTCTGTTTTATCTAATTACCTTGCATCTTCATCTGCAGGTTATCGCTGAAATGACTAACGGAGGAGTTGATCGCAGCGTAGAATGTACTGGAAGTCTCAGCGCCATGATTTCGGCCTTTGAATGTGTCCATGATGTAACTTCCCCTCAACTATAAACCCTAAAGTCATTTGATTCATAATACATATAATACACCGATTCGTGGATGTTTTACGTGTTTATGCATTACAGGGGTGGGGTGTGGCCGTGCTTGTTGGTGTGCCAAACAAAGATGATGCTTTCAAAACACACCCAGTGAATTTCCTCAACGAGAGGACACTCAAGGGTACATTCTTTGGCAACTACAAACCCCGTACCGACCTTCCTAAGGTCGTTGAAATGTACATGAACAAGGTATATAACCGAAATGCTTAAAGCACAGCTGATTGTTTCAACTCAAGTTGATGGTAACTAGAATTGAAAATTTCCATGTGTTTGTTTATGGCAATGGCGCAGGAGCTTGAGCTGGAGAAATTCATCACTCATGAAGTTGGTCTCTCGGATATCAACAAGGCTTTTGAGTACATGTTCAAAGGAGAGAGTCTAAGGTGCATCATCCGAATGGATGCATAAAGAGGCAAAGCTACATAGACGAAGTTTCTGCATATGATGAACGAATAAAAAGATTGCGCTTGTTGCATCATTATGTACTTCTCAAACTGCATCAGAATTTCTCGTGTGTTTCTTGTATATATGTGTGTGTGTGTGTTTTTTTTTTTCTTCCTTTTTTTTTTTTTTGGGAGCTGTGTATATGATAATTAGCACATAATATATAAACTATTGTACTTGAACATTAAATTGAAACTTTACCGCTTACAACTTCAATGATTGTGCACTCTATTTGCAGAATGGATACTCTACATCCACCTACACTTCGATCATTGATATTTGATATAGTAATTGAAGTAGCAAAAATCTCCTACTTTATTGACCTAAAACATCAACCGAGCTATTAAGAGTTTAAATACTACTTTTAAATTATTTGAGTTTGACTCAAGAACAATTAAGTTGAGCTTCAGTCAATAATATTCAGTTCGATTAACTCACTAATATAATCAAGCTTGAATTGCATAATCGAGTTTCAAAATTAATATTATATTAATCAAAACAAAAAATATTTTTTAAATAAATCAAGTTTAAATAAGTTTAATTGAATTAAACTGAAGTTTATTAAGTGCTATTTTGAGTTGAACATGAGTTCAAAATTCTAAAATTGACCAAGTTCTAGTTAAGCTTGAGTTTTAATATTTCGAGTTGATCTCGAGGTCGAACTCAATACAATATCATCTCGACTCGACTCGTTTATAGCCGTACAAACTCCTTTCAATGAAAGATTGTTTGTTGGGGATTAGAAAAAACTGAGTATTTATGTTCCGTATGACCTGTTCCTCACATCTTGTTTCGAATGGTTGAAGTGGGGCTTACTGCTCAACAGTCACTTCAGGAATAAGTCAAAATACCTATTCTTTTAAAACTAATTTTCTAAAAAAGCAATTTGCCAACTCCGGATTCAAAATCGCAGCTAGATGATACGATTTTGTTTCGGCTCTTCCGATGATGGTCTTTCGTAAAGAAATCACAGATAAAGTGCACGATTTAGAAATTGCATTTTCCACCTACTATTTCAAATATAGGGTTTCTATAAAAATCACAGCTTATAGACATGCGATTTATATTTAATGAAGAAATTGCAAGGCAATGCTGCGATTTTTACTAAGCCACCACCAGTCAAGATGTAGCAATGGATCAACGCCACTGATGAAGGAAGGCAGAGACTCTTTTAAGTCCTTAAGATTGTGGATATATCTTAAACATGATCAAGGAATAATTTGGATTCAGATCTAGGGCTTTGAATAATAAAAGATGATATCTTATGTTTTTTTTTTTTTTTTTTTACCTTTTTATATGTTTTCTCCTTAAAATTAAAGATACAAATAATTTGAGATTGGACATAGTACACCAATCTGAGAAGATACTAGGGCAGTTAAATTAGAGATCCATATGATGTTCAATTTAAGAAATAATGAAGGTGCACTGTATATATATATATAGATATTTTTTTTTTTTTTCTGTCTCCACTTTGTTACCTACTGTGATGACTCAGTCTTGATTCCTATCATATTCTTTGCGTTTGACAAAGATTGGCCTTTAAATTTCATAGTAAAAATCACTTAACATGACCATTGGGGTCGAAAACAATCCTGAAATAGAAAAACTTCCTCTCCCATCCCCAATCATGCCAAAGGCTTAGCTTCTTCCATCCATACATCTTGCACTCAGTTAACATGACTCATAGGTAACTCATCTTCTTTGACAGTATTAGGCTTGCTCTTAGTTTTTGGTTTGACATTGGCGATCTTAGAAGTTTGTTTTGTATGATTCCCTGGTTTGAAACGTTTTCATCAACTATAAACCCTCAGTCTCCATCTCCTACATCTATTTCGGATAAGCCATACTTAATTTTTTCGACCAATTCCTTGGGAACTTCTTCGTTCTCTAGCTTCTTACACTCAACTTCATATTCAGTCCTAACCCTTTTTATAGTCCTTCAGCTCATGTCTCTTTTGATTCTTTATAATTCTTCCTATGACTAATATCATAACTGTCTTTTCTAAAAGCTTTAAATTTATAAATACGATATTTTATAATTGTCAAAATCATGATTTTACTATTTATTTAAATACATAGAGTCAATAAACTTTTAGAATTGTACAAAACCGATAAAATTATAAATTTATAGAATTATACATAAAAATTCATAATTTTATTAAAAATCTATACATAAATAATTTTATATTTACTTTAATTAAGAAAAATAATATAAAATTATAAATTTATAGAATTTTATTTTTTACTTATAATTTTAGTAATTATGATATTATTATATTTATTATATAATACTCGTTCTAACTTATGGATTGGATTTCTATTAAAGCCAAACAAGTGAATGACTTAACTAAATAGGGGTTTACTGGCAATGTAAGAGATTGAATTTGGGTTCTCTCCCTTTGATATATATTATGAATATTACCACAATCATTTTATCTGAAAGTTTAAATTTGTAAATATAGTAAAATTATATTTTTTATATATCTAAATAAAAGGTAGCGATATCTAAATAAAAGGTAGCGACTTTGCTATATTTTGTTTTGGATCAAATGGCTTTAGTTTTTCAATTGGTTTCGTCCCTAGTTGTGTCATTATAGCTTTCGAATTTGTATTCATCTCGTGTAAATACTCCTCCATATTATCAATCAACTTATTCATTCTTTCCGTCAACATCTTTCCCAATTCAATAAAGAGTATTAAATTTTTAAATATTCTCAAATAATGATATCCAAAAATCGTTAAATAGATGAACTTGATTCCAATCAATAACAATAACAAATCTCCAAATCAAGATTTCAATTAATCGATTGCACAATAATCATAAATCACGAGCCAAAAAAAACCCATCATAGAAAATTTTCAAATCTCAACTACACCTTAACATCGAATCTTCAATAAATAAATAACGAATTCACACATACCATAAAGATCTTCCATAGAAAGCATGTCACCCCCAAGAGCTTTGTTACCAACTCTATTGTTTATATAGGTCCTGGATATGAAAGTAAGAGGGTAGGTGAACTAGTTGTATTCGATTAAGATTAAATTTTTGCAATTAACCTCTTTTTTTTAATTTGATTAGCAAAAGGTACTTAAGACAATCACACTAATGTGCGTAGGCATAGGCTTTTGGAGTAACTTAGATATGCAAGAGTTGTGCGAAAACGACATGTAATAACGAGTAATAGATATATAAAAAGAGAAAAAAAAAACGAGAAATCAAGACTAGATATACTGTGATTTCATCTTATGTATCAATCGTCTAATCTCTACTAATATAGTTAACTCAACAATTGAGAATTCATTATAAATTTTCAAAGACTAAGTACATGAGAGCCTTGCAAATAAGATAACCCTCATAATCCCAATTAGAAGCTTCAGTTGTGTTAAGAAATGAAGAAACTCTCTATTAGTAGTGTTTTTACTCTTATTAATTTATGATTGAAGTTGTTCTATAAATGTGAGGTATAATATCTCTCACATTATGTATATACCCCTCTTGTATCAACGTTTCATATCAAGCAATATTATCATTTCTTCTATTTCATTTTCTCTCTCCTTTTTTCTTACACTATTAGTACAATTAGTGCACAATATTTAGTGGCATCGGAGCTACAATGATTAAGGAGGCTCTAGCACAATTTCCGCTATATTATAGATATGAAAATGGCTTTTCCAAGTGGAATCCAGAAATTATGGACATTGGAGTATCCAAACGAAGGCTATTCTACGTGCAACGCAACACTTGTGGGATGTTGTGGAGAAAGGCATACCTCAAGTTGAGGATAATTCTAATCGACAAACAACAGCACAAATTAATTGGTCACAAAAGGATTTAGAATCATTAGCTAAAATTCATCTTACTATTACATATATAATATTTTTAAGAATTATGAATGCTACTTCAGCAAATAAAGCTTAGAAATATCTTAAAATATGAATTTGAAGGAAATGAAAATCTCTTGTCGAGAATTTGAGAACTTAGAAGATGAAAGATGAAAAAGCCATTAAAGACTACTCTTCCAAAGTAATAAAGTTGGTGAACGAGTTAAAATCGAATGGAGAAAATACAAATGATCATGAAACACCCAAACAAAAATAAAGTACAAAGAAATAAAATTTAATGCATAGTGTGAAAAGGGAGTTATTACTATTATTGGGAGATAAAGTTAATATTAAAAGAGCTAAGGGGCAAGCTGGTAATGCTAAAAAAAAAAAAGATCCTAACCTAACTTTACAATAAAAGCACCCTTCCTTTTTCTAAAGATGCAGTAAAATTCCATTGTGTTACAAAGCAAGACATTCTCAAAGGGAACACTGTGAATTCTAGCAGTAAGGCATGGATCCCTAAGACCTTATTTGGTTCATTGAATCATAGAATTGATTATGGCTCTTTTATTAGTGTAAGAGGAAAGCTTTGGTAGCAGAGTTCTTGCACAAGACTAGGCACAATCCTTAAGTTCCCAATGGTGAGTAATTTGATGATTATTGTGAACAGTAAGATTGAATCAAAAAACCCGATTTTTGCTTTTCAAGGTGTAAGCGATTGGTTGAATTAGAAGGTTGTAAAGGAGATCTCTCTCTCTCTCTCTCTCTCTCTCTCTCTAAGGTTTCTGCGAACATTAAGGTAATGTCTTATTTCTCCTCACAATCTTGATTTTTTTGTGAAATAATTAAATTGGATTGTTAAATGAGTCGCTAGACAAGAATTTCTGATTTAGTGAAGAAATTTATGGTGTTATGAGTTGAGATTTCGACTGGAGATTAAATCTAGGGTAGAGGAGAGTTGTTTTTGGAGAAAAGAGAGAAGAAGAATCAAGAGGCAAGAATACGGCTAAGAACTACGGATGTGGTCCCAAATTGTGCTCCTTTCGTAAAAATTGGATGTAAGGAAATTTGAGAAAAATTTAAGATGGAGGGATCATGACCAAGGTACATGACCTTGATCTAAGACTATGAAGTTTTTAAAGAGAAATATGACTGAAGCATACGGCTATGGTATAGGGGCATGATCTTGAGTTTTGATTTTTGCTTGGGATCACATGCATGATCCCTAACCGTAGTTCTTGCAGTAGCCTTGTTCTTTCTTCCTAACCTATGTTTAGTCTAATCCAACTTAAGAATCTTATCTAATACCTTTAGAAAACCTATGAGAAGCTATGGATTGTTACTAAAGCAAACTTTATTTGTCTTTTTCATCACATATTATTCTTCTAAACTAGAGTAGATCAAGTTCTATCATCAGATTCCAAGAATATGGCACTGTATGTTACTTGTAATTGATAGGCTAGAATTTAATTGTTCTTATATTTGTATAAAAAGGACTAATTGAATATCTTACTTAATTATTTCTTGTTGTTTGTATATAGCTCGACTCAAGGGCCTAGAATGGCAAATACCTAAAAAGCAACCTCAATGATCCATGTGATATGTTATCCTTAGTAGAGTCTCATATGGAAAGAATATGAGGTAGATATAGGTTGAATAGATGGAGCTTGAAGTAGCATGCCCAATGTAGGATCGTAGAGGAGCTTAAAGAGGTACACTTAACCGTACGATGTAGAAGGGCCCAAAGTGGCATGCCCAACTACTAGGATCTTGAGTCAGTTTATGTTGTAACAGGGGTTATGAGAACCTCCATTGTGAAATGTGTTGGCTAACTTAAATATAATTAAATAAATGTGTGTGTTTTACTTATCTGCACTTAAATGCATTTGTTTATGCTATGAATGTTTGTTCATGCAAATGTGGTTATATATTACATATTAAGCTTTGACTCACTCTTCTTTTTCCCATAGTTATAGGTTTGAGGTTAGTAATGGAGACCCTATTAGTTACAATTATCTAGTCGATTATGAAAATTTTTCTGGATATGAGGACATAGGAAACAATTACTATCAAGGAGACTCATATGATGAGGGTTATTATTACTACTATGATGATTATTATTAGTCTTACGAGTTAATAAACTAATTTTGGTTTAATATTTTTTTTTAGATAATGTTTAATTTTATCTTTATGTTATAATGAGGAGACTATTAAATGTTGTTTAGTTTCCAGTTACTTTTATGAGGAATTATTTTAGAGACATGATGTACTTGTCATGGAGTTGTTAATTAATAAAGTTAGTTGTTGTTATTTGAATGTGTTCCGGAGAAAATAGATTTTGAAACATAGCCCGACGCATTAATAGAGAACTAAAGACACATGGCAGTCTATAACATCTTGAATTTAGGGCATTACAAATCAACATTAATAGAAGAAAATGTTGGTTAGTTCATTCGAAAAATTTGATACCATCATAACTGTGATTGAAAAATCAAAAGATCTCACACGGTAAACTATTTTGGAACTAATTGGTTCCCCATAAATTTATGAAGAAAGAATGTCTCAACTAAAAGGAGCATTTCAATCAAAGCATAGGTCTTCATCCTTCAAAAGCTACAAAAGAGGAGAAGGTTCTAGACAAAACAATTCTAGTAGTACCAAAGAAGTGGAGAGGAAAGATAAATTTCTTCTTTGTAGAATTTGCAAAAACACTAATTATGCAAAAAAGAATCATCGGCATAAAGGAAAATTTCAATGCAATTGTTACAAGAAGTTTAATCATACTAAAAGTGGACGTAGATTTAAAAAGAGTAAGCGAGCATTTTAGAGACCATAGAGGAATAAAATCAACTATTTTATACGTGACAGGATATTTCAAACCAGAAAGGATGCTTGGCTTATTAATAGTGGATGTATTAATCATATGACCGAAGATTCTCATGCATTTATAGAAATATGCTTGTACATTAAAGTTCCGATAAGAATCGGTAATAGAGCTGTGGTGAATTCTGAAGGTAAGGGTATTGTTACCCTTTAGAAAATAAAAAGTATAAGCCTGACGAAAGATGTCTTTTACGTTTCTAGTCTAGATTAAAATTTACTCATGCTTCATTTATTTATTTAAAGGGAATTAGAATTCAATTCCTTCTTTATTCTTTATTATGGGCATTTACTTTGTTTTATGTCACTGAATCACAATTTCATAGAAATATCTATTACCTAGAATTAAGTAATAGGAATTCTTTACTTTAACCAAAGAATTATAATTATTTGTAAAATTTTATATTTTTTCCAAAAATGACACCATCCCAATTTAACGACCACCAATACTTTCGCTGCTATCTTTGACCACCATCACCACTACAACTACCGCCATCACCATCACCATCGCCACCATTATCAACCACCACCACCACCGCCACTACCACTGCTATCGTCACCATCAACTACTACCATCGCCATCGCCTTCATCATCACCGACCACCACTATCACTGCCATAGCTATCATCATCACTGACGCCGCCACCGTCAATTGCAATCGACCCCCACCACCATTGCTGTTGCCACCATCAATTGCCATTGTTGTCGCTATCACCATCATCACCGCTACCACCACTAACCCAAATCTACCGCTATCAACTATCTTCGTTGTCGCCATCGCTACCATCACCACTACCACTACCACTTTTACCACCACTATTATCACCATAATCATCATCAATGCTAACTATTACCACCATTATTGTCATCGCTGCCAACTATTACATCCATCATCGTTGTTATTGCCAATTATTACCACCACTGCTGCCATCAGCACCACCTATTACTTTAAGAGTTGATTGAGAAAGAAGATGAATTGAAAGTAATTTAGTTATCAATATTCTATTACGATATATTCTTAAATTACTTATAAATCCAACTATTACCTCCATCATTGTTATGACCTCTAACTACTACCACCGTCATTGTTGTCACCACCAATTATTACCAAAGACGATGAATCGAGAGTAATTTAGTTATCAATGTTCTATTACAATCTATTCTTAAGTTATTTATAAATCCAACTAAATAAAATAATAAGTATTACACCCTTATTACATATCTTAAAAATTTCAATTCCATTCCATTTGGTGAAGTGAACAAGCCATCAATGTCTCTGAAATGATGTAGAATGGATATTTCATACATTTAGAGGATAACATTTATGTTGTTTATGATCCAAAAGGGAACAACAATGCTTGCTATAAAAATGAAAATGAAAAAAAAAAAAGAAAGAAAAAGCTCCTCTTCAATGGCAATATAAAGAATAAGAAAATTCAAAGCAAGCCCAAACGAACGAGGTTGCATGGTTATGGAACAGGCACCATGGGCATAGTAATTTTCAAAGTTTGAAACTTCTTTACACAATAACATGAATACAATTTCAAACACTATTGGTGTGTGCAGTGGAAGTTAGATGGGAAAAATGTCTAAAAGACCATTTCCTAAAGGACATGCTTGGAGAGCATTAGAGACGCTTGAGCTGATACACACAGATTTATGCGGGCCTATGAGAACTATTTCACTTGATAGTAGTAGATACTTTGTCCTATTTATCAATTATTACTCTCGGATAACGTGGGTCTATTTCATGAAAGATCGATTTAAGGTAGTTAAAATTTTCAGCAAATTCAAGAGTTATGTTGAAAAAGAAAGTACCTATCTACTTAAGAATCTTAAAAGTGATAATGTGAAGGATTATACCTCCTTAGAATTCAACAAATTCTATGAAGAGGAAGGTATATGGCATCTGCTCACTGTTCCACATACACCACAACAAAAATTGTGTTAAATAGAACTGTAATGGAGATGGCAAGATCAATGCTAAAAGATAAATTTTAGGCAAAAGCTGTCTATACTATAGTTATCTTCAAACTCAGTTATCCACAAAGGCAATTGAAGGATGGACATCTGTTGAAGCATTGTTTAGATATAAGCCATTTGTAAGTCACTTGAGAATATTTACAAGTATCTATTACATTTGCATACCCAGTGAAAAGTGGCACAAACTAGATGATAAAATGGAGAAAGGAATCTTCTTCAGGTATAGCTTACAATCCAAGAGACATAGAGTACATGACCCTTGAACTAATAAAATTCTAGTTAGTAGGGATGTTGTATTTGAAGAAAATGCTTCTTGGGACTAGGAGTAGAAAGAAAACAATAAGACATATTTGGTGACTTAACCCTTCTAGCCAGAACCAACTTCACTATCAATAATAGCACTAGTTGATAAACCAAATCAATATTTCCAGGAGGAGTTTGACAGTTTTTTGGATTCAACGTCTATAAAAACTTGAAGACTGTCGGGTATATATGAAGTAACTCAAAGAATTCTTGATCTCAATCTAGAGCGATGTGAGTTCTGTTGTTTTACTACACATGAACCAAATAGTTACGAGCAAGCATCTTAACATGAAGAATGGAGAGTTGCTATGAAAGAAGAAATTCGCATGATTGAGAAGAACTAGGCATAGCTTAAATGGGTATTTAAGACAAAACTTAACCTAGATGTAATATATACTTAAATGTGAGTCCTGTATAAATAGCCATTGCTTTTTATTGTAAACTATGGTAACAATAATATTGTATTTTTCATCTACTTGCATTCATGGTATCAAAGCCATTTAGAGAGAAACCTTAATTAACCTTCTTTATAATTCCTTTTTTTCTTCTTTTTCTTTTTCTTTTTCTTTTTTTTTTCTCTTCTCCCTTGTCATTGAGAAATTAATAAAATTCAATTTTCCCCTATTTAATTTTTCAATCATCGAAAATTTTTTTTATGCGGATCATCCCTTACCGATCAGATTGTTCATCCATGTCATCTGATACATCAAAAGTGTAACACGTTTCCCATCACCATCTTTATATTCTTTCTCCTTTTCGCCCAGTACCCAAGTCCTCATTACTCGCATCAGCAAAGGGATCAACGGTGGTAGAAATCTAGACGTCAAGATCGGACATGAAACTTGGCTATATGTTGAAAGAAAGATTTCGCTGACCAAGTTGCTCCAAAGCTGATTTCGAAACCCCAAATCCCTGTATGCCTTGCAGTCGACAGATATTGACCACCCTTCCTCTTCAATTTGGATTTAACATTTAATATTATTCCTTTTGCTTAAATTCCTCATATGATACCTTTACGTTAAATTTCTTATTGCTTTTATTTCTTAGTGAAAAAAGAAAAAAAGAAAGGAAACAAAAAGAAAGAAAAAAATAAAATAAAACAAGAAATCGAAAAAAAAATAAAAAAGAAGGAACAAAAAAAGAGACAGAAAGAAAACATACAATGAAGAAAGTTGAAGCTACTGCCACCTCCTCGGCATCGGCAACCTTCCCCAATGTTATCCCCATAGCCCTCCACCCAAAGATCACACACTCTTCCTCTGAGGGTCGAGGAACAGATAATGATAGCCTCAAAACTAAGGCATGGTCATTCTTCTACTTTCGACCAATACTCTTCCTAGTGTACTCACATCACTTGTCAGATTTGCGACGAATTTGATCACTCCGCCCTACAGTGTACTCCCAGGTTCAATGAGTCCCATAAGACTGCTCCGATCCTTTGCTACCACATTTATCAAAGACATTCAAGAAGTTGCTTGGTATTTAGATTCTGGTGCTACGCACCACATGACTCCAGATGCAGGTATTTTCACTAACTTGTCTCCTTACACTAATACTAATAAAGTTATAGTAGGTAATGATGTATCACTATGCATATCTTACACCGGTAATTTTCTCATTTATACAAATGTTCATAATTTACATCTAAAAAATGTCCTTCATGTTCCTTCCTTGAAATATAATCTCCTCTCTATCATCATGTTATGTCACAATAATAGTGTACAGTTAGCTTTAATGGGTCACTCTTTTCCATTAAAGACTTATAAACAAGTGATGTCCTTCCTTAATTCCCTACTAGGAGCCCTTTATGTCACATCAAGTTGTCTTTCATCCATCCCCTTAAGTATCTTGTTGCAACTACTATCCCCAAAGAGATCTAGCACTCCAGGCTACGTCACCCTCACAATGACGTCCCTACTAAACTTACTTAGGGTTCTTTCATTCAAGTCAAATCCACGTCATCATCCATTAGTCCTTGCCACTCATGTAGTGTTGGAAAATCCACTCAACTTCCATTTTCAAGCTGCTCCCATAAAGCACAAAAGCCCTTTGATGTCCTCTATTCTGATATATGGCAATTGCCTTCGATCGAATTTAAGGTTTTGTTACTATGTTATTACTGTAGATGATTGTACTCGATACTCTTGGATTTATCCAATGCACAATAAAAGTGATGTCTTCTCTCATTTAAAACACTTCAAGATGTTGATTGAAAATTATTTCTTAACTTGCATCAAAGTATTTCATAATGATGGTGATAGCGAATTTGTTAATAAGGCTCTCACCACGCTCTTGCGAAATAATGGCAGTCATCTTCAATTTTCTTGCCCCTATACTCTACAACAAAATGGGGTTTGATAGGGATCGAGCAACTAGATCCTTAACTCAAGCTTAAGGACTTAAGAGCATGGCAAGATGCATCATCTCATCTTGACCTACGCTTGAAGAGTTCGAGTTGCTTGTAACTGCCAACCTGCCACAATTACTGAGCTAAACCCCTTCTTGTTTATCAATGACTAAGTATTGACTTAAGGACTTCTCTATTGATAGCCTAACCAATTTACTCATCAACTTAGCAACAATTATTCCAAGCTCCCAAGACCAAGTCAAAGATGACACAAACCTAGAGTATTTGCAGATTAGCTCAGCGCCCACTAGATCTAATCGTACTTTTTTGTCAACTTCTTTAAGAACCTTTATAGCGACTACTTGCCACATATCCCCATACACTATGTAAAAGAATTTGCCAATGAAGCTTCAATTTCTGCAATTCTTGTTATACCCTTATCTACTTCTTGTATTTTACTTATTTTAGATAGTACCCTTTTAGTCTTTTCCATGTTTAGTGTGTTGTCCTAATAGTTCGAGTATAAATACCTTCTTATAAGTAGTTGTAAGGATCATCTTCCATTATTATTGAATATAGGAAATTTCTTTTTGCATTAAGCTTTCAATAGCTTACTCTTTTACTCTTATCCTAACCCCTGAGTAAGGTTAGATGGTGAGTAACCTTATTAAGCTATTCGTGTGTCATATACTCAAAGTCTTTCATGGTTTGCTTACTTTGTGTGTTTGTCATCCTACATTTTCAAGCTTTCTATTAGCTTGGACCATCCTCGGTAAAGTCACCCTTCTTTACCCTTGGCACGGCATATTATCTTAGTATCAGAGTAAAGGTTCCTATTGGGAAAGTTACTTTCGATAGAGTATTATTATGGTGGTGTGTGTATAGTAAGTGTTGTTGCTCATGTAGTTGCATGAGAGATAACTATAATGTCTTAGTAAGTAGTGGAAGTAGTATCATTGTTCTTTTGTAGTGGCTGTTGTGTAGTACTTTGTTTCACTCTGTTTCGAGCCTTGGGAAACATAGTAAGCATTAACTGGGTATTTTGATATTCATCAAAGAAACTGTTGTACTAATATTATATAGTAGAATATATTTAGACCTTGGAATTCGTGTGAAGGAGTTGTGTGTATATGTGTAACTGATTGATTGAAGATAGTGTATATTGTTTCTAGGAAATAGTAGGAATCCAAGTGTTGTGAGAATAAGATTAAATTAAGAAAAGATGACTAATTCGTATGTAAATGTGAGAATTGGAGACCACAATAGTGGTGTTGTCCACCATGGTCAATAGCCCCAAAACAACTTAAGAAGTTCCGATGAACGATTTGATGAAGTGGCCAACTTAATAGCTGAGTTGACTCAAGTTATGTATGCATTATCCTCCCGACTTGTTGAGGTCATCTATAACACTCCCCGAGCTGCTCCTAAAGTTAGTGACACTGCCCGTGATGCTTATCCTACTCAAAGACAATTCCCAGCTCGACAAAACTGAGGTGGCATAAGAGGGCATGTGCAAAGGAGAATTGACATAAGTAAATTCAATGAGGAGAATGAGGAGGACAACACGAAGGAGAAGAGAAAGCTTGTGCACTCCGAACTACCGATCATGTGAAGCTTCAAATCCCAACCTTCGATGGTTCAGGGAAAGCTGACGAATACTTAAACTACGAAGAGAAGGTAAAGCGACTCTTTGATTACTATCAGTATGAGGACCATGATAAGGTCAGAATTGTTGCAATAGAGTTCTCAAGACATGCCGTGATGTGGTATAGGAATTTTCAAGCCATACGAAGACAAGAAGGATATAGAGAGGTTAGTACATGGCACGAGATTAAAAGAGTTCTTAGACCCATATTTATGCTGGATACCTTTGTTTAGCTCTAAGAGTTAAAGCAAGAGAATTATACTGTCATCAAGCTTTGTTATGATAACAACCGAACTATAAAATTTGATCATTCTTCCTTTTCTGTTCAAGATTCGAGTACAAGTCAGCTTCTCATCCACCAACAAACTAGTCATCCATTCTATCCAATATATCTATCTTCAGTTAGTCCCCCATAGTTACTCCTTACTACTACTGTCTCCAATGAAGTTTAGCACTTTAGACTTTGCCATGTTCATCATGAGGTCCATACTCAACTTGTCTGAAGCCAACGTCTCCCCATCAAGTCCAGCTCTACATCTCTTAATCTATGTCAGTCTTGCAGTATTAGGAAATCCACACGTCTTCCGTTTCTACGATCACCTCATCATATATGGAAACCCTTTTAAATTATTCATTTTGATGTATGGCAATTGCCGGTTAGATCTAATTTAGGGTTTCACTATTATGTACTTTTTGTTGATAATTGTACATAGTATTCGTGGCTATTTCCTCTAAGTAATAAAATAGAAGTTCATATTTTAAACAATTCAAGGTGTGTTTTCAAAATTATTTTTCCATACGGATTCAAATTTTTCATAATAATGGTAGTGGTGAATACGTAAATTTGCCTTTACTACCTTTCTTAAAGAAAACTGCATTAAACTTCAATTATCTTATGCTTACACACAACAAAATGGCATTACTAAGTGTAAACACAAGCATATATCTGACCTTGCCCAAACAATCAAACTTCATGCTAATTTACCACTTGCATTCTAGATTGATGCTGCTATCACTGTTGTTTATACTATCAACCAATTACCTTCGACCACCCTCGATCATAAGTTATCTTTCAAACTACTTCATAACCACCCCTTTAATTACACCTTCCTAAGCACTTTTAGCTGTCTTTGTTACCTAAAGATCATACCATTAACCCCACATAAACTATCCCTTACATCTTCCTTGGGTACTCTCCTAACCACAAAGTCTACTATTGCCTTGATCCATCCTCAAGTCATGTCTACATTAGTCGCCATTGGCTTTCCATAAACCCAGCTTCCCATCACTTCCTTGCTTGTGCCACCCACTAAAAACAGGCCAAGAGACCCTACTACTCCATCTCCAACCTTCATACTCACACTAGTTTCTACTATTTCCCACCCTGACAACTAGCCTTCACCATCTCAATTTACGCCTTACCCTAACTCCTTTGCTCACACCTCATCTCCTCCTCCACAAACAAGCACTACTATTTCACATCAAGTAACCTCTTCTTCATCCCCAACACCTTTAGAAAAACCCCCCCTATTACCAAAGTTTATCACAGATAGCGTCTCAGACTATCCTTACCCTCTTCCCCATCTCCACCTCCATTGCCATCACTTATCCCCCCTTCCTCTTATCACATGATCACAAGTTCCAAATCTAGCATTTAAAAACCCGGACAGATTCTCAATCTTAGTACCCACTCAATTCCCTCTAAACCCAAACACTACACCGAAACCCTTTGCCACTTTGTTTACTTCTGAATAAAACCTAGGTACTTATACCCTATACCCTTCTCACAAATGTTGTAGGCAACACATGGAAATTTCACACTAAATACAATGCCAATGGCACAATTAAAAGATACAAAACCCGCTTGGTAGCCTAGGGATTCTCACAAAGAGCAAGCATTAACTATAAAGAAACATTCGGTCCTATTGTAAAACCTACCACCATTCGCTTTATACCCTCTGATGCCATCTCATCTAATTGGGCTATTCGTCAACTTGACGTCAAAAATGTTTTCCTTCATGGTCATCTCAGCGAAACGGTCTTCATGAAGCAACCCTCTAGTTTTATTCATCCATGCTACCCCAATCATGTATGTAAGCTTTAAAAATCACTTTATGGTCATAAACAAGTAGCCCATGTTTAGTTCTCTCACTTTAGTAGTTTTCTCATACAGATTGGCTTTAGGCAAAGTAAGTTCGACACCTCAATGTTTGTTTACTCCTCTTGCTCTATGTTGATGGTATCATTTTCACTAGATGCAATCCTCATCTTCTCTCTCGCTTCATCTCAACTTTGTCACAACAATTTGCCATGAAAGACCTTAGTGATCTTTGCTTCTTTCTTAGTGTTCGTGTAAGTCACACTACTTAGGGTATTCATCTGTATCGATCACAATTCATTCTTAACCTCATCAAACGTCACAACATGCATTGATCCAAACTAATAAAAACACCTTTATATCTCCTAACTCATTTATCTACTCATAGGTCCCCTCCCCTAACCGATCCATCTACTTATCGTGAAATTATGGGTGCATTGCAATACCTCATCAATTTTGCAATTAAGCAACTAAGCCAGTATATGCATCGACCAAGTACTAATCACATGTAGGATGTGAAATGGGTTTTAAGATACCCTTATGGTACAGTGAACATAGGCCTACCTATGTTCCAAACATCCAACCTCTCCTTAACCACATTTGCTGATGCTAATTAAGCCGATTGTCCTAACACTTGTTGCTCAACCACTGGATATGCGATTTTTCTTGGCCGCAATCTTATCTCCTAGCAATCTAAGAAACAACCCACTATCTCACGTAGCTCTATTAAGGCTGAATATCGAGCTTTAGTTTATGCTGTCACCATGTCTACATGAATATGTCACTTAGCTTAAGAGGTAGGCATTCCCATTTAATGACCTCTCATCCTTTGTTGTGATAATCTTAGGGTTGTTTATCTCACTTGCAACCCTATTCAACATGATAGAACTAAACATATGGACATTGATTATCAATTTGTTCAAGAAATGGTTACAATTGGTCATGTCCATGTTCGTTACATCCCTCCATGTCATCGGCGCATTGACATTTTTACAAAAAATCTCTCTATAATAGCATTCTCAAATCATTGTACCAATCTTACACTAATTATTACAACATGAGATCAAGGAGACGTTTATTTGTATATCTACATGTATTATAATGTATAGGGTTGGAACAATAATTTTCAATGTATTACAATTACATATCCAATCTACTTTATATATTTATATATATCATATAATCACACTCTTTTCTTAATACAATACAATTACACTTTCCTTCACTTGTATAAGCTGATCTTCTATCATCCGACTAGGATGTGTATTAAATGTTGATTAGCCTGGCAATGGTCGGCTGCCCTCATACTCTATCTTATAAGCCTTGGTTCCAATAATTTCGATCTAGAATCTATATATCCTATGGCAGCCGATACACACTTTATAACCTACTTACCGATATGAGGTTCAACAAGTTTCATGGCTCAATAGATTTCATCAATACTCATTCTAGTTGCAATATATCCTCAAGCAGTAGCATTAATAAGCAAAAATAATTATAACGCTTAAGTACTTATATTAGAAAGTTACCAAAAAAAAAAATCTAAATATTCCACATACTACCATATGACTCGTACATTCGGAAGTACACGTTCTACAATGCTTCTAGTAGTCAAATGGACCAGTTTTGATTTCAATTCCAAGATTTTGAATATGAACTTACTTGATAGAGTACCAGGTGAGATTTTCTAATTTTACTCACCCTTTACTCACTTTAATTCCAACTTTCACTCATCTTCATTAGCATCCACAAGATCAAACAAGAGGAAAAAGAAAAAGTTTAGGGCCTTAAGTGATCCTTTCATTTGTTTGTTTTAACTTACTAGATTCTTCATGACTTCTTGTCTATCAAAGTGGTCCCACAATTCTTAACTTTCCTTTGTGTAAACCCCAATTATTAAGTAAGGATGATCTATCACCTCGTCTCCTCTAGCTTGACCAATTACCTCTTGCTGCTCCTACTTTCCAAGCACATGAAGGATCGTACGCAGCCGATGCATCAGCATAGCCTGGATTCAGCATTTTTGAAACACCAAGGCCATGATAGCATTGACGTTATTATCGTGTCCCACAGCCCCATTGAAGTGGCACCTCATTTTGGACAATGCAGACACGTAGAGCGTGGCTTAAGCAAGTTGAGCTCATTCATACTCCGATGCGTGTAGGTCCTCTTGGCCTAATAAATAGAGGCAACCATGGCAAGCAGATAAAAATCAATGGTCCAGGCCATGCAATATACTTAGCTATTGGTGACTTTTGGAATATGTTATGACATAAATCAAACCTATGTATAATTTTTTATAACTGCCACTATTCTATCCATTATATTCGCATTGTCTCGCTAAAATAAAATATAATCATGGACTCTTCAGCATAGAAATATATCATAGTTTGTAAAACTTCAACCTTACATCTGTGGTTGGTATTTGCTATTTGAATCAAGTTTAGATGTTATCGGGTGAAACAAGTATAAATTGGTGGAAGAAAATGAATGTTGGTCTAGGAGTATAGACTTGAGTTGTACCTTTGTTTTGACAAGCGTATACAGAATTCTTAAATAGGGTTACAAAGTCAAACTATTATACCTCTCAAAATGAATGAAATGGTGTTTTCAACTCAAGATTTCATTTATTTGGCTTTAAACTGTGACTTCAACTTGTAATCTCAAACATAGTATTGTCGGAGTTGCTTTGAAATAGGCCGCATCTTAGGATAATTGGACAAAAAGATTGTACGACAGCTTCCTGCGTACATTTCTTTTGATCTAAGAAATAAACTGTTAAAATAGATAGGAAGACAAAGAAAGCAGCTAATTGGATAGCAAACCATGCTTTTACGCGATGCAACTTGAATTTTACTTTTAATTGCAATTTTACTTCCTTATCAGCTTTCTTATTACAGACGAAACAACTTTGGCGGCAAATTTTCATTAATGAGAAAGATGGCACCATGTGACATATACAAACTGACAACCAGCTTCAACTGAGATAATTATCAATTTAATAGTTCGGTGTTTTGGGGTGGGGGGGTGGGGTGGGGGTGGTGTGTGGGGTTGTGGTGGTGGGGCAGCGGCTGCGGTGGGGTGGGGGGTGGGGTTTGGCTGTGTGTGGAAAGGGCGAGGGAACAGTTGCATCAAGTATGCACACGGGATAGACATCAGTGATCACGATTGGGGCAGACATTAGCAAAATGAGATGGATCTCCACAAACAAAACACCTCCCACTGATGGGTTCACCAGTTGCAGAAACGAAAGCAGAATTAGCAGCATGAGTGGATCTGCGTCCACCTCTGCCACGACCATTAGCAACATTATTATTGGTTGTGGAGCTCCTACGACCTTGTACAGGTGCAGCGTTCCTTCCTCTATTACCATCCTGAAGACTATCTTCCCACCTGCACCATGGATGGAAAAACCACATCAACAAAGTTCGAAGTTTAATGAGACAAGAATTAAATATGTAGGTGGGCAGAAGATGCCATACACAAAGAAATTGCATCCTTGCGATTGACATGAATAAAACTTTCTTCCTCTATTGTTGGCAGTATTCGCAGTTCGCTGAATACAAGATGCCCCGCAGGAAGTACATGACACTGTAGAATCTCCTGCAAGCACGAGTTATCTTGCTATGACATATCGTTATGCCCCCACAAAAGAAAGAACTAATGCCGCTTGGTCACATAGAAGCTGAGCCTAACTGTATGAATAGAATTATAAACATTGAAGCAAAATATCATAAAATATTAATTGGCCTAAAGTGAGAAAACGAGAAGGAATGAAGGCATATATTTGTCGCACAGGAGTGACCATAAATTCTCTCAACCTCACCCAGATACTGTAAACAAGGGGAGAGCTTCCTCCTTTTTTACTTTTTTGTCAGGGTCTCGTTTTTGTGTAAATTAATCCAGACCTAGCAGTCTTTCCATACTCTTCTGAGAGGTTTTGAAGCACCAATTAGGAAAAGCTTTCCAAATACCAGTACCTCTAAAAGGTATCAGAGTCAACGTGACAATTTTCATGCTGAACACATTTACTTCTTTTGTGATGGCCTTTTCTCAAAAATATAGGAGCATATGACATTGATTTATAGAGAGGTTTGAAAAACAACAGCGCTGGAGCTTTTTGGATTAGATTGTTGTGTAGTGTTTATAGATAGGATAGAGCGTAGAAAAGTCGTAATTAAAATCTGCTAGGATATTTTGCCATCAATTTATAGAAATAACAGCATTAAAACCTCAAGATTAGAATAAACATATAAGTTAGAAATATGGAAATGATGAAGTGAACCAAATATCAAGTGAGGATAATGTTAAAGTAGTGCAGCAGGCTACAAGGACAACCTTGTAAATACCTCAATTAAATTCAAAAGACAAAAAGATAATGGTTAGTTCTATCAACACCTTGAAGTCATTTACAACAACAAAGCCTTTTTCTCTTCAGTATATCAGATCTCGCTGACCAAGACACAGCAGGCTTAATGACAATCAGCACAACCCATAGGATCTTGGACAAAAGATCTTTTTCAAGCAGTCAATGCTCAAGAGTAGCTTTATGAATATTAGTAGGACAAGGCTGTTCTTAAACAGTATAATAGAATGGTTCCAGCAGTAAAATTGTCTAAAAATGGTACTCATTTTCATAAATATTGCAGCACAAAGAAGATGAAGATAAAAGAAACAATGATGTGTGACCTTAGTGTTGACTCCTGAACCCTTGCATTAGTTCTTTTCTTTTTTTTTTTTTTTTACGTCTTGAGATTAAGAAGCAATAAAAATAGTCTATGGGATGATGAATTCACTATTATAATCAGTTTTTAACCTTGTTGGACAATTTCCTAACTAATGTGATTGATATTCTACAAATGAAATGCAAGCATGGGGTTTTCCACAGGATTCCAGTTGAAATGAGCATCAATGACATAAGAATAAAGTCAGAATTTCAGAAGTCAAAGCAGTTGTATGCAAAATACTTCGATGTAGCTGAAAAGGTGAATCTACCATTTTGAATATTCCTCCTGTCAAATCGTGAACTTGAGTAGCTCAAAGACAGGGAGGGGCAATCACTTGAAGAATGACTAGTCTGCTGGCAATGCACACAAGCTTGTTGTCTGCTGTTACTTCTCTGGGCAGAATTGGATGGTGGAGTTGGGCCCCGAGCTGAATTGACAGGAAATATGAACTTTAAATACCAGCATGGTCTAACAATTTTTTTTTTATTAAATGAAATAATTGATGAAGGCATGCCAGCTTGAGAAAAGGAAAGTGACATAATAAAAGGCTATTAGCCACTAAACTATGATAGGTAGCAAAAGAACCAAAGATAAACAGGTTCTAATCACAACAAAATGAAAGCAAACTGATGGCATTCATTATGGTTTACATAGGCAGATAGCAAGAATGAAGCGACAAGCATAAAACACCAATGTATGACTTCAAGATTCCTTCTATGGAAGTTGTAAAACCTCAGGTTAGGAATTACCAATCAATTGAAAGAAATTTTTTTTTTTTTTTCCTTCCATCTATCAGCTTGCTTCTGTAACACATTTTTTGGATCAGCTCACAGCTGTGGAAAGGCATAACAAGAGAATGAAAGTTGGAATCCCATAACATTTTTTACTGTTTGGAAAGCTAATAACAGTGCAGAGGATTGAAAATGAAGTGAATTTCAATCCCTCGTAGCACACATCTTTCAAAACCATCAATTAGGACTTGTTCTATTCTATTTTACAAATTTCACCTCATTTTTTCTAAATGGTGACAGCAAGTGCTTTTCCTTACAACAGCAGGTGACTTTCCTTATTTTATTTTTTGATTAAGAAAAAGACCAGGTTCTTGAGGATGATTTTGGATTATTTTCTTTCCTTTTATATTCTAATCCACATCAGTATTTTCCAAACAGAGCATCAGGAGCCTCATCATTCATTGTGCAATGTGGCAGATCCTGAGCAGAAGAGAATAAGGTAAAAAAAGACCTTTCCTAGAATCACTTAGGCTTTTAATGAGTCCCAGAGGGTTTCAAAATAGGGGGTTGTCCTAGTAAATAAGGTCCATGAATTTACAGCAATTTGTATAAGGCCTTTGTTTCAAGCTCCACCAAGTTCACTACATAAAGCTACCTACATAGTGCGAGAAATAATTAACCATACATGGATTTTGCAAAATGGTTCGTGTGGCCTGATGCAGTCAGTCAAATTACAACTATGCCCCTCTCTTAACAAAATAGAAAAGGTTAGAAATTACTCGGAGGATAGTCCTTTTTTCCTGAATATCTCCATTTAACAATTGAAGATTTCATAGGATACCTCAATTGAGAATTACCACAACTAAAGCATGAACACATGGCAACTATAACAAAGATTACACCAACTAGAATGACCAACTACACAAGTCCAAAATTTCACATCTTTCACACTTTAAATTACATATCACTTAAGGATCAATCTTCACAAACCTGACATGCGAGATCCGGTTCCACAAATTTCAATTAGTTGCCGCAGGGTATCATCACAGCCACCTATGCAACCTTTAAAAATACATGAAAAAACACAAAATCAGATCTAGAAGAGATATAAATACTAGCTCCAAGGATGAAAAATTGTGGTAGACTATAAACACAGAAATACCATAAACTAGAGGCTGACTTGGCTAATACAGTACACAGTTTGCGCAGCACAAATAATAAGCAGAGAGAGAGCGACAGAGAAGGCGAGTATAATCATGCTGTAGAGAAATATAAGAGGAATTTAAGTGTAATGTAATTTGTATATTAATTATGTTTTTTCTGTACATACAAAGAGTGATATATATATATAAACTGTATTCCTAACAATTGGTGTAACAACCCCTATCAATATCTACCTAACACTGCATTAATTACACTATATAGTAAATATGCTATTATTTAAATATTTATTCCATAACACTCCCCCTCAAACTGAAGTATAAATATTGATCATACTCAACTTATTACAAAGTAACTAACTTGAGTCCCATTTAGAGCTTTTGTAAAAAGATCTCCAAGTTGATCTTCAGATTTCACATATCCAATAAGGATAAAGTTTTGCTGTATCTTTTCACAAACAAAATGATAGTCAATCTTGTTATGTTTTGTTCGTTCATGAAACACAAAATTAGATGCAATATGAAAAGCAGCTTAATATCACACCTCAATTTTAGTAACATAGAAACTTTAAGCCCAACCTCAATCAAAATTTGATATATTCACATCACTTCACATGTAGATTGAGCTATAGCTCATCTCAGATCTAAGATGCTAACGTGGCAAGAATCAAAGTAAGGGACCTCTATCCTCCACTTGTCTATTAATGAAAATCCATTGCACTAGATCTGGATGCAACATTTTGCTTCTTACTTTTCTAGGAAACCAAATTTCCTCGAAAGAAAACACAATAACTAGTAATGGATTTTGTGGCTTCTTTGGACCCAGCTCAATCTACATCGAAAAAACAATCTATATGAGAATGAACATGGATTTTGTATAGTATACAACGTTCAGGAGTACTCTTCAAATAACACGAGCTGTTTTAAGGCAGCATAGTGATGAACCATTAGGAAGACATAAATTGGCTCACAGTACTAACAGCATATGCAATATTAAGATAGGTTATCATAAGGTAATTCAGTTTTCCGACCAATCTCCTATATCGTTTAGGATCCTCAAATAACTCTCCGTCCTTAGTGAGTTGCAAATTAGGTGTTATGGAGGTATTGCATGCTTTTGCCCCTAACTTTCCTATCTTAGTCAACAACTCAATTATATATTTTCGTTGAGACAAGAAAATACTTCTTATTTCTCATTACCTCAACTCCCAAAATAAACTTTAAGAACCCTAAATCCTTTGTTTGGAATTGGCTATGAAGGAAATCCTTCAAGGATGACATTACTCTCGCATCATTCCTAGTAATGATGACATCATTCACGTATACAAGAAGAAGAATGATGCCAGACGAAGAATGCTTATAAAACACAGAGTAATTAGACCTACTTTTGGTCGTTCCAAATTTTTCAACTGCATGACTAAATTTTCCGAACTAAACACGAAGACTTTACTTCAAACCATATAAAGATTTTTGAAGACGACAAACTTTCCCATACTCCCCATGAGCAACAAACCCAGGTTGCTACTCCATATAGACTTCCTCTTGAGGATCTCCATAGAAAAAGGCATTTTTAATATCTAGTTAATATAAGGGCCAATCATAAGTCATTGTTATGGGGATAAATAAATGGACAAATGTCAATTTAGTTACAGGAGAGAAAGTATATGAATAGTCAACTCCGTAAGTTTGGGTATAGCCCTTAGTAACAAGATAAGCTTTAAGGCGAGCAATAAATCCATCAAGATTAACCTTAATTGTAAACACCCATCTATATTCAATAGCCTTTTTACCTGCAAGTAAGTTAACCAAATCTCAAGTACCATTAGCATCTAAATCATTCATTTCTTCTATCATTGCAGTGTACTAGCTAAAATGTGATAAGGCCTCATGAAGAGTGTGAGGAATGGACACATGATCAAGAGAAGCAACAAAGAAACATGTGGAAGACAATAAACGATCATATGACACAAATGAGGAAATGGGGTAAGTGCATTGCCTTTTACCTTTGCGAAGAGCAATCAGGAGGTCCTAGTCATTAGTATGTAGATCTAATGTCGAAGAGGAAATTGGTGCAAGACTTATAGCTAGAGGAGTTTATCAATTAGTATACACATAATGATTTGGTGGAGATGATGGAGGTGGACTTGATGTCTAATAGTTAATGTAGTAAACCAATAAATCATCATTATCCTCCTCTTTTGGCCATGAAGAAAGTATGTCCTCAATTCGAAAATATAATGTCATTAGATTATGAGGCATGTCAATTTGCTAAACACCATCATCAATCTTATATGTCTAGTGTTAATAAGAGAACTAATTCTCCTTTTGAGTTAGTTCATCTAGATGTCTGGAGTCCTTGTCCAATTATGTCTAAATCTAGATTTCGTTACTTTGTTACTTTTGTTAATGACTTTTCTTGCATGACTTGACTTTATCTAATAAAACAATGTTCTAAGTTGTTAATATCACATAGAGATATATAAGAAGAATATAAGTGTAATGCAATTTGTATATTGATTGTGTTTTTTCTATACATACAAGGAGTGATATGTATATGAACAATGTGTTCCTAACAATTAATGTACCAACCTCTACCTTACATTGTATTAATTACGCCGTATAATAAATATACTATTATTTAAATATTTATTCCATAACATATGCAATCAAGGGCAAGGAATTATTCAAAAATAAAAGAGTGACTCTTCGACTAAAGTGCGATTATAAATCCAATCAAGCCAATATTATACAATGTTTGATAATTTGATAAATGTAAGCTTAATATTATTTACCATAAAGAGAATATATACATACAAGTAAAAGGAATGTAACCTTAGCACTTTTATAGAGACCATTTGACTATTATATACAAACTATACTAATTCACTAATATGCCCTCTCAATATCATGATACCAATGTTAATGTAGGATTGGAGTATTAATCCAACTTTGCTATAAACAAGTTTCTGGTGAGAATGTTAGCCCACTGGTGATGAGTGGAGACATATCACAAGAACTTAACCAAGAGCAACTTGCTCAAGCACAAAATAATAATCACCATCAACATATTTGACACAATCATGTTTGATGGGGTTTCCAAACAAGTAAACAACCCTAGGATGTCACAATACAGAATGATAGAACATTGAATGGTAACCACTAGCGTGTAGGTAAAAAGGCAAATGCAAGTAGACTCCACTACAATATAAGCTAGGGCTCTATATTTTGCTTTTATAGGACTTTGAGACATAGTAGGCTAATTCTTAGAACATGAACAAGCAATTTAAAACAAGGAAGATGGCATAACTTATAGTAAAGTGATAAGTATTTAGATAGTCAACCCAATCAACATCAGTAAAGGTAGTCAATGAAGTACAATTTGTGCACAGGATATGAAGTCCTAGTTAGAGTGTCACAAAGATATCAAAGAACTCATTTGGTTGCTTGCATATGATTTGCATTCAGAAGATGCAGGTATTGACTCAATCGATTCACTGCAAAATTGACATTTTGTCTAGTGACAAAAAGGCATTATACTGCACTAACAATCTCAAGATAGGCACTAAGGTTGGGTAGTAAGGGAAAGCCTTGAGAATTGAGTTGATTCCGAAGGGATAGATAAGTTGTAACTGGTTTAGAAAAGTGCATGCAACGTTTGAGGAGATCATGTGTAGACTGATTGGCACAAATGAATTCTATGGGGAGGGTGAGTGACATGGCTACCAAAAAAGAAATGGAAGTCACCAAAGTCCTTCATAGTGTACTAAAGGGAGAGAACTAAGATATAGTGAGCAATGCGTGCAGGGTTGCAAGAGTGGACAAACATAAGAGATATTAGCTTTGCTCTGATTGAAATATATGAGCAAAAGAAAATTGCCTAAACAATGAAACTAAGCATGTGTGCCTATTTCAAAGCATAAAGAGATTTTTACAACTCACAGATATAATGATACTATGAGGATGAATAAATCCCAAGGATTGTTTCATTATGATCGTCTCTATGAGGCAACCATAAAGTAAAGCATTTTTGACATCGAGCTAATGAACTTTCTAGCAAGAGGAAATAGCTATGAGAGAGAACAAAGTGAATGGTGATAGGTTTAGTGGATGTCTTTCCTTTGAGTGCACCTTTGGGCAATAAGACAAGCTCTATGGTACTGCAATTGTCCCTTAGCATTGTAATTTAGGCAAAATTCCATAAAAGAAAGTATGGGTATGGAGGTTGTTGATTAGAAGGGATATGGATCTAGGTTTTTGAGAAGAGAGGCAAACTCTTCTCTCATGGCTGTTTCTAATTGGGAAGCTGAAAGCATCAGCATAGCAATAGGGCTCAATGGAGGAAGTATGGGCATGGAGGTTAAGAATGGCTTGAGGTTTGGTGATGCCTGCTTTTGAGCGTGTAAGCATTTGGTGAGTGAGTTGTGAGGAAGAATAAAGTGTAGATGACATAAAGGGGAGGGGAGAAGGGTTAGTATGTGAAAGTGTTGAATTAAAAACAGGTGGAGATTCAGGTGTAGGAAGAGAAAAGGTGAGATTTGGCATTAGTGCATTTATGGATGGGAGACAAAGGCTGGGGAAGACTAGTAACGTGACAGTAGTTCCATGGTGGGCGCTAGTTAAGTAAGATCCATGATGAAGAGCTTAGACGAGAGTGATCAAGTAAAGAGGGTGGTTTACAGTTTGGGTAGGTTTATTAAAATGGGTTCTACTGACCCAGCTATGGCGATGATGTTCCTAGAGGTGATGCATATGGTGGTGGCCACCGGTGTGGTGGAAGATTTAGATGCAGAGGCTAAGGCTGTGGTGATCTCCCTTAGGGATTGTTTGATTTGGGTTTTTCTTTGTTAAAAAGATTTGATGCCAAATGTTTTATAATTTGATTAACATAAGATTATTTTTATTTACTATAAAGACAGTATATATACATACAAGTAATAAGAGTGTAACACTAGTACATTTACAAAAACTATTCTGCCCTTGTATACAAACTACATTAATACATGAATAATTATGACTCAGTAAATTTCTTGATTTAATGACCCTTCAAGCATTGTCAAAGATGAAATTGTTCTTCCCACCACCCATCATGAACATAGGTTTTATATTCATACTAAAGAATTGATAAAAAGGTGGAGAGATTATTCCCAATGTGAAAAGATAAAATATACAGCTGAATATATTAGACTTAGAAACTTATGCTCTATCATTCAATTATGGAAAAGAAGTGCTTGCAGGATGACATTCCTATTAAAGTATGCAGTCTGCATACCCAAATGGTCAACATCATAATTTGGTGGGATTTCCAGCCGGCGAAACTTAAACTGAATCATGTATACAGGACCTACAGAAAGTTTTCAAAAGTAATGGTCAAAAAATAGGAGGAAAGTACATCATGTATACAGCAACTTTAACTATTTGTTTTAGATAAGTTAACTGAATTATTAAAAAAAAATGAAAAATAAAGGCAAGCAGAAGAAAATAGAGTGGCAATATAGGTACTGCTTCATTTAAGGTGTCAAGGGTATCGATCTGGATATGCTAAGCTAAACTGTGCAAATATCGTCAAGGCAACAGTTGCCATGCCCATCTCATGCATTCCAGGAAAGTAAGAAGCCTCACATTCAAGATATGTCTTCCATTGCGCTTTTTTTTTTCCTTTTTTTTAATGGGTAGCTAAGTGAATAAATATAAAAAGTGTATAAAGTATTCCACTGTGCACATAAAATGAACAGGTGTTTCTATCTACATGCTGAGTAACCTAAATCCTTGTGATGCAATTGCATTGCACTGGTTAATTTGCCTCATGGTTTGAGACAAGTGAAACTGAAGTTGAAAATGATCAGAAATAGGTAGATTTCAGTCACCACTTATACATAATCAAAGAACTAACAATTTTCTCCACATCCTGCTCCACATGACATGTACGAAAATCAGTACACAGCACAGATATGGAATTATAAGAGCTAAGAACCTGGAGTGCATGAACTACAGGTGTTGGTAGTCACAACTGCTTCTGCCACTGATCCCGGAAGCCAAACCACATTTCTACACTATATTGTGTAATACATGTATTAGGAATCAGAATCGGAACTCTCTCATAAATGAAAAGAAAAATAGAGCAGTTCAAATAATAAATCTGTTTTTGGCGCCCAAAAAAAAAGGCACCAAACAAACCAACAAATGTATTCACTAAATATTTCCGAAGGACATTTGCCCCTAGGTGGTTGGATTAGTCACAAGATGTAATCATTGAAATTTTCTCGTTCTTTACTACCACTTTGGTGTTTACCTCAAAAACTGCAACTTTGGCATTGTCGGACATTGAATAACCCACACTATGAATTATAGCTAGAATTTTAAAGAAATCAACACTTGAAGATTGCAAACTCTAAGGTTCCATCCAACCTATATTCTCACTCTAGGGTGTGTTTCCAAGCTCCATGAAGGGTAAGTAGGAACCCACAAGTCATTCACAATATCAGATCTTACATTTGTCTCCAAAATACCTGGAAGAGATACTGTTTTTATCACAAAATTTCTTTGCCACTCAAGCTTTAAAGGGGCTATCAAGGCCACTTATATTCCAAGAAACTATCTTCATTCAAAACTACAAAAAAGGATAGCAAGCAACTACACAAAAATATAAAATAAAATAATAATAAAAAAATAAAGAGAGAAAAAAAGGAAAAAAAGAAAAGGCTATTCTTTAAGGTCAAGCACACCTTTATGACTTCCTTTTCATTCGACTTTTTCTTCTTTTCCAACTCTAGAGTCCATGGGACACCATAGAGTCAAGAGAGGGACTAGTGTCAGTACTATTTGATAGGGCCTCCTGAAACTGAGTTTCTCAAATTGTAGAGCTCAAAGAAAGCAAAGATTTGGTCCTAGCAGAGGCAGAGTCCCTTGATACCCTTGTGGCCTCATTCACACTTAATTGAGAACTATCTACTTCCTCTACAGCCAAGGAGAGAGGAATTAAAGCCACTCTTAATTCTACTTTCATTTTCAAGTTGGATTTTCCCTTTACCTATGCCACAGTTTGACACAGTTGTCTTTTTATTTTTTGGGTTAATAAAGCATTTCCATTAGAATAGTAGAACATTACACACATGATAAACTGCAACCATCAGGATCATCCTAGGACAGTTGCAGTGAGTACATATAATAACTTAAGTAACATAATCATTGGGCATTGCCCCTTTTGTAGCTACTGGACATGCATAGTCTATATACATCAGCAAAATTTGATCAGGTGGAGGAACAAAAAGGATCATCTCCTTCAAGGTAGCTTGCCTCCTGATCAATGCAGCCAAGTCTATCCGCAATCATATTAGTTTCCCGATGGGCAAAAAACAGTCGGTGATCTTCAAGTAGTGCTAACTTTTCCCTGCAAGCACAGATTACATGCGAGTAAGAATTCAGACAGTTAGATGGATTTGCAAGCAGGTTAACAACTGTTTGGGAGTCTAATGCAATTTCTATTCTTTTAAATCCCATCCTTAAACAGTAGGAAAGTCCCCAGTATAGTCCTCAGAGCTCATCCTTTAGTATATTCATGTCTACAATTTTTCTTACAAAGCCCATTATCCAGTATCCTTGCTTGTCCCGCACTACTCCTCCAATTGTTGCATTTTGGTTGATATCTATCACCGAAGTGTTTGTGTTTAGCTTTACCCATCCTTTTTTGGAGCCTGCCATCTTATGCTCACTCTCGTTATTTTTTGGGCTCTTGCTTTTTGTCTTGTGATTGCCCAGTATTCATTTGATCTATGTCTCCACTCTTTGATTAGGTTCGGTGCTTGAGAATTTCTTGCAACTATCCTTTTGTTTCTGTGCTTCCAAATTAACCAAAGTGCAGAGGCAAATCTCATTAGGCTTTTCAAGGGTTTTTCCTTCTTCAATGGTGATGCCTTCTTCTTGCTTTTATCTAAGTGAGAAGCCACTGGTTCTTTAGCAATGGCTACCTTAGTTTCCTTCAAAAAGCACTGTATCCTCTACATGTCCAAATATCCACATTTCCAACAACGTAGGGAATCCATTCATATTCCGCACTTATTATCATACTTGTGCCATTTGAACACTCCATTCAAAATCCATAGGAAAGCCTTCAAAAATGGCCATCTCAACTAAGGCTTGAACGTATTTGATTCTTTCACTCATAGCAGTTGTCACATCAACTTGCAATGGCTTTTTTAAAGCACTTGCTACATAGCTGATGCCTTCCTTATGTAGAAATTCCATAGATACACCCTCAAGCTTAATCCATAGGGTCATTCTCGCGGGTTGTACAGCTGCATTCGTAGTCTCCACTTTCGCAAGACCATGTACTGGTTTGCAAAAAACCAAGGTTAACAAAGAATTCATTGAGCGGAGACCAAGTCTGAAAAAAAAAAAAAAAAAAAACCATGACCATTTACTAAAATTTCCAGAAGTTCTTCTCCCTCCCAAAGTCTTCTAGAAATTTTTTGAATTGTCAAGAATAATGGTCACCTGCCAAGAAGCATCCAACAAGGGTGATATCCAAAATTTTCTGGCCAATCTGTGAAACTAAAGGTAGAGGCACCACTCTAATTCCACCACCCATTTTAATAAGAGGGTGGGAAAGTTAAGATTATGCTCAACATCTTTGAGCCTACTGCCACTTAAGCAAAAGAAGTTGAAGAGAACTGATGGTTTGGACATCTGCTAGGAGGAAGGAAAGGCAAAGAGGTGGCCTGTTCTTTTTCAGCTTCCTCTATTGCTTTGATCAAAGCTTGAGCAATAGAATCACTAGTTTAATCTTGGGGGAGAGGACAGAAAAGGTTAGAGGAATGCTGCTATAAGTCGGTAGCAAGGCTGAGGTTGAAGGTGATATAGAATCGGGATTTGTTTTTCTTAGGGTTTGATGGTAGAGGGTTAGAGTTTCAAAGAGACAAACAGGTTTCTTTTGAATGGCGGATCCTACTAGGGGACAGCGCATGACCCTCACTGTATTTTTCAGGAGTTAGGGTACAGTCATAGGGTGGAGAGACGAGATAAGATAAAGGAAAGGGCATTTCATAAATTTAGACTTTCCTAAGCTATTGGCCAAATAAATAAGGCACTTTTCCAAGCTTTTTGATAACCTAGGAAGCTAGGAGGGATGGCAACAGCGGTGTATAAAGGTTTTGAGAGTCATAGTGAAACAACCAGTGACAGAGCACAAACAGAAGCTCCAGCCAAAGATAAACAAAGAGAAGCAAGAAGAAATATGCAACAAAGAAGACCCCAATAAACTTTAAAAAACATAACAAAACTCCAGCAACTAACAAAAAGTCACAAAAGGAAGAAAAAAAGCAAAGGATAAAGTAGACAAGCTTAGGTTAACATGTTTGGAAAGGTCAAAGTGAGGAGTTTGTGTGTTTAAAGTTTTCATCCAAGAGAACTAGTCTCTTAAGGGGGAAAGACCGGAGCAAGGGAAGAGGATTCTCTCTCTCTAGGCATTATTACTTTTTGACAATAGAATCTTCAATTTTAGTTTCATAGATATTGAGTTTGGACTGTAATTCAAAATTCAGTATGGAATTTACTTTTGTTGGTTTAGTGGATTCATAGTAGCTTAATAGATAAAGTAAAATCAGTCCGGCCATATAAACACGTTAGGGCAGCTATCGACTTCCTTAAACTTGCTTCTTGGTTCTTTCACCAAGTTTTTTTTCCACTTCATTGCCAACTCGTGAGCAAAGTGACCACCAAACTTTTGCGTAGCAACCTCCTCTACGAGCCTAGACTAAATTCCACTTGCCCCAACTATAGACAACAAAAAAAGTCATTTCACAATATATTTTCCTCCAAATTACGCAACATCAAAACTAAAGCATTCCCCTATTAGTTTGGTGCATTAGAAGCATAATATGTAGTTGCTAAAGACCTATGCATGACATGATTGATCAAAATGAGCATTCAAAAATACCATGTTGCCTGGCAATTATGCATTCTTATCCAGTTTGAGTATGATCTCAAACAATTCTTGCTGTACATATTGGGAAAAAAAAAATGAAAATCACAAGTGACCAGATTGGCTTTCCTACTTGTGAAGGAGGATGAAGAAAAACTTCAAGGAAAAGCAATTGTTTTAGAATAGGAATTAGCATTTAAATAATATTACATTTATTAAATGGTGTAATTAATGTAGTGTTAGGTATAAGTTAGTAAGAACGCATTGTCTATATATATCACTCATTGTATATACAGAAAACATATTAATATACACTTATTTTACTTTTATCTATATTGTATCAAAGCCTCCTTTCTTTTCTTTCCTTTCTTTTACCTTTCCAAAGAACTCAATCAAAAAGAAATTCTCTCTTTTGCTAGCAGATAGGACAAGAACCCGTATCGCTATTCTTAAAAAAAGAAATAAAGAAATTAGAACCAAGTCATGTCAATAGTGGAGGTGATTTCAGTAAACCAATGCATAAGCTAGTTGCCCAACGACCAACTTAAGGTTTTATATTTATGTGTTGGGTCACCCCTATAAGTGACGTCTGTTTTTCTCGTCGACCACTTCTTGTTCCTTCCTTCGTTCTTCAACAATTGCTGCATCACTCTAATTTCTCTAATCGTACTCTCTTATTTTCTAATTTTGGACTTTTTATTTTCTAATATATTTCCATGTTGATTTGTCATCTAGATTAATTCCCATTTTCTGTAAAGATTGCGAACAAACCTGTAATTTTTTTGTTGAGAGATATTTTGTTGCACGATTGTCATCTTTGCTTAGTTGCCTTTTGTTTCCTTGCACAGAGTAGGTGTTTCTTCTCCTTAGTTTATGTGTTTCGTCTCTTGATTCCAATCCTAGTGGCTATTTCATTACTATTGTGAAGATTTGAGGTTTTCTCGTTGTGAGATTCTTTGATTTAGGTATCAATGGATGGTGAATAGAAAATTACTATTTTTACTAAAGAATATGCTAAATTCCTTTACTATCAAGAAAATTTGAAGAGTTTAGCTCACCCTATTATTGCTCTTACTAGTTCAGTTAATCTAAGTAAGTGCCTTGTTTCCTCTTCTTCATAATAGGTCATTGACTCAAGTGCTACTAATCATATAATGATGGATAATTTTAATCTTTTCACAACTTATAACCCACACACCTCTTCTTCCCCAGTGACTTTAACAGATAGTTCTACATCATCTATTCTAAGATCCGGTACTATTCATTCTACTCCAACACTTTCTTTATTATAAGTCCTCAGTTTACCTAATTTTTCTTTTGATCTAAATATCCGTTAACAAGATTACCCATGCTCTAAACCGCCATGTATTATTCTTTCGTGATTATTGTCCATTTCAATATCTTATGACAAAAAAGATTATTAGTAAAAGACATGTTTCAGGAGGTCTTTATGGACTAGATACTCGAGTAAGTGTGCCTAAGTCCTTTGTTAGCTCATGTACTTTAGAAGCTTATTGTTGATTAGGACATCCTTCTTTCTCTGCCTTAAAAAAATTATGCTCTCAATTCCAGAGTGTGTCATATTTGGAATGTAAATAATGTCAATTTACAAAACACCATTGTCAATTTTATGCTCCTCCTGTCGATAAAAGAAAAAGTGCTCCTTTTGAGTTAATGCATTCTAATGTCTACAGTTCTTGTCTAGTTATATCTAAAACTAGATTTCGTTACTTTATTATATTTGTTGATGATTTTTCCAAAATGAGTTGGCTTTATTTATTAAAAATTCATTCTAAGTTGTTTTCTCACTTTACTACCTTTATGCTCAAATTTAAACTTAGTTTTATGCTCCTGTGTGAATTTTGAGAAGTGAAAATGCTAAAGAATATTCACTCGAGGCATTTAAAACTTACATGACTAAACAAGACATTATTTATCAGACTTTATATATTAATATACCATCTCAAAATGGTATAGCTGAAAGAAAAAATAGATATCTTCTTGAGAAAGCAAGGGCACTCCTATTTCAAACATATGTTCCAAAACACTTTTGAGTAGAAACTATTTCAATAGCTTGTTTTCTCATTAACCATATGCCTTCATTAGTTCTTCAAGATAGGGTTCCTTATAGCATACTTTTTCCCACAAAACCTATCTTTCCTATTGAACCTTACATATTTGGTAGCACATGCTTTGTTTGAGATGTTCATTTTAATATCACCAAGTTAGATCATAAATCTATAAAATGCTTTTTGCTTAGGATATTCTCATCTACAAAAGGGATATCTATGTTACTATCTTGATCTTAACAAATATCTTGTGTCTACTAATGTCACCTTTATCGAGCATTGTCCTTTCTTTTTTGCTTCTTCTAAATCTCCTAATAGTAAGGGGGAGATTGCTGACTTATTGGTTTATCACATTACCAATCAGCCATCTAATGTTATATCTACAACACCACCATCACCCTAGCACCATCACCTCCAGTACCACCACCATCTCCACTAATTTGCCATGTATATACTAAACGTCAAAATTTCTTCAGCATTGGATTCACCTGATAATGATCTTAACTTACCGATTGTACTTCGTAAAGGTAAATGATAATGTACTTATCCTATTTTATCATTTATGTCATATGATCAATCATCTACCTTTTCATATTCTTTTATTGCCTCTCTTGATACGATATTTGTTCCTAAAACTCTCAATGAGACCTTATCTCATCCTAGCTGTCATGCAGTAACAATAGAGGAGATGAATGTTTTAGATGCCAATTGTACTTGGAAATTGGTAAGTTTATTTACAGGAAAAAAGATTATTGGATGTAAATGGGTATTTGCTATTAAAGTTAATCCCAACAAATCTGTAGCTTGACTTAAAGCCCATCTCATTACTAAAGGCTATGCTCAAACTTATAGTATGGATTATTTGGATACTTTCTCACCTGTTGCTAAATTAACATCTATTCGTTTGTTCTTATCAATGACAGCTACTAAAGATTAGTCGTTACATCAGTTAGATATAAAAAATGCATTGTTACATGGTAATCTATAGGAGGAAGTCTATATGGAGTAACCAATTAGATTTGTTGCTCAGGAGGAGAATGAGAAATTTTGTCATCGTTGAAAATCATTATATGGTTTAAAGCAGAGTCCTCAAACTTGGTTTAGCAAAAGCGATTGAAAGGTTTGGTATGACCAAGCATAAGTCTAATCATTCAGTGTTTTATAAACTTTCTTCTTTTAGTATTATCCTTCTCGTTGTCCACATAGATGATATCATTATTATTGAAAGTGATCATATGGGAATATCCTCTTTGAAAACCTTTATCTAGAGTCAATTCCTCACAAAGGATTTGAGGCCCTTGAAGTATTTTTTTGAGAGTTAGAAGTGATGAGAAGTAAAAAAAGGTATCATCTTATCTCAAAGGAAATATATACTTAATTTGCTCAAAGAGACAAGAAAGCTAGATGCAAAACCGTATAGTACTCCATTGCCATTTGACATACAACTCACCAAAGATGGAGATTTATTTGATGATCCTGAGAGGTATAGAAAGTTGGTGGGAAAGTTGAACCATCTTACAATAACTCGTCTTGGTATTATATATTTTGTTAGTGTTATAAGTCAATTTATGTTTCTTCTAATAATTCACCAATGAGCTACATTAGAACATATCTTGTGTTATTTGAAGAGAGCTCCTAGACGAGGTATATTGTATAAGAATTATGGTAACTTTCGTATAGAATGTTTTTTAGATGCAAATTGGGCTAAATCTAAGACCAATCGAAAATCAATTACTAGTTATTTTGTTTTCTTTAGAGGAAATCTAGTTTCATGGAAGAGCAAGAAACAAGACATTGTATCAAGATCTAGTGCAAAGTTAGAATATAGAACTATGGCTCAATTTACATGTAAAGTATTGTGGACATATCAATTATTGACTGAGATTGGACTAAAAGTTTCAATATCAGCAAAATTGTGGTATAATAACCAAGTTGCTCTTCATATTGCATCAGACCCTATGTTTTGTGAATAAACTAAATGCATTAAGATTGATTGTCATTTTGTTTGAGAGAAAATACAATAGAATTTGATCTTTACAAAGTATGTGAAAACTGAGGAACAACTAGAAGATCTCTTTACAAAGGCTCTAAATGGAATTCAGGTTAATTATCTCTATAACAAGTTGGGCATAATCTGTATCTATGCTCTAACTTGAGGCAGAGTGTTATAGAATAGGAATAAGCATTTAAATAATATTATATTTACTAAACAGTATAATTAATGTAGTTTTAAATAGGGGTTAGTAAGAATACATTATCTGTATATATATCACTTGTTGTATGTACAGAAAACATATCATTATTTTACTTTTACCTACAGTAACTAACCTGTGGATACCCAAGACAGCCAACCATAAAATTGCCATCCTGTTGAGAATCAAATATACAATTTGAGTACAATCTGGTAACAGAAACTGCACATATTTATGAGAAATACAGGTAAAAAAAAATCAAGGCATTTTCTGAAAAAATGGAATGGTACAAAGAAACGGGTCCTTGGACACAGCTTCCTATGATCAAGGAAGCATAACAAAATTCCTGATTTAAAGAAGAACACAAAAGCAGAAACTATAATCCTTATCAGGAACATGCATATGCAATGTCACTCACAAGTACTTATGAAATCAAATAGAAACCTAAACCAGCCACAAGAGGAAGGGGTTAGGTAATTGTTCCTTGTGCTAAGTAACAAATTTGAGTTAGGTTCAGAATTCAATCCCAATTTTTGGGAGCCCTCAGTCGTTTGATGGCTCATGTATTCTAATGTGACAGATGTTACCACACACATGGGTTCTCTATAAATGTTAATGTGGAATTGTTTTTGAATCACAAATCAATTTGTACATAAGAGAATCTACTTATAGACAACCCTAACATACTTGATAGTAACAACTATTACTGCACCAACCTCACTTAACCTACAATGTTAAGAGTACCCTAAAAGAAAATATTTCACCGTTATTCACATCCAATATAGTGGTATGCAATTTTTTTCTCTCTCTTTTTTTTCCCCCTCCTTTCTTTGTGTTAATTTTATAGGGGTGGAGTTATTTACTTCAATTTATATCTAACTTCTGCTACAGTGAGTTGGCTTCATTCAGCCTGGGATTAGTCAATTGAAACAACAGTTTTTTCTATTAGAACAGGAGTTCCCATCCTCAAATTCTCAGATTATCGTTCACCTTTCTTTCAGTTATTCCCTGTCATTAAGAATACACACATACTTGCAAGTACATGCATATAGTTTTAGGCAATTAAATAAGGAGATAGTAATACTTTTCAGGCATGATCATTGTTCATTTTTATAGAGAAGATATATATATCATGGCAATGTATGTGATCAGGATAACAAATAAAGTGGCACAGTATATGATTACTACAACAAACTTAATTACCCGGTTTTGCTTAAGCACCATATTAGACTCTCGACAAAGTCCACAAAGACGAACTACATTTCCATGTTGCTCAGCTCTAGCAGCATTATTGGATCTGCAAATCGATTGGGTGGGGTAGAACAGCATATTCTAAGCAATCCAATGCACAAAGATGTGGAATTTACCTTTCAAAAAAGAGGGCCATGGCTTCCAAAAGCTTTTGCTTATTTAATCTGGCCTGCAGATATTTCACCAATGGTCACAATAACTACCAGCGGTAGGATTTTTCACATTATAGGATTTTCACAAATCTATTAATTCTTGCATATTGAATTTTTCTTTCCACTATCCCCAGCACATCCACAGCCCAAAATCACTTCAAGAATATTAACACATTAATTACGTATATATACATCCCAGATATCATGGTATTTTTCTTCCTCACATATGTACGAGGTTTCCACTACAGTACCTTTTTTTTTTTTTTTGGTTAGTTTTCCTCGTGTGTGGGACTCCAATTTAAAATTTATAAACCAAGAGTTGAGAAACATTTGAACATTATCATGAAATAAGGAAATACAAGGCAGAAAATTTGCTCAAGGAAAGTGACAGTCCAAAGCAGGAGCAAAAGTTCTCAACATGCATAACATCCCAATTATGTTAATGAAAAAAAGTATGCAGATTAACCCCAGTTCCCATTGCACCCACTGAACATTGTAGAATGGTTGAAGACAAAGAGACAACAGATGTTGCATGGCTAATCTGCAACTCAATGAGCACTTTTCCAGTTTTACAATAGATTATACAATAAAATCAAACAAGTAACTGATAGAAACATACACAATGTCATTTTCAGCTCTCAGATTACTGTACTCATTGATCAGGAAACATTGCTGTAGGAAGGCTTAATAGATTGTGATTCACTTACGTTACTTTTATTATTATGGGCTACTTATTTTTACAACAGGAAGTCTTTTATTTTGCTGAGTGAGAACACAGCTATTGTAAACACCTTTATATGAGTAATGATACACAAGACAGACTCATTATCTTTTTCTCTATTTTTCAAGAGATTAATAAATTATTTCTCAATGAATCCTCAAAACCCAAAGCACCGTAGGTTCCTACGATAACAGTATGACTCCTAACAAAAATGAATCCTAATCATAAAAAATCGACCCTTGACCAGATCCATGACACGTGCTCCACACAAACTTCTATACGAGCTGCCTGTAATTGGTAATTCCAAGTTTGAAAAAGAAATTCGCTGCCTTTGTCAAACAGATCCAAGCAAAAAGAGAAAGAAAAGAGAGATCAAGAGGAAAAACAAGTGGAAAAGGCAGAGCATAAGGCCATGACAACATGTAGAAGGCAATGTTGCGCACACTCATTCAGCTCCAATATGGGGCAAAAATGTTGCACCCAGCCAACAACAAGAACAGCACAATCTGTGATGGCATCATTTCAACCAATGAGCAAACCATAGCCCTTCCAAATCCACTGCACAAATGCACGCAACAACTCCAGCACCTTGGCATGCGAGCAATTATCAAGATTGAGGCATACAACAAGCCACCACATAAAACGTTGCAGGAAGGCCTGTGGCCACGTCATGCTAAGCATGGCTAGAATTCCTCTCTTTCAATAGTGCCGAAGATCTTTTTAGCTAGTGGAACAGATGCGAGCAAATCCAACAATTGAGGTGCCAAAAGTTAATGAGGTTGGTTAGCTTGCTTCAATCTTATGGGTGACATGCACTTGTAGTGTTACAAAGTTCAACAAGAGAAACCCCATTTGACATGGGAAATTTTGAAACACCTCTTTGATTTGAGATTCAAACTGCCATTGTGAATAACCCATTGGGTGAGCTAATGAAAGTAAACTGGACAAGAATAATGGATTATTGAAGGAGATTTGGCAAGTTTACATTTAGAGTGCCCAATGTAGGGCCCCAAGGGCTGGTTACAGCTGTTTATATTCACGGCAGGTTTAACAGAGGTAACTCCAATTGATGTCAATAGCCAAAAGCCACCTAACTATGTCATTATGATGAGTTTAGCCAATGCTTATGAGAGGGGGACAAAGAAACTGCACCTATAGAGACTGGAAATGTTGGAAAGCCCCGTTAGATTTGTTAGGAAATGCCATGGGCATTGTTAAGAATCTAAAGATAGAAACTAGAACTACTGCAAGCGTAGGAACAAAACCTATATGGGTCCTTGCTTCTGCCGATTGAGTAAGGTGGGAATAGGAGAGGCATGCCAAGGGCCTATGCTTCTATCACAACAGACCCTTCACCTGAGGACATCATTGAATCAAGCTATTTTGGTATGATTTAAGGGAGGAAGATGAGGATACAGAGGAGCTGAAGCAAGTGGCGGAGCTTAAGATTTTATTAAAAGCTATCATTAGGGTAGGGGAGCTCAAAATCATGTAATTACGGGCCTATGTTATAAAATTTCATTATAGACTTTGGGGGATTATGGGAGTATCCATAACTTCATCCGTGAGAGAGAGAGACTACACATCTAAGACTACCATATATGGTGCCCTGGTGAAGATGTGCATTGTGGATGAATTGTGAGAAACTTCCAAGTAGTAGATGTGAAGAGGTGCAAATAAGAGTTAGTGAGGCTTGATTCAAATGAACCTACATGTTATTCCATTGATGGGATTTGATGTAGCTATGAGGGTGAAATGGCTTGAGTCATTGGACTCATATGGTGGGACTTCCATTCAATTACTGTCCTAGATGCTTTAGCAGGGTAAGAATTTTAACTCCACAAAACAGGTACATGCCTTGAGTGGCTTGAATACTCTTCTTCTTCTTCTTACTTCTTCTTTTTCATTCTTCCCCCCTTTTATGGAAGTCGAATTCAGAAAGAATGATAGCTCACAACTACAGTCCTTCTACGGCTTGAATACTTAGTAAGGGTAAATCGAGAAATTGTTGTTGGATTTCCAAAATTTACTTAAGAAGCTAACACAGTTACTGCTACCTAGAGCTCATGACCATTGTATCCATTTGCTCCCGGACATTGAACCAGTTCTCGTTCACCCCAATAATTGCCCAAATTCCCAAACGCCATGACAATTAATGACAAATTTCCTAGCATAGTGGCTGAGGAGTAGTTAGATGAGTTATATGGATACAATGTCTTCTCCAACCTCGATTTGCAAACTGGTTATCATCAAATCCACATGTATCTTGATGATGTAGAGAAACAGCTTTCATAACAAATCAAGGACATTTTAAATTCCTTTTCATGTCTTTTAGTCTAATAAATCCACCATCCACTTTCCAGTCACTGATTAATGAGGTATTCCAAGAATAACTCTGTATCTTTGTACTTTTTTTACATCATTTTAATCTATAGTAGGGCTTGAGTTGAACACACTCAACAAGTTGTGAAGTTATTCCCTTGCCATGAGCTCACCTACCATTTCTCAAATGGTCCAAATGTTCCTCAAAACCTAAGTTTCTTGCTTGGGTCATATGGTACATGGTTCAGGAGTATCAGCAAGTTCCAATAAGAATGAGGCAAATAAGGATCGGCATGTACCTCAATCTATATAGATTTTGAGAGGGTTTGTTAGATGCGTGAGGTATTACTGCAGGTTTATCAAAGATTATAAAATTATTGCCGATCCCTTGACAAATCTACTAAAGAGGCATTCATCTGCTTGGATTGAAGTTAGGTGTTGACGTCCTTTAAGCAGTTGAAGGCAGCCCTATCCACAACCTTAGCTCTTTAGCTTCCAAATTCTTAGGACAATCACATCCCACATGCTAATGAAAAAATAAGCTTCATACAAGTCAAGACTAAGGGCCTTGTCCTTTGTATCATCCAAGAAATATCCTTGACATCTCGATCTGAAATTGGTTTAACAAGTGCATCCCTGTCTACACGCCATACTCACTTTGCCACCAAATCCTATGAGAAGGAAGACTACGCTGATGCAACTTCTCCAAGTAACTTATCACGTGAGCTTTCAACTCGGTGGAGAAGTAATGGGAGAACCATCTTCATCCACTAAAGAGTGTATCCCATCTTTATGAAATTTTTGCTTTGAAGGACGATAAAAGAAGGCTGAGTTGTGATCTCTCAGTTTATGCCATCTACACCTCAATCTTTTGATTTATAGAATTCTTTGTAAAGCTTTTTCTCTAGCTCTGAATCTACTTGACCAGGATATTTCTTTTTGCAGTCCTGACATTCATGCAACTTATCCTTAGAGCAATGTACTCTCTCAAAAAGTCCACATAAATGGGAATTGTTAAGTTTACATAATTCATTCTTGAGACATCTTAACTTAGAGACTACTTGAGAGATTGCCATTCCTTTAACATGGCTATTCTAGACTTCTCACACACTAGCCTTATGGTCTCTATGATCAATCTTGGAGTGAAGAATAGCTTTGTAGGATTAAGTCCAAGTGTGCAAATACACTTTGTTTGTCCCTCATCAAGTTCTACTTTTGCTGCCTAATCCATGTAATATCCCTTTACAATGGTTGCCTTACATGAATAGGGCTATGAGGCCGATTAGAAGATGCTTCAGTGCATGTGAGCTAATTTCCACTGGCAAGGGATAAAATCTATGGAAGAGTGGGTGTGGTGCTAGGGTGTCATAGATACAAAGATGAGGCTCCACATACTATTAATCTATTCAAAACCTTTGACATTCCAGCTCATATTTAGGGTGACATCTCCATGAATTTTGTGGAAGGGCTTGAGCAATTTCATGGGAAAATTGGTGATGATAGTGGATCAGTTTTCTAATTAAACTTATTTCCTCATTTAGCTGATCTACACGTAGTTGCAAGTGTTGCACAAGGCTTCTATATTGAGATTGTTTATGGGTTCTACTTTAGTCCATTGTTAGCAACCACAATCCAATGTCCATTGCTTGGTTATGAAGTTGATTCATCTGGTGGGACAAAGTTGGGCATCTCCTCCACCTACCTAAGTCAGTCAAACAGTAATATGCAAGTGGTTAATCGTATTATGGAGATGTGCTTTTAGTGTTTTGTCCATTTAGGCCAATGTTGTTGATCAAATGTGTTCCATGGGCAGATCATTGCTTGGTTATGAAGTTGATTCATCTGGTGGGACAAAGTTGGGCATCTCCTCCACCTACCTGAGTCAGTCAAACAGTAATATGCAAGTGGTTAATCGTATCATGGAGATAAGCTTCTAGCGTTTTGTCCATTTAGGCCAATGTTGTTGATCAAATGTGTTCTATGGGCAGACAACCATTATAACCCCTTAATTCACAGCTCCCTTAATACAACCCCATTTCTGGTAGTGTATCAGCCCTCCTCTGTCCCTTATCCTATATCTCAAGTACAAATAAATTACATGCCATTGATCAGGCTCTTCTTTGAAGGGAAAAGGTCTATTTGAGGATTCAAAGTGTACGACAAGCTCAAAATCATATGAATAGTAAGATACAAACATGAAAACTGACTTTTAAGTAGGATGGGATGAGGGTGAAGTTGCAGCATAATCACCAGTTTTCTATAGCTGGTCAAACATCAGAAGTTGGTACCCTGGTTTTATGGACATTTGTGTTGTGCCAAACCAGCAAAGCGGCATATCGCCAGTTGTCTGTAGGCAGTCACACATTCAGAAGATTGCACCATGGTTTTGTAGACGTTCATATTGTGCAATTAGCATAGTGGCATATCATCCGTTGTCTGTACATGGTCATACATTCAGACACGAACGTATCTAGGAAGGTAGTTAGACTCATTCATCAATAAACATTATTGAAGAAAAATGTGGAGAAAAAATTCAAAAAAGCTCGAGAGGTACAATTTATGGAGACCTTACATGGTAGGTAACAACATTTTCACACCTACCACCTGGTGAATTGTGTTCGTCTACCCTAAAAATTAAATGTCAACAAATCCCAGAGCACACCCACATAAAACTAAATAAGACAACAGAAAAATAATAGAACAAAAACTAATAAATTCTTCTTTCAATTATCATAGGAAGGGTTGATAGGTCAGATTTCACTTGTGCTTCTTTCAAAACTAAGAGCACACTCATAAAGAGATTCTTAAAAAAGGTGCTTAGAATGCCATGTTAGCCTTTTAAGTACCTCTTCACTTTATAAAATGGTACTTTAAATAAAGATTCTTCACCTTTATTTAATTATTTTATACCCATTCATTTCTTTTATTTAATTATAGCACCTAACACATTTGCCACATAATCAACTATGTCAAGAAAAGTAAAGTGGAGAACCGGTTCTTCATGAAGCACCTCCCTTAACTGAAGGTGCCTGTTCACAGGTACAAATTATAGTACAAATTATAAGGAGAGAAGGGTGCTTAGTATGGATATTTATACCAAGTACCCCTTTATAAACATATTCTAAGAGCCTCTTACTTTCTAGAATATAAGTCTTCCATTTTAATAAGTTAGAATGTGGCTTATATACATATCCTTAACAAGTAATACACACAAGCCCAAATTACTATCCTTTACTTCATTGTTCAAGATATTGGAGGGCTTGTCTCTATCCGAGCCCTCAAAATCCTAATCATCATAAATTCAAACCATGAAAGGGAGGAAATCTTGTAGAAACATTATCATAATCACATTAAATTATCCCTTGACTAGATCTTAACAATGTGCCTACAAGAAAGGTATGAAGAGCAGCTTGTGTATTGCAATTTATTACAACTTGTTCATTTATTTAGAATGGTTTTATCAAACTAAGTCATGCTATCACCTTCGATAACAATTGTTACAATAACTTCATTCTTGCATTCATGTTTACACTAACAAGCAAAATGGTAGTTTACATGGATAAGCAAAACGGTAGTATGTCCTAAAACATGACCATTGGATTCAACAAATAGCACATTGTAGCAATGAACAGAGTGGTGAGACCAGGGCAACCCATTAGTAAGAAACAACTGTACCTATTACCAGCATTGTTAAGCCATTAAATGGCTCTATAAATTACATAGATGAACTACTTCTTTGGCCAAAATACCGGTAAAACAACAAATCAACTCCACATCATCCACACAGAAAGTATTGGCAACAACTATTTTTGAACCCAGAGAAATCAAAACATTACTAGGATTCTAAGCAATGGTGTCTTGAAACCATAGACTCTAGGCCATGGTGTACATGGAATCATAGTTCTTAGAGTCATTTACCAAAAGAAGCAGGGTTAGTTATAATCTTACATCTAAGAAACAAGCTTTCATCTGCTGCAAGCACATGTCCAGAACTTCAGCTTTAGTTTTGCCACCCTCGCTTACTGCTTTCATATCAAACTCCATCATCGATCTCAGATTTGGCTTCCAAAGTTTGTACCTGCAAAGAAACTATTATGACATCATTACTTATTTTAACAGAAACTAAAGAGAGGATTGGATGTAAACTGGGAATGTTTATTACCGAGTCCAAACAAGTGTGATCCATTTATTAATCTTGTCAAGTTTCAATAATCCAACACATTTGTAATTGAAGACATTTTCGAATGAATTCTCTTGTATATTTATCATTCAGCTTGGTAATGTATAAATATATTCAGGTAGAGAGTACATCTGGTTACAAATCTTACTAATCAATACAAATCTGCTCATCTAGGAAATAAAAAGAGAGAATTCTCTATATCCAAATCCTATTGATTTGATATCCTATCAAAGAAAGATAATAGAGCAAATTTAACTCACTCATTTCCATCTCTAGGAGACACATGAATCAGAGAAAATTAAGGATAAAATATTTCTAATTCTCCTACACTTTACCCCAAGTACAGGAATGGATATCTATCATTACAATGTTGCTCCCTGTAAACTACTACTTTGCTAAGGATCCAGTTAAGATGCTATTGGAAGTATGACCGAATCGAGAAGTTTTTTAAATTTCCTTATTCCTTCAAGTTATTCTAATTAGGTGAATATTAGAAGATTTATGTTAGAAAATTTAGTTATTTTCCTGAATATTTCAAGGAAAATTAGCTAGTGGTTGAATTGAAGTTGTAGATTGGTAAAATTAATGTTGTAGTATAGTTAGGACTGGTGTAGTATTAATTGTTTTTTGGGTAAGGTCAGTTGTTTTCATATTTTATAGACGCAAAGAAGCTAGGATGTACAAGAAAATACCAAGTTAACAATCCTCAACCACAAATAAAAAAAAGTGTGGATTAGTAACTTGGTAACACACAGAAAGCTCACTGCACAACCAAAAAATTCAAAATATTCCTAGCTAAAACAAGAGCTGGAGTAGGGTGAGATCCCACACATCTCAGATTCATCTCTTTCCAAATGTAGTAAATAACTACTGCTGGACTTTTCCTAAAAGAGCCAGATTTGAACTTTCTAAAGCCCTCTAGGAGATCCAACATAGAATGAGAACTGGTGCTAGCTCCATAATCCACTCCAGTAGAGTGCATGATTGATGCAACTTAGGATTCACAACAATATGATATTCTACAATTACTGATCAAATCAATGCACTTACTTGTTTGTCGATAGAAATCTTGTGAAGTTAGACACCCATAGGTAACTCCACAAGCCTCTTGCAACAGAGTACAAGGAATAGAATCCTTCCTGCTCAAGTTTCTAATTTCCACAAGTAACTAACTCCCTAACTAACTCGTACTCCACCTCAACTTACTATTTATAACACACACTCAGATACAATTACTATTCTACCCTTCTAATATCACCAAACCACCACTTCAACACACTAAACCGAACACACACACACTACACATTATTACAGCAACCAAATTGCCACTACGACACACACACAACACACACATACTCTACAGTCTACCACTCACACTACTACACAGCACATACACACTACAACACACAATACACACACTCCACTAACGCCTCTTATATACATGTAACAAAGGTTTAGAGGGTTTAGGAGTTGTATCAATACTTCCCACTAGAGAAGTGTCCTTGTCCCCAAGGACAAAATCAGGAAACCGATCCTTAAAATCAACAACATCCATCCAAGAAGCATCACGTACCATCTATCCTTCCCAACGCAACAAAACTTGTGGTAGTTGTAAACTATTTCAAACTTGAAAATGTCTACCCAGAATTTGTTGAGGATAGGGCCAATCAGCCAAATCATCAGAAGACAATTCCTTAGGCAAATCCAAAGAAATAAGAAAGGAGCCATGTGACTTTATTAAGAGTGACACACAGAAAACATGAATACGACACCATAAAGGAAGTTGTAATCGGTAACCAACTAGCCCCACTTTACCAAAATCTAAAACGGTTTAAAACACCGTAGGGTGAGTTTAGCAGAAGTCTTAATACCCAACTTGAAATTTAAAGCTGGTCGAAGCCATAAGAACACCCAATCTCCAACTGAATAGTGAACATAATGACGATGTCTATTTGTTAGATGATAATTGCATAACTGGGCTTTCTCTAAATTGCCGTGCAAACGCCTCAATACCAAGTTTATATGACTTGTTAAAGATAAGTCACAACCGTACTTAAATTATTAAAATGAATTCATTTACTTCATTTAGTAAGACAAAAGCAATTATATTATATATTTTAGAGTGAACAATTAAAGAAGACAAAACCAACTATTAGAACTCTTGAGTGTCACATATCCAAGTAAGTGGAATCAGTGATTCGCCACATTTTGAAGTATTATTTAAGAATACTTGAAGGCCTTAGTATATGTCCTGATTGTGATTATAAGTTAATTGCATGTACGTATGCAATGTATGCAATTGAATAATGTTTTCCTATTTAGAGCATAGGATTTTAAGTATTGATTGTTTTATAATATTACTTAATTGAACCATTTGAAATTACTTGATCACTTCAAAAATAATCTAATTAAAACTCAACTTCTAACTGGACATATATCGCAACCTATTAAGAGAATTATTAGGATTCTTAGGCTAAACACAAACCACTCCTAACCCTTAATCAAATTAAGTGACCGAAAAGGATGTCATGGCAAGATTGAGGACAGTGGTTCAAAATAAAGTCCTGGTTCCAATTTGGTTTGGATCTACAAAGTGCGCGACATCACTCCTCAAGCTGTAATAGAGCAAGCGCGGCTTTTTTTTTAATCTACTGCACAAGCTGGATTAGAGCGAAGCGTGTTTCTCTATTGCACAAGCCTCAATTTGATTCAAATCTGCGAAGTGCGCGGTGTTACTTCTCAAACTGGATTAGAGCGAATGCAATTTTTCTAATTTCACGATAAACCGAACAATATCGTGCTATAGCATATGCTTGAATACGCATTGCATCTAACTAATCTTACTTGAAAACCCTAATTGCTAGGTATCAGATATATGCTATTGACTCTGTCCCACTTACTCGACAAGTTGTCATTCATTCTCCTATAATTATTTTGCTGCTTCTCTAGTAGATATAACAGTACTACTCTAAGTTTCAAAAGAGTAAAGAATAGAGTTGCAAAATAAGATTCAAAACCAATTAATTGAATTCCTATTTTGTTTATTGACTTTACTAACTTTTAAAAAAACTAATAAGGTATATTCAAGTGACCTTCTAATTTTCAACTATTGTTACTTATACTATATTCTATAAACCCGTAAACTTTTATAAATTCTTATTATATCATTTTTCTAAATTTACTTATAAAACTTGATTTTTTCTCAAGCTTTTATACCACAAAAAAAATATATATATTTCAAAAACTATTTTGGAAAGTTGTACCATAAGTAAATACCGAATAAGTACTGAATTGAATAACTCAAAGCCGTAGAGTAGTAAATATATGGTGTAAACTATACTTATGTGAGCGGTTAAAATGACTAGTTTCTAACTTAGATTGGTTTACACAGCAGATCTGTTACAACTTCCTAACTTAAAATGTAATAAATAAGCTAAGAAGATTACAATGGCTAAGCTCTTTAAATCTTGAACGGTATTTCGATTATTATGAGATGAGCCTTCCTGAACCACATACTTAGCAGGACTTAACTATCTGCACCCAATTAGCTAATTCCCTTAAGAGAGCACTAAGGCTACAAACTTTATTTATAGCCTTTTTCAGATAATAATAGTTCCTCATAAGATCATAGGCTACTTTCAAATTCACGTATGCTAATATCCCAGGCACAAGAAGACCTAACTTTTCTAAAGTAGCACAATTCTTTTTAATGAACTCCACTATTTTTTTATTTATCTGAAATCCTTGTTCAATATGTTGCACATTTCCTTATACTCATCATTTAATTCTATATTGGAATTGTTTCCAAAATTCGAGTTTAAGGCTTATACTCTACACTCCAAACACCAATTTTTTTAAAGGCTAGATAATCGGCTTTTCAAAAGCCAATTTTAGTATTTCATAATCATGTTTTGCAAACCTAATTTTAGTTGCGGTAGTTTTGGCATTATTTTTACACAAATCCTATTTTAGGGATTATTTTAAAAAATAATGTCTTTTTTCTTTTCCCCCTTCTAGAGCAACTAGTCTATTCACAAAAACATAAAATAAAAGCATAGCCACTATTTACTTTGGAGAAAGGGAATGAAAATTTAAGTGAGGAAAAAATATTAACTCCTATAGTGAGTGGTGAACACAATGAGACGAATGGGGAGTTCAATGAATCAAAATTTTCAATAGCACTCCATAAAAAAAGTGCATATATCAATTATCCAATAGCTAATTATATGGCTTATCAAAAATTATCTTCTCATTTTGCAGCTTTTATGATGAAATTTGATAAGAGTTATAATGCCCAAATGCAGGTGAAGCAACGGATAATTCCAAACGGAAAGAGGTTATCATAGAAGAGATGAATGCATTATTAAAGAATGATACATGGGACATGTTGAGTTACCTAAAGGAAAGAAGGCAATAGGCAGCCAGTGTTTTCGGTAAAGTATAGAGAGGATGGAAGTGCGAATTGACTCAAATCACTTGGTAGCATAAGGATTTACTCAAAACTATGGATAGATTATGAAGAAATTGTTGCATTAGTGGCAAAATTGAATACAGTGCGTATATTACTTTCTTTGGCAACAAATTTAAATTGGTTTTTATATCAACTAGATGTGAAAAACGATTTTCTCAATGGAGAACTAGCAAGAGAAATATGCAAATTTAGATAATCTCTTTATAGGTTGAAACAATCACCACGTGTATGGCTGAAGCACTTTAACTCAATACTTCTCAAGCTTAGATATAACCAAAGTTAGGCTAATTATACATTATTTGCAGAGGAGAATTGTGAAGAAAAGAGATCAATCCTTATTGTGTGCGTTGATAATATCATCATAGCAAGGGATGTGTTAACCTCTCCTTTTTAGATCTTTGATGTAGCTTAAAACCCCTATTCCTTGCTTTCTCTTTCAATATGCACGAGAAAAGTTCATCCCTAACACCAATAGTTATGAGGATATGGGATCCACTTGATAAGGACCACATGTACTAGGAAAAACCCCACAACCCATTAAGATTTAATGCAAATTTAGGAGTTGAAGCACATTGCATCACCCAACCAACAAATTGTGGTTAGAAATTTAGACAAATCAATTGCACTAGCATCACTACTTCAATTTTCACTACTACAACGTGTCACACTTTCTACAAAAAAAAAAATCACATTGCACCCATCAAGCCCCTAAGCCTCGTCATTAGGTTTAGAGAAGAAGGCACCTTTGAAATGATAGTAATCTAATTTCCATAAAATCCACCAAATGAACCTAGAGTAAGAAAGCACTTTGTACATAGAAGAATTCTTCTATATGAAAGTTACTACTATAGCAAGAAGCATGATATTGCACATCAAGAAGTTCATAATATGGCATCAAGATAGGTAAGACTATTACTCTATCAAGCACCTTAAAGCATTTAATGAGTAAAACCCACATGATAAAATATCTGGTAAACATAATCAATATATTTGGTAGCAAAAGGAAATCACTAACCCCATGTCATCATATCCCATTACCAAAGCCTCGCCCTGAAATATGAAACAAAGGCAGCATGTTTATATCACTTACAAGAGGAAATCTAGACAAGCTACTTAAAACAAAAATAGACACAAGGTTATCAAAAGTGTAATTTATTATGAAGACCTTTATCCAATATAGGATTTGGCGAAGATCATGATTCTTTGAGCATTGGTTAAAGAAAAATATGTGCCATGTATTGTTGTTGGTGACTAGTAATTTATAGATTTAGAATATCTATACGGTGTTATTCTTATCTTTGCAACAATTTAGTTTATCTTCTTAGAATAGTCTAAACATATACTTAGGACAATATTTCTCCGATGTTTGCACTCCTTTTAGAAGATCTTTTTAGAATATTCTATATATGTCAAGGATTCTTCATATATTCCCAAATATAGGGGTCCAGGAATAAAGAAAGGCAAGTACTTTTGGATCATTATGGTAATTAAAATAGTAATCCCCCCTCGTAGATAATAAGAGACTGAAGCATTCTACTACTGAACTTGTAACTCTTTTCAAACATATTCTTTCTATGCATCAATGACAATAACAACTTGGTAAAGCCATTCATTGTAGATGATTAATGTAGTATGTACTAACAACTTATTGCATTTATGAAACAATATGAATATTGTGGAAGAAAGGAATGAATCACTTTTCACATAGAAGAGTACAAAGGAGAGCTAACTTATAAGCACCCCAAAATACATGATAAAGGGTAGTGGGTGACACCAACCTCAACATTTATTTAACTAATACATCTAGAAAAAAAAATTGATATTTCTAGAAGAAACTAATTTATTTTATAATGAGAAAATAAACCAAGATTAATATTTCAATACAACATGATTTCCTACAACCCCCCTCAAGCCAAGGAATAACTACTTATCATTCCTAACTTAGATAACATATCTATTCCTAAAAATCTTCATGAAGCCTTATCTCATTCAGGCTAAGATGCAACAATAACATAGTAGATGAATGCTTTAGATGCTAATGTTACTTAGGATTTGGTGAGTTTACCTGCAGGAAAAAAAGCTATTGTATGTAGATGAGTATTTGTGGTTAAGGTGAATTCCGATGGATCTATGGCTCGAGTTAAAGCCCATCTTGTTACTAAGGGTTATGCTCAGACTTTTGGTGTCAATTATTCTGATACCTTCTCATCTATAGCTAAATTAATGTCTATTCATTTGTTCATGTCTATGGCAACTACTCATTATTGGCCATTACACTAATTGGATATAAAGAATGCCTTCTTACATAGCAATATATAGGAAGAAGTTTATATGGAGCAACCACTTAGGTTTGTTGTTTAAGAAGAGAATAGGAAAGTTTGTTACCTTCAAAAGTCTTTATATGTTTTGACGCAAAGTCCCCATGCTCAATTTAGCAAAGTTAATCTAGTAGTTGAAAATTTTAGAATGACTAAAAGTAAGTCTGATCATTTGGTGTTTTGTAAACTTTCTCCGTCTAGCATTATCCTTCTTGTGGAGTATGTAGATGATATCATTATTACTGGGAGTGATAATGTAGGAATATCATCTTTGAAGGATTTTTTTCAAAATTAGTTTCAAACAAAGGATTTGGGGTCTAAAGTATTTTTTAAGTTTTCAGGGGATGAGGAGTAAGAAAGGTATTTTCTTATCTAATTGGAAATACTTGCTTAATTTGTTAAAAAAAAAAAAAGGAAAGTTAAAGGCAAAACCTTGCAATACTCCAATTCCTCCTAATGTGCAACTCACTAAGGACGGAGATTTATTTAAAGATCCTAAAAAGTATACAAGATTGGTTGGGAAGCCGAACTATCTCATAGTAACTTGACTCGATATTGTGTATTTTGTTAGTATTATGAGTTAATTTATGTTTTCCCAAACAGTTCATCATCGGGCTGCCTTGGCACAGATTTTGTGCTATTTAAAGAGTGCTCTTAGATGAGTCATATTGTACAAGCATCATAGTCACTCTCATATAATGTTCTTCATATGTAGATTAGGCCGGATTTGTCTCCTTAAGTGGTAATCTAGTTTAATGGCAAAGTAAGAAACAAAATGTTGTATCTAAATCAACCACAAAATCAGAATATAGAGATATAGCTTAGTCTACATGTGAGCAAGTTGGACTTAAAAGTTTTAATGCCAACAAAGCAATGGTGTGATAACCAAGTTACTCTCCATATTGAATCAAATCTTGTGTTTTATGAATGAAATAAACATATTAAAATTGATCGTTCTTCGTGAGATGGTACAACAAAGCTTGATCTCTACAGGATATGTGAAAAATAGCGAACAACTAAAAGATCTCTTTACAAAAGCTTTAAATGGGCCTAAGTTTAATTATCTTTGTAACAAGCTAAGCATAATCAATATCTATACTCCAACTTGAGAGAGAGTGTTATAGAATAGGAATGTATATCTTAGGATAGTAAGATATTTGTATTTATTTTCTTGCTTTTCTTATAATATTTGCTTTCCTCTTTTAGATCCTAACGTGTGTATATAATCAGGTATCCTATTGAGTCAATAATATATACAGAAAATTCTTCTCAAAACTACACCAACTAAGATTTTCAAGACCATGCCATTTCTATAAATTGCTTGTATGTCCAAAATGCTGGGAAGACAAAACTATAGCTTAACAAACAAGAAATAAGAAAAATGAGTACAAAGAATAATTACTAGATTGGTTGGGGAAAAACGGGTGTTTTGGTCCTTGATTGCATAAAATCGATCAAGCAGCTTCTTTATATGATCATGCATTGTTGCATCTGTGCCAATGCCTGCCTGAAAATTGAGGAAAGCCGAAAAAAAAAAATGTCAATATAGAACTTTGCAACCAGCTATGGTTTTAAACACTTAAGCATGTTTTATCAAATTAAGCTTTTTCATAAATTAGCTAGCATCACATCAACACATAATATATTAACAAAATGAAGTTTAACATGGCATCTAAGAGGGAAACCCCACACCCATGCATACCGGTTTCACACCTATTTAATTAAATGGTCCACTTTATGGCAAAAAAATAAATAAATAAATAAAAGGTCCACTTCATGCAGCCCACCCACCTAAGGTTCTCTACCTCTAGACCTTGCTTTGAATCCTGTCGGATCAGCTTATGTAGATGTACATATTCATATGTATAGAGGAGTATTAAGATACTCTATCATATCCATCTTCCATTGATCATCTTCGACACTTGGACATGTGAATACAAATACTTGAATATTGAAAAGTAAAAAGCACATCAAAGTTCAAGCTGAAAGGATGGGTTTACTATGCCTTGTCCATGCAAGTCAGCAGATCAGCTTCACTTAGCAGTGGTGGAGGTCTAGTTGTCCCTGAATCAAGAGTCAAACTTGTTGGGATAAACTGCAAAAACATCAGCAAATATGAACACTTATCCAGGTCATTCTTCTTGAACTAACATGGTGAAAATGAATCAAGATGTTGAAGGAAAATGTATCAAGATGTTGAAGGCTTGAAGCATGTAACCCAGCAAGTATTTGCATGATTAACTTCCGGAGGTTTTTATCTCTAAGACCGGTATCTTTATACTCCTTTCCAATTCAATTTACCAGTATAACAAAAAAGTGAAATATAACAGAAGAAACTATGTTCAAATCACAGCACTGATTTTTGTACTGATGGTTATCAGTTTGAGTAACATAAGATTAGCCTTAATAAGATAGACATAGTGATTTCAAAATATAGCACAAATTAAAACATGTCAAGAATGTCAATACCAGACAAGCAACAAACATATGAAAACACCAAAGAGATTTTCTACATGTTGTCAACATTACTTTCTTGCAAATGAGCCAAGACGCCTCATCTGTCACTGATTTCATATGGCAGTAAAAATATCAACCATGCAACTGGTTATGTGGTCAGGAAGCCAAATTGAAAAGGACCCCTTAACCCAAAAATAATTAAAAAATAAAAACTAAATAAAATTACAAAAAAAAATGAACAGGATCGGAAAATCGCCCCTAGATTGTAGCCCATGAAATGCTGTGCTGATGACACGTAAAGAACACATTTTATCATTCCACCTCACTTTATTGAATCTTGTCAAAAAGTAACATTAAAACCCTCCAAGGATTTCTCACTAAGAGAAGAAGGTTAAGAAAATTGTTCACAAGCTTCTACAACTATAGTGGGAGAGAAAATTACACTTGTATTACATTCTAATCCAATCAAGATTCATGAATTGCAGCTGCTGCTGTTGTTGTTTTGTCGTTATTCAAGTTATATTGTTTCATGTAATGTGTATTAGCCTTATGTCCATAAATTGTTATTACTGTTGTTAGTTACTGCATTTAGGGTCAGGTCATGTGGGATCTTCTGTTGGTGGTCAGATCGTGTATACTGTGGTATCTGTTGATTGGGTTATGGACGCCTGTGTTTTTAGTTAGAGGTAGATGTAGTTGTTTGAACTTGTCCTTAGAAAATGTAGCAATATTGGTTTAGTGGGCCTCTTCAGTTTGTTGTGCAGTAGTAGCAGGTTATTGCCAGGTAACTGCTGTGTAACTGTCATGTAAAGTTTATTTATGCAGAAAAGAAAAGAAAGGAGAACAGAGCAGGATTTTCTCCAAAAAAATTTATATTGTTCATTTCATGGGATCTAGGGTCCTCTTATAAGTAGCCTTAGACGTTAGTAGTTTTTCATGAGATTTAAAGCTCTCTCTAAATATCCCTAAATACTTAAACAAAATAGGTAAATTTAGCATAAAATAGAATAAAAACAAACACTCAGATCCTGAGGATTTCACCCTCATTCGTCCTAGGACAAGATCATCAATGCAATCTTCTAACAACTTAAGTTTGACAAACTTAAGATTATGAATCCAGTAAGTGAACTGTCCAAATGAGAAAAAGCACAGTAACCAATACCAAAAGATTAGAACAGCAGCCATTTGAAAGCTACTTGACTATAGAAAGTAACAGACCTGCTGCCCTGGTTCATAAGTAGGAATGATGGAACCTCCCCATGACTCAAATCGGTAGACATCCAAGTAATTCTTCTGAAAAATAGAAAATAATCATATTAAATACTATTAAAGAAAAAGACTCATCCTTCAGATGTTTCAAAATAGCAACCCCTAATATGAAACCAAGAAATTATTGTGGGACAATCTCATGGAGGAGGCAATATTTGAGCATGATTAAGTTTCAGGCCTACCTAGGCGTCACTCAATGAAGTTCATTCACACGCAAAAATTCACATATCGAAATCCCAAGAGCTCTCACCAGCAAGCCTGGTACCACACTCTCCCTGAGGGGATTGTCTTTTCTATGTTAAATGATAGCATATATTAGATGATAGTTTTAGAGTCCCGTATTAGCGGTCCATTGGATTGTCGCTATATGATAAGTATTTAGAAAAAAATATACAATATACACATTTAAAGTAAATTATTCAAAAGCATTAACTTTAAAAGGATTTTGGGAGACATTTCATCTAAAGAAAATGCATGTGAGGTATATGCCCTTGGAAGCATACAAGAAGGCATGTTTCATATGCATTTTCTATTTATTAACACCGGCTTTTGAAAACATTTCTGAAACATGCACTTTCACATTAGAGTTTCTATTCTTTTTCTTTATCTTCATACTGTTCTATACTTACTTACACCTATTCCTAGTTCAACTTGACCACAAGAGATATCTAGATTTAGAATTCCCATCATTCAATGGCTCCAATCCATTCCATTAGAGTGACCACAATTTCAGAGCCAGAAAGTTAAGTTTTATTACAATTCCAGAGTTTGAAGCCACCAGAGATTACGCAATGTTTGTTCAAGGATGGACCAATTCAATGGGACTTCCAAATTCTTCTAAGCAAATGAGTCCTTGGAAGAAGGTTTGGTTAGCCAATAAATAAACATATTGCTAGTATTTGATAAATGAGATCCAATTAGTCTCATAGTTAGCATTAAGCACCATGACAAAATTTGAGGCATTCTTTCAAAATGAGAGTATAGATGATTTTCAGAGCCTAAAAGGACAACTAATCCAATGGATACACATCTAGCAAAAGAAAGCTCCTCATTCAATTTAGAAGATGCTTGCAATGATATAGTGGTCAAAAGGCCATCGGTGGCAACACTTTGACAAGAAACGGTGTAAATTATGTGGAGGAGCAGGTAGTAGCTAAGGAGGCACAAGGAGACGGGAGAAAGAAGCCTGTTTCAAGGCAGTAGCTCCATGGCATTTGCTAGACAGTGCTGCGATTTTTTTCCTTCCTTTGCCTTGAGTACAAAGCAAGTCTTTCACGGGGTATTAGTGTTAGATTTTAGGAGATATTAGATGTTAATTTCAGAGTTTTGTATTATTCGTCCAATGCATTGTTGCCATTTGGCAAGTCATTTAGGACATTAGGAGTGTCAATAACGAGTCAACTAGTAGTAGTCCCTCCAGTATATTCAAGAGAAGCTTTAGCTCTATGAATAAGAGCATTCTGCTGTAGTGTTTGTGCTGTTTTACCCAAATTTTATCAGATTTTCTCTTGAGTCCTCGGGTCTCTATTACTTGAATAGAAGAACACGAAACTAGGCAGAATAACAAAATTAATTAGGACATCGCATCTCAGCATTCTGCTATAGTGTTTGTGCTGTTTTACCCAAATTTTATCGGATTTGCTCGAGTCCTCTGGTCTCTATCACTCGAATAGAAGAACATGAAACTAGGCAGAATTACAAATAGGAGATCGTATCTCAATCTGTTCTTGGAGACATGACCAATGACAAAGTTCAGGCCCTCCTACAATCAAAGTGGCTTAATGACAACTTCATATCGAAATATCACAGACATGGACTAGCTAACAAAACATCACATTCTGAAAGGGTGCAGCCAGTTCTACAATAAACATCAACACTCAGGCCTTCCAGTATGCAAGGAAAAAAATGAACATAAGCACAAGACATCATTCATGAAGACCTCTAACAAAATATATTCAAGCTAACAAATCTAATACAAGGCCTGCCATCACCAACAAAGAAATCAAGAACAATATAAAGCCTTAAAGGGGCCCATCCAAAGGAAATGACCCTCAAAAAGCTATAACATGTTTGCTTCACACCTGATTATTAACTCATCTCATGAAAAATACAAAAGTGGGTTCTTTTGAAAAGGAACAGAAGAGGAAGAAAACATCAGTAACATATGCAACTATGCACAACCAAAGAAACATGGAAGTTCAGACAATTATTATTCTTGGGATCTTTGCGCAACAAATACAAGCACAGCACGAATGATTCATCTTTTGATGCAAATCTCCTAAAAACACAACCAATGAGCCGATTTGACAACCTTAAATTCAGAAGTCCACAAGTGAACTTACAGCTATGATTGTCCTCCCTGATGCTGCAAACTGCTCACCAGCAATATCAATTTCCACAGTCGTTTCAGCCCCGACAGCTGGCTGTGAAACACACGCTAGAAAATGTCGAACCACCAATTCATACAGTCTCTGATACAAAATATAAAAGTTATTAAAAGTAAGAATGTGGGGAAAAGGAATGAGAGCAGGGAAGAAAAAGAGAGGTAATAACCCTCACATAAAATGTGATTGCTAAAAGTAAGATGATTAGCATGCTGGAAAAAGCCAAATTTCAGATTCACTTACATGATGATCTTGACTCCAATTACTCTCTCCTGCCAAGAATTTGGTTGGGTGAATAGGTGGATGAGCCTTGTCATCGTGACCACCGTTACTGGGATTCCTCCATAGGCCAGAACTGGGATCCAATAACCTTTGTGCATAAGACCCCCAAACAGGATGCCCTTGATGCTCTTGCACTATTGCCTACATTATTGTACCTTTGTCATCAGCAGAAAATAAAAACCCACATACAGGAAAGAGAGAATTTGGATCAACACTGGCAGCTAAAAGAGAACAAGGAAGAAATATTATCAAAACTCACTAACACAATAAAGGCCCTAAAATTATAGTACATGAGAAAATCTAGTGCAGACTTTGTGGGTCATATAGAACATGCCAAGTTCTGTGAATCTGATGATTTTACAAGTTGAAACTTAGTAGCATGCTTGGTTCACAAAATAGAATTGCAATTCTTAAGAATAGAATAAATAATAGCTATTATTGTATTTGGTTGGACCATAAAATGATATCGAAATGGATAAATAATAGGTTTAAGATTACACAAAAACTGTTAGACTGCAATTTATGTGTGTCCATGTATGTGGAGCTGCTATTGTAGTACTAGTAGCAGCTGTTTGTGTTAGTTTTGTTTACATTTAATAGTGTATGTACTTATGTAGCTTCTTAAGTGTCATCCAGGTGCTTAGTCTGATGTGTAATGTATAATAGCTTGTGTCTGGACATGTAAGATCAGTGCAATGTTGGGCTGTGGTATTCTACAATTAGTAGTCCTAAGAGTTAGCTTAGGAAGTAGTGGGTTGTGTCAGTTATGAAATAATGTATGCATGCAGGAGGGAGAAGAGGACTAGCAGTCATAAGGAAATTGCCACTTTTGCATTTTTATATGGCAGAAAAGGTGATAAAAAGAAGAATATTTTTCCCCCCTAATTATAATTAAAAACAAAAGAACTTAATGTTCTGAAAGACAGCAGGATTCTATCTTTAAGCAAGCCCAAAAAAATATATCGTCAGATTCTCTCAATTAACAAGCCAAAATATGAATTACAAAAACCATGTAACAAAAACCCTTGAAAACCTTAGCTCGAACCTTAGACATGATCCTGGTCCCAGCCACGTCAGTCCACAATCCACATAAAACCCAACCACCCAAATCTCAAACAATCTGACTCACTCAATTGAACCAAGTCACCTAACTCCCATTAACGAACACTCCACATACCCCACTTTATTGAACGCAATAAGATCCATTTCAATAAACCTACAAGACACGACTAGGGTCATGAGTAAATCGTGTGACCTTAACATGACCAAGGCTCATGCAACCTAAGCCACCAGGCATAGCCCCCTCATGCACTAGCACATGATTCGGTTCAAGCCATTTTAGGTCAAGTAGTCTCACTACCAAGTGGCAATCAAGTAGATAAATGGTCTCATGCAGACGCTATAGTGTTGATTAAATTTGTTTGGTGAGTTCATTGTCTAATTAGTGAAGTCACACATGTTAAGGTGGTTAAGTGGTCAACCGGTTCCATCAAGTGGTCAATAACTACCTACCACATGGATTGTGCTAATTCAAATAGGTTAAGTGGTTCCACCATGTGGTTTAGTCCATGGCTTAGTTAGTTGGCTAAGTTGAGGTTGGTTAGAATTTGATGAGTAGAAGATGGAAATGAACCAAGGAAAGGCTATTATTCAAATTCCAAGAAGAAATTTGTTAATCCTTATTAGGCAGAAATAGAAATCCCATAGAATTGCAATTTTGTGAACCAAACACCAAGATAACCTTAGACAAATGACCTGATTTATATTATGTTTTAGATTTGTTTTTATTTGGTTTTTATTTCTAACCTATATTGTGGAATAAAGGTTGGTTTCATATTAGATTTATTACATTTACAACTTTTAAGTAAATTTGGTAGTATATGCATGCTAATCAGATCTTATATGATCATATTTGACCTTATGTACCAATATACTTCTTTGATAGTGAATAAGATTTGAGTTTGTTGCTTCAAAATTAATTTCTTCTCAGTATCAAAGCTCTAGTAGATCTTCTTTGACTAGATCTAATTCAATTTGGTTGATTCTACTCAATAGTCATAAGAAGCGACCCCTAGAGCAAACTTGAATTTGGTCCCTATGTTAAGGACAACACCCCTCCTAATTCTCAATTTACCACACGTTGCAAATCACAAAACACAAGCACAACCATCCACAAATTTGATTTCAATACGCAAAGCCAGTGATTCACGGTTGGCAAAGTTCGGTTATCTTACAAGCACCACAAAGGCACTAAAGGCTACAATAGCCAAATTCATTCCATGGGAAGCCGAAAACTCCTCAGTAATGACTAATGTCATGGCTTATAAACTCCATGGAACTTAAGCTAATAGTGACAACACAAGGAAATTTGAGTGTTATAGAGTATTTTACCACTCTAATGGAGTTGAGGCGATACAAGGAAATTTTAACTCTTAATGGAGATGGACCTACTTTATGATATGGATTGGAAATGTGTGGAAGATAGCCTCAAATATAGTAAGGTGTTGGAAAAGATTGAATCTTTAACTTCTTACAAGGAATAAATTCTGACCTAAATGAAGTCCAAGGTTGGTTGTTGGGAAAGCAAATACTGCCAAGTCTTGAGGAGGCTTTCATTGAGGTGAGAAGAGAGGAGAGCAAAAGATGTGTGATGGTGTCCAACACATCTCAAGAACAGAGCAATCTTACATCAACCTTGGCTATGAAGACTGCATAAGAGACAAGTAACAAAGAGAAGCAGTGATTTGATCACTGTAAGAGACCCAATTATACAAAAAATACCTGTTGGAAGTTACATGGATGACCAGATCAACTGGTAAACAAACGGCAGAAAGGAAATCAAAGCTAAAAGAACGCCCAGACTGCAGAAGTATGTTCACGTGTTGTTACTAGCTCAACCACTACACTCACCATGAAACTGATTTCTTTGCTCCAACGAACTCTAGGACAAGTCAATTAAGTCCTACTAAGAGTAAGATGACTGAAACATCTTCGGTTGCCTTTGCTCAAAAAGGTAGCTTCTTAAATTCTTGTCAAGAATTTGAAAGAGAAAGTTGGACTATTGATACTAGGGCTTCAGATCATGTGTAATTCTTCATATTTATTTGAGTCTCTCCAACCATATGATAGTTTGTACAAAATTTCAGCAGCTAATGGCAAGTTTTGTAGCCAAAGGGAAATGGACTATGTATTTGGCTAATCTAAAATTATCTAATACACTGTTTGTTCCTAATCCGCCCTATAACTTATTGTCTTGGAGTAAACTAGCTAAAGATGTGGACTGCCTAGAGAGCTTTTCTTCAACTTATTGTGTTTTGCAAGGCTGGTCTTTGGGGAAGATGATAGGCAATGCTGAAGGACACAACAGCGTATACTATCTTAGAATGAGTCCTAGGTCAAGAGTTGAGGACAAGTCAAAGTCTTTAGTTTCTATTTCTAGTAATCAGATGCCATGCTATGCCATAAGCGTCTTGGTCATCCTAGCTTTCAATAGATGAGTTGTTTATATTTGAATTTATCTAGAAATAAAAAGTTTAGTGATCGAGCATAAAGCTTGAATTATGTCAATATTATCAAAGAATTCCTCTCACTTTCAACCTTATGAACCACCTAGACCATTTTATTTGATCATAGTAATATTTAGGGGCTTTCATGTGTCCCAACATACAATTGACATAAACAGTTAACAACTTTCATCGATGATCATTCTCGTCTATATCCGGTGTTCTTACTTTTATTAATTAAGAAAAATGATATTTGCCATATTTTCTAACAATTACACAAATTCATTTCAAACATATTTCAAGAAAATATTCAAATCCTTTACACCAATAATGGAAAAGATCATTTCTCAAATGCATTTATTTTTAGCAAATATCTTAAAGAAGTTGGTGTATTGCATTAAAGCTCTTGGGCTTAGATTCCTCAACAAAATAGGGTTGCATGGTGTAAGAACAGACATTTACTTAAAATCACTAAATCCCTGATGTTTGTTGCTTCAGCTCCAAATTATTTCGTGGGGAGAAGCTGTCCTTATAGCAACTTATCTTATTAATCGAGTTCTATTAAAGGCTCTTAATTTTAGAACACAATAGATGTACTTGAATCTTATCTTATGTCACATTTGCTTATTTCTTTAACTCGTAAGTCTTTGGTTTCCCTATATTTATTCTAAACAACACACCTAATAGGCATAAACTTGAAACTAAGGTTATCAAATGTGCGTTTAATGGTTATTCTTCATCATAGAAGCTAACAACTGCTTCCATCCTTCTCTTAGGAGAGTTTTTGTCACCATGGATATTTTGAGTCTTGAAAATCAAGCATACTCTGAGTGCCATGTCTAGGGGAAAGTCTGAGTCGCATAATATTCAAGATGGGCAATTCCTCAATCAAGATTATCAGCCTAATCTCTTGTCGAATGTTTTGACAACTCGAAATCCTCTTATTCTAGTTCAGCAACACCTCAATCCAGTATGCCTATTACTGTCAATACAGTCCATCGATTTGAGTTTAATAATCCTTCTATACCTCCGATCAACTGACCTCCCATGGCTCCTCTTCAGTCTGAAAATCTTATGCATAAACCAACTTCAGTTTTGCTCCAAATTTTAGGAATATTTTAGAGCAACCTAAAATTAAAGTGTATATAAAAAGGCCTAAATCCCTTTTGCAAGATTATGCATCTATCCTAGAGAAATCAGTCCAAATAGCCGACCATGTTGAGTCACAAACCACCGCTAAGGATGGTGGAAATATAGATTTGCTAATAGCTTTGAGGAAAGAAAGAAGGGTACATACCAAGTATCCTACTGTGAATTATTAGACTTAAGATTATCACTAAGCACAGGACATGCCTTACCCAAAAAAAAAAAAAAAATGCTTCACTAAGGTGGATGGGGAGGAAATTCAAAGGAATATGCAAGATGCAATGGGAAGAACAAACTAGAGAGAAGCTGTTTTAGAAGAAATGAGAGCCCTCTATCAAAATAATACTTAGGAAGTTGTAGACTTACCTATAGGTAAGAAAGCAAGCAAGAGTAAATGGGTATTTAGGACAAAAAATAAACCTAATGGAAGTAGAGATATGAAGCTCACTTAGTTGCCAAAGGCTATACCCAAATATATGGTATCAACTATGAAGAGACATTTGATCTAGCAACAAAACTAAACACTAATGGAGTTATATTTTCTCTTGCAACTAACTTAGGTTTGCTACTTTATCAACTAGATGTAAAGAATGTCTTACTAAATGAAGATCTCAAGGAAGAAATTTATATACAAATGCCTCCGGGCTTGCTTTAGAACAAGGGGCTAGACAAGGATGTAAGCCGAAAAAATAAAAAGAAAAAACCTTGAGGCTTAAAAGAAGTCACATAATGCTTCTTTCACTAAATTCAAAGACACACTTACTCATCTTGGATACAGAGAAAATCAGGTAGAACATACTTTGTTTGTAAACTAGGAGTAGATGGATTAATTTCTAATTGTATATGTAGATGATATTGTCACTGGTGATAATATGAATAAGAATGCTCAATTGAAATGAAAAATCAAAGAAGAGTTCGAGACTAAGGAACTTGGGGATTTAAAGTTTTTCCTAAGAATGGAAGTAGCCAAGGTAAGTGAGGAATCTTCATCACTCAAAGGAAATATATCTTAGACCTACTTATGGAGACTGGAAATCCGGGTTGCAAAATTATGAGTACTCCTTTACCACAAAATTGGAAGAATTTTTTGTTGTGCTAAAGAAAATCACATTCCCATGGATAGACTAATAGGAAGATTGATATATTTGTCACTTACCTGACCTCATTTAGCCTATTCTATCAGTTACATAAGTCAAGAAATGCATGCCCCTATTAAACACCGTATGGGAGGAGTAAATCAAATTCGAAGGTATATCAAGAAAACTCCTAGTAAGGGTTTACTCATCAAAAAGACAGGTGTTAAATATATAGAGGCATCTGGGGATGCTGACTAGGAAGGTGATATGTCTAACTACAAATCAATATCAAGCTACTGCACAAAACTATGGGGTAATCTTGTAATTTAAAAGTAAAAAATAGTCATTTGTTGCCAGGAGTAGTGCTGAAGTTAAGTATAGAGCTAATGCTCAAGGGATTTGTGAGGTGATTTGGTTATAGAGATTACTACAAGATCTAAATATTATGTTTGAAGACACATTAGTATTCAGTGATGGTAAATCTACACTAAGTATTGCTGAAAATCCAAATCAACATGAGCAGTAGAAAAGTGTTCAGTTGGATTGTCGTTTCATTAAGTTAGAAATTAAAGATGGTGTAATTCAATTACAGCATATCTCTACAAAGAATGAAGTGGCAGATATCTTTACCAAGTCATTGTCTAAGCAGCGGCTTTTAGAAATTTCAAGCAAATAGGGAATAACAGTTATCACTTCCTCAACTTGAGGTGGAGTGAAAAATATAGATATTCATTATATCTTCTTTGATATTTTATTTTATCTTGATTTAGAATATGTTTTAGATTTGTTTTTCACTTCCTGCTGATACTGTAAAATAGAGGTTGGTTTCATATCAAATTTATTAGATTTACAAGATTTAAGTAGATTGGTCATATATCCATAATGGTCAAATCTTGTATGATTGAATTTGACCCTATGTTTTTATACTTCCTTCAAGAGCAAATAAGATTTGACTTTATTGCTTCAAAATTAATTTCTTCAGTTTCTATAACTCTTCAACTTCATATTGTTATTTTCATAGTCCATCGGTATTTAACAGGAAACCAGATGTAATTTCCTAAAACTAACAAGAGATGTAGTTACTCACTCGCAAATCAGTCCTTGCAGAAAAGCTGTCTGTTTCAGTGCGAGGATAGCTTATAAAACCTGCTTGGTACAGCTCCTCTGCAACCTGTAAGAGTTGCAAGCCAAAAAGTGAGTGAACCAGAAAATAAACGCTGAATGTATATTCCTGTTTAAGTTATGTAAATGGCTTTCTTGAAGCTTCAGAAAGAAACCAAGAGAAATATATATGTACATATAGGTGATACAAATCTTACTAATGTTCATCTTCAATTGAACCAGCTACAATCAAGTGAATCTTTTACATAAACCAATAAAAAATTGTCTCAAAAAGGAGCCCAATTAGAACTAGAAATATCAATTTGTGACAAGGAGGTAAAGATAACATGCACAAGATAAATTATTACTCCTCCAAGATTAAAGGTAGAGAAATCATAGACAACATTCTTATTTTGCAAAGAACTTATTAGAGGTAACCACATGAACAACAAGGATAAGAGATGCACTCTTAAAACAGACTTGATCAAAGTCTACAATATGGTTTCCTAGAGTTTCCTCCATAGTGTCTTGAAGCCACGAAGTTTCCCCCTCCTTTCATAGGCTAGGTAATGTCTTCCATGTCCCCAGATTCTCCATCGACAGAACATAGAGCCTACCAATTTCTTTCCAAGCTCAAGGTAACTTTGAAGGGCAACCTTATCTCAACCTATCTCTTTGCATTGATTATGAAGATCTCGTGCATTATGAGAAAGAGAGTCACATAATAAGAGAAATAATACAAAGAAAAGGGATAGCCCCAACAAAATAATCAAGGCACCCTCAAGAGTGACACAAATACATAACTTGTTCGTTTTCACCATGGGAAAATTTGAATTTATCTCGCTTGTGAAGGAGGCCTTTAATGTGTTCCATCTACTGGAAACTGATGTAACTGCACTCTATCCAATATAGGCAATGAAGGTGAAGTACCCAGACAATACAAAGGTATGGCTCCAAAGTCTAAACTTCCCTTTTTTCTTACCCTGGTAATTAAAAAGCCTAAAATTTTATTAAAACACTATGTGCTTTCTGCTGGTTAGAAGTGCAATAATATTGATTATGGGAAGGGCAGAGAGGATAGGCCATTTATAATAATTTTCTTTGCAAAGTTGGAGTTGCCAACAATTGTCTACATATAATCAACTTGAACAGACAAAGAATAAACAATCACAACATTGAAAGCAATGTCAACAGTGGGCTCATCACCTTCATGGTGTGCTCAGAGCTCATATGGAAGTATCGAGAGGCACGTTTTTCAAGCTCAATTGTGCTTAAAGGATATGGAGGATATTTCAATTTCTCCTGCTGTCTAACTGCAGAGACCTGTGAAATAGATAAAGTTATTAATTTTATCAACTAAATGCCCATTAGCAGTTTTCTTCTATTTTCTTCAGTTATGGCTGTCCATGTAGCTCCAGAATACTTACAGTTGCAGATGGCTCCTGCACACACATCTCATATATTATGGCTGCACAAGTGTGGTCAAATAGGTGTCCACGCCTGTAAGGAAAACAAAGGACCAAAAAAGCTGTCAAAATGAAAAGGCACAAGTATATGCACAGTTCACCTCAACAAGTGAGTCAAAACATACATCCAGTTGAATGAAGCAATGCACTCTTCAGAATTGTGGGAACAGTTGATTGTCCAAAATTCCTCCGGTTCATGTGACTGTATTTCCCAGAATCGTTCCACAACAAAACCTAGTGTTGGAAACTGCAATAAGGAGCATATAGATTAACAGATCCATAACCAAACGATGAAGAACAATTAACTATAACCCAGTGTGCTCAAACAGTCAACATACTTGACAAGGACCATAACTTAAAACCAGGTTTCTGTCATCTGAACCGGAATCTATGAGGAAAGCATCTCTCAACAGCATTGTCTGAAATCTTGTAAATGAAGCACCAATGCGGAGGTCTATTTCCTGCACTGATGTAAACTTGTTATCGCTGCATCTGATGCAAAGCTATGTTGCCACTAGTTAGACAAGAAGAAATCAAAGCAAACACAAAAGGCAGGACAGGAGACTGCTTGACATGAGGCATGAAACTAAAGTTAAGCAACATAGATACTTACTTGTCTTGCATCAACAGCATCAGCAAAGCACTGATTCGGTTCTGCAAGATTCTGCACTGAATCATGAATTTCCCTAACATTTCATTTCACAATAGGACATGTTAACAAACCTCATATTAGAATGTCGAGTAGAAGAAGATTTTCCATGAAATGAACAAATAAAGCAAAACTAAAAGAACCTATCGATTAAGGCAGAGAAGCAAGCTCTTTTAATCGTAAGGTGAGGATTGACAGCAGTGCAAATGTCAACAACTTCAAATGCAATGTTTTCACCTTCCCTATCACAATCAAGCCATAGTACAAGCCACTGGCACTTCCTAGCTTCTTCTTTCAGTGTCCTCTTCAAGTCCATCTTATCCTGTCAGCTCATGAGGAAAACAAAGGAAAGAGCTCCCACTACCATGTTAGAAATCATTCATTGATGCAACATGCATACATGAACCAAACAACTCAACATAAGACACTTAACCAACAACAGAAATTGCGCAAGTACATTCTCACAACCACTAGGTCGATTTGCAATGTATTCAATCCAATTTAAGACCCAAATATTAAACACTCCATTAGTAGTGGAAGATCTCTTACAGATAAGTTCAGCAATCCCCTTTTACTATAATCTTTCCTTAAATCCTTGAGGCAAGGATTAACAGCACACATTCCACCAGATCCAATTCATATTCTCAAAACTCAAATCATAAATATATTACCTTTAAGTTTCAAGGAAATTAGCTTCATCATTCATTACATTTATGGGATAATGCTTTATTTTCAAATAAACTTTTCCATGGGATAACAATTTATTTGATACCTAATCTCAAATGCTTACAAGTTATGGTATACCAAAAAATTGAAAGAATTATAATAGAAAGGATCAACATTTAATTTAGGAAAAGTTTAACTAAAGGATCAACATTTCACAGATTAATTTAAACAATAGATTCATAATAGCTAATCCTTAACTCATTAATTTGCCCATGGTTTCTAATCTTGCTTTGCTTTGTTAATCATAAGATAAAAGCTAACTCAAAATGTAATCCCTGTGCCACACTAATACATGCTAGGCAACAAATTGGCCTTCCCATTGAATGCACCATAAACTTCCTTGATAGAGAGCATTTTGATTGGTTTCTACTTCCAAACAATTCTACCCCTTTGGTCTACTCTAGGGTTGATGTTACTATTGAAATCCTTTCTTAGAGTTCCATACTTCCCTACTAGCAAACCTAACTTCAACCATTTAGCATGGAGCAGAGGCCCTTTGGCCAACTTGAAGTGTAAATGGCTTTCTCTCCAATCTACTCCATCAAGGGGCCTAGATATGCCAATCATCACACCATAAGGATATCTTATTTCCAAACTAATTTCCCATCTCTAGAGGGTACTACTACAAGTCTAGCTTATAGAATATTTCTCTAAGACCAAAAAGCTTTAGCATGTGTCTTTATGAACCAAAAGTTAAGGCCTTTTAAGGTCACTAAATGCACACAACTAGGCCAAAAGTAGTCTTAGCTACATGAGCAAAGGTTTCAAATGCATTGGAGTTGTGCCACTTTGATCTAATCAAATAAGCCGAAAATACCCAAGCCTTCGTCTTTTCGTAGTCTGCAAACCTCTTCCCGAGTTAAATTTGCATTGGCCATATTTTCACCAATCCCATTCTAAAAGAAATTGTAACCAAAGGTAAGAAAGAAAATATTGCCACATATTTCATTAAGCAATTTAATACACATATATGACATAGGGTAATATAAAATAGGAAAGTAAATAAACAAAATAATCTACTTTCTATTTACAGCCTATAATACTACCTCTCAAGCTGAAACATACATATTAATTATGTTCAATTTGTTACAAAGATAATCAACCCAAGCTCCATTTAAAGCCACTATAAAAAGGTGTTTTACTTGTTCTCTAATCTTCACAAACCCTATGGAGATCAACCCTTATAGAATTTTTTCGTGAGCAAAATGGCAATACATCTCAATATGTTTAGTTCGTACATAGAATACGGGATTCAATGCAATGTAAAGAGCAGCTTAGTTATCACGCCACAAATTTGCAACTAGTGAAGGTTTCAAGCCTACTTCAGTTAAAGGCTAATGAATCCACATAACTTCACACGCTTACTATGCCATAACTCCATATTCCGCTTCAACACTCCATAATATGCTGCTTATTACTCTTCCATGAGATCAAATTTCCTCCAACAAAAACACAACTTCTAGAAGTAGATCTCTAGTCTTCTTTGGATCCTGCCCAATCAACATCTGAAGAACACCCAACATTAGTATGACCATGATTATTATACAAAATCTTACGCCCATGTGCTCCTTTTATATAGCACGAAATTTGCTTTACAGCCGCCTAATGATCAACTGTTGGAGAAGATATATATTGACTCACGACATGAAACTTTATAGCTGCCCAATAAGAGCCAAATCATGTCTTGTGCTTTTCTCATATCTTTTTACATCTACATGAAACTTTACAATGATTCTACATTTCATTATAAGCTTCTCCAACTAGTTTCATAAATAAACAATTGATAATCCAAGAAGAAGAATCCAACATCTATTGCTATACTGACTAAAAATTTTCAACTACCACTGCCACAGCCCCTTAAATCTTTATATTACTAAACCATAAGCATATCCATCTAGATGCATAAAGGAAGACCTTTTTCATAATCAAATTGTCAAAGCATATCCTGTAAATCGCTGCCTCCTAAAAAACATTCAGTCCTATGCCATAGTATATTCTGATTATATGTTCTCATTAGGTATGCATTCCTCAGCCCATGAGCAAAATCATTTCCTTCCCCCATATCTAATATCTGAAACTAAGTTGGTCAATGCCATGTCAATTCAAGATCATAGCTTAAAAGACAGAAAGCAAAGCATTTAAATGTATCAAATTACATGCCTCTGTCTGTTCACTAACTTCTTCACAGAAAACACAAACCTTCAGCATTTATGTCACTTTTTTATTTTCTCACAGAGAAATTGCAATATACCACCTTACAAAGAGAATAAATTTGCTGACATCTGGTAAACTTTCAAAACTGTAGAACCACCTCAATTTTATAATTTTACACTTAGATACATATTGCACCAGTGAAATACAGTATTTTGCACACATATTGAGTAGAGCAACAATCAAACCCATCTTATCTGTACAAGGAATTAACCCAAACCAAGTTATTTTAAAAAAGAAAGAACAAAAGAGAGAAAGAAAGGCAGAAGCTTACTAGACAATAGAAAATCCACGTCAACCGAGATGCCTCCAAGTTCTAAAGTCTACCATAAAACGAACCACATTTGACTCTAATGCTCTACTGAGACATGTCATTGCGTATGTGTGAAAAATAAATAATCTATTTGGTCCTCTAGGTCGAGATATATAATGAAGAAATCTCGGATAATCTATATTTTCATTAATTTATAGGATATCAACAACCTTAAAAATATTAACCACTCATTCCTATCTATTAAATTTACTTTATCGGTGAGGGTTCATATTTTATTACTAGTACTCTATCTCACTTGTGTGCTAACACTTCTGATTGGACATTAAATAGGGTGTTATATGACAGCACAGGGATTGGAAGGCACAACCGCTACCATGTTGATTTGAAAGCTTAAACTTATAGATATAGAATGGTGGGTTTGCATATTTATTGCTTAACAATATCAATCAAAAGCATTCCATGGATTTCCTTCACCACCTTTCGGCTCACTTACCGCGCACCAATCATCTTATGACACTGCAATTCTGGAAAATAATGACAGGCTTATAGACGAAATCTAAAAATCTTTTCCCCTTCCTAAAATTATACGAATCCACAAGCATGAACACCACTACAGTATTGAACAAAAACTCCACCATGTCTGTATCTACAAGCTTAATGAGACGAGTAAAATTCATACAGAGAAAATGAGTCTACGCGAAGGTGTTAGGTTTTAGTGTTGGACCTGTGGAACGAACTTGCGGACCGGCGCGTGGTAGAGATCGGCGGGGTCGCATGAGTGCCACTTCCGGAAGCGTTCGTCGAAATCAAGCTCCATGATATGTCCGGTGACGGAGGTGACGAGCATGTGACAGTTTTGCCCTCGGATATTGTAATTGAACTCAAAGATTTTGTTGTAACGTGACCGGCCGTCGCGAACTCGCATCCCGCTTCCATTTCGAGATAGGATGGTAGCCACTGACTTCGCAACCGACGGCTTCTCGGCTACGTTCAGGACGTTGATCGCTCGACCTCCTCCGCTGGACATTGGTAGCTGTGGCGGAATAACGGAGGAGAAGACGAGGATTCGGCTCGTGAAAGTGAAGGCGATGGAGGGAGGAAGGGAGGGCTAGAGAGAGAAAGACTCTGCGTGTTTTTTCCCGCCTTTTCTCTCTTCGTATGGCAGATACGTGGATTTACCAGAAAGGCCCTCTACTTGCAGACTGATTAACACTGGAGTGGAATCGTGCCGGTGCCGGTAAGTCCATCAGGTCATTGGGCGAGTTTTTTAAAAGGGTACCGTTATTTTAAAAAGCTCCACTAAGGACCGGTTTATTGAGAGGAAAGCGTTCCCATAAAAATAATTCAAGAAAAAAATGAAAGAAGATTATACGGTTTTATTTTAACGAAATCAATTTTGTTTATTATCTAATTATTTATTTTCATATTTTAAATTTAAGCTATTAAATTCATAATTTATTTAATAATCAAATCAAATGTAAGATAAATAGCAACACTAATATTATAAAAAAAAGATACGATCATAGGAAAATCCAAAAAAGAGTGACTTAGGTAAAAAAATATGATGCCTAGAGGATAGAGAATATGCATTTCTAAAATGCGTCTTCAACTTGGCTAAAAATAAGAAAAATGACATTTTTTAGAAAAATGTCTTTTATTAATACATTAATAGAGAAAGCGCTTTCCAAGCATGCATCTTCTTTTTTTGTTGAAGTTAAAGAAAAAGACGCATTTTAGATTTATGCCTTCTTTAACTTCAACAAAGAAGAATGCGCTTATCTTAAATGTATTTTCTTCTTTAACACCAACAAAAGAAGAAGGTGATTTTCCTAAAAGTGCCTTTTGTGTAAGTACCTACTATACAACAACCAACGGCTGCAATACACGTCCATATATACAAATGAGTTTAACCTAACAAAATTTAAGTAAAAACAAAATAACAAGAATTTAAACAATTACACTCTACTTTAATCTCAAATTAACAACTCCAAACTCTACTACATTTTGCCTAACTAATCACTTATCCTCTCAATAATCACCTATATATACATCCATAATAAGGCAACCAAAAAGTGGAAAGCAAATGTGCAAGTGTGACATAGCCAAAGCAAAGAAACATTAAGAAGCATTCATATGTACATAACCTAAAATATCAAGTTCGTAATTTATATAAAACAAAATAATATATAGTTTAGTCCCTTCTTCTCCCACTTTTAATGAATACACAAGTTATCCTATAAGCTAACCTTTACCTAGACCAACTTTCATTAACAATGGATAGAGCCCATAACTCTTGTGTCTAAATGTGCTCAAAGGTGACTCTAGAATCATAGATGAAGCAAGTGATGGGGCCTAGGAGGAACTCTCGCCTCAATAACTCACAGAATGCCTTCCTCTTTTTTGTGAAGTGAACAGTGTATATAATACCCTACAATTCAAACTAGCAATAGTTGAAACCTAATTAAAGCATAGGATAAACGAGCCCCACGAATCTAAATATTATAAGTATACTAGCTTATCAGTAATGTACAAAGTAAAAATGTTAACTAGTTCATACTTAAGGCCTTCATCTTAAAATTTAGGATCGACAAAAAAAAATAATTAATTAATAACCCCTAAGAGTAATATGAAACCTAAAAAAAAAAACACATAAAAAGTTAGAAAGGGTAGCTATATGAAATCAGACTATTTAAAAAGAAGAAGAAGAAGAAGAAGAGTCAAAATGCATTAGTTCTCTTGCCATAGACTTTAATTTATTGAGTTAAAACTTAATTATTCCGATACCATAAAATTCAATATGATGTATGCTAAGATATTGTATACATTGTTTAGAAGACATTAATAAATAAAGGTTTAAGAAAAAAAATATAATAACAACACTAAGAGAGACATATAAATTAGACCTACCAATTATCACTTTCTGATTCAATTACGTATGATAGTATGCTTTGAGTGTATACAAGTTGAATAAACTTATAGATAAAATTAAATTCTTTCAAAATATCCAAAGGTACTTAGGATAAATACAATATTTTTCAACATTTGTCCCACAGCCAATCTTATCTATTTATTCTTACCGAATACATAAATTAAGCCTTAAAGAAACCATCCTCCTCATAACTACGTGTAGGATTAATAGGTACTCCCACTTCGATAATTATCCTCTAGTATTTATTAAATTACAAACTTATTGTGCAAGAAAAACAACAAGAAAAAAGAAAATCATAAAAAATATATATCAATAAATAAAACTTATACAAATCGCTTAGAGTTGGCAGTGACACAAGTTGTATCAGTATATAAATATATGGCAATCGATCATATGCAAAGAGAATATTAAACATATACCTATTAAAAGTTGAAGTAAAGAGATAGAGAGAGGCCGTGAGAATTGGAAAAGGGATACGAAAAAAAAAAAGATAATAATGGAACAACAAATGTACAAGGAGCTTACTAAAGAAATATTTGAAGAAAAGAAATATGGTTTTGGAGTTCCCAATAATAATGCCAGGTAACCTCCTCTACTAAATCATGTGTCTTATGTTACTATTATTCATCTATTTATGTGTATACTTCAATAGTTGTACAGGTATTAGTAGTAATAAGAACAACCCTTGCATATTTTAACAATAGCTAGTTTTTCTTTTAATAAGACTAGTAACTAAAGTTTCCCGTAAAATTTAAAGCTAATAAAAATGTTAGAAATCCAATTCAACGAATTATTATTTCACTAAAAGTTCAACGAAGTAGTCTAGTTAACTTCTATTCTTATTAACACGTTAATCTAGGTTCTATCTTCATATCGACTTACGTTTATATAAATGATATGCTACTGTCAACAACTAAAAATTTAAATTTTAAATATAACAAAGCCTTAAAAAAATAATAAATAATTGGCCTATAAAGTTGATAAATATGGAATGACAACCAAAGTATATATGTTTATCACTAAAGATACATAGTATGTAATATATATATATATAAATAACTTTAAAACCAATATGGTTCCTAATCCAAAATTACTATATAACCTTAATGAAATCCTTAAAAGAGGTAAAAGAAAAATAAAGAATTAATAACAATCAATGATTTACAAAAAGAAATCAACATTCAAAAACAAGAAATAAAAGAATTAAAACTTATACAAATAAAATTTCAAAAAAAATTACTTGAATTGAAACAAAAAATAATCCAAGAAAATTAATCTGAAACATCATCTATATATATTATTATGAAATTAGTATAATCATTAAAGATTTATTCATTATCTTCTGAAATTCAGAATGAGCATTTTTTAATCCGAATGGCATTACATTCCACTCAAATTGACCAAAAGGAATTGTGAAGGCGGTTTTATACCTATCACTTTCCTTGATCTAGATCTGCCAAAATCTAGATTTCATATCAAATTTTGAAAATATTCTGGCATTATTTAATCTATTGAGTAAATCTTTTTTATTGGGGATTAGATATCTTATCCATTTTAGAGCAGAATTAAGAGGTTTATAATTGATTACTAATCTTGGAACACCTCTTTCTATTTCTGTATTTTTATTGACATAAAAAGCAGAACAACTCCATGGGGATCTACTTTTTCTAATTAATTTTTTATTGAGCAAATCATTTATTTCATTTTTACAATGATTTAAGACTTTACTATTCATTTGTGATGGTCTAGTCTTTGTTGGAATATTTTTTTCATTAAAATTACCTTCATATGGAAGATCTACAATATGTGATTTTCGATTCCAAAATGTATTTAGTATTATAGAACAAATTGAATTTTTTATTTCTGATTCTAATTGAGAAATTTTTAATCTTAAATTTTTATTGTTAAGTTGATCTTCAATTCTTTTGAACTCAAGATTATTTTTTAAATACATCAAATGATTTTCTTTGCATTGTATTAAATAATTTAATTCATCATTATTCAATTGATTTATATATTTGGTTTATGGCTTTGTAATGAACTTAAACACATTAATGATTAAAATACTTATCAGCTAAGTAAAACATATCTTCAAGTAAAGAATAAGCCTAAACTATATAAAACAAAAATTCTATTGCGTCTTCTAAATATTTGTTATATTCAATTAAATCTTCTCCGTTATTATCCTTTGTATTTTGAGACATTAAATGAAACAAAATTTGATTTTATTAATGATCAAGAACATTGATTACACCGAAAGCAAGCCAAAGATAATTCTTATGAAAATATTCTAGCCAAACTATAGCACTAAACAGATATTGTAATGCTTCAAACAAAGCAAGTGTTTGTAGAATAAATTCATTATCAATTCCGATCGATATATTTATTATCCATTTTCTTGTTGTTATTTGAACAAGATACATTAAATAATCATTGTTCCCATTTGGTGAATTTTCTTCTTCTCCATCTGAAGTTTCGGATTTATTTTCTTGGATTATTTTTTGTTTCAATTTAAGTAATTCTTTTTGAAATTTTATTTGTATCAGTTTTAATTCTTTTATTTCTTGTTTTTGAATGTTGATTTCTTTTTGTAAATCACTGATTGTTATTAATTCTTTATTTTTTCTTTTACCTCTTTCAAGGATTTCATTAAGGTTATATGGTAATTTTGGATTAGGAACCGTATTGGTTTTAAAGTTATTAATATATTCAAAATTTTCATTATCATCAAACATTTGATCGATTTTTTTAAGAATTGCTTTTTCAGTATTAGTTAATACATTAATTTCTTCTTTTTCTTCATCTGATGAAATGAAGTCCATGTCATTAACTTGGATTCCATTATCACAATCATTTTCTAATGAAAATGATTCATTTTCGCAAAATATTTGTAAGATATTTTCTAATGTTTATTCATCTAAATCTAATTCATTAAGTATATTATTTATTTTACAAAAATTTGTTGTATGACCAATTTTTTTACATTTATAACACCTTAGTTGTTTATATGACCTCTTTTTATATTTTTTATTTTCAGGTTTTTGTTTACTTTCAAATTTTTTAAATGAATTTTTCTTAAAGTTTCTTCGAGGTTTTTTATTTGTACATTCAGGACAATTTTGTGAAGTATTAGAGGATTTTTTATTAACAAAAGAGGAATCATATTGAGCACAAAAATCACCTAGACTCTGGTGTTTTAAGCGCCGTTCATTTTTCAATTGTTTTTATAACCTTATTGTATTACACAAATTGGTTCCAATTTTATTAACATATGATAGAATTCTCAGTATGACAAATTATCATAAGGAATTTCACTATTGTTTTCTTCTCTTAGTAATTTTCTAATTTGCTCACCTATTAATTTTGGTAAACCAGCTAAAAATTTTTCTTTCCAAAAAGGTTGATTGCAATCATTTCTGAGAAAGACTCTTTGAAAGAAAATATCCTTATATTGTCTAAATTCTCCAAGTGATTTGCACTTCATATTAGATAACAAATCTAGAGTTTTGTCCCTAATATGAGAAGGGTCTCCTATGAAATGTTGACTTATTAAAAATATCAAAGTATTGACTATATCTTGAATTGGTTCATTATTATCATCTAATATTCTCTTATTATTTTCATCTATTTTGCATGAAGTGAGGATATTTATTCTTTGTTCTCAGTGAGATAGTTATCCCACCAATCTTTCAATTGTCCTGTGAAACCAGAAATTAAAGGGAGTGCTACTTGATAATCAGTAATATTTGGAACAGTTTTATTAGTATTTGAGAACATTATCATTTGATTGAAAACATTGAGGATTTTTTGTTCTGAATATCCATCTATATTCCATTCATACGTGGATCCCGTAGAGTATTTTTTTTTATAATTGTCATTTTTTTCTTCAATTAATATATCGGGAGGTGTTGCTCTTTGGTAATACAATTTTTGAGGTTCTTTCCAATTTATTTTATTAACTTCTTCATTATTAATATTATCATTTAAAGAAATATTAGACATTGTTTCGTTTATCGATTCATTATCTGTTTCATCTAAAGCATTAATTTTCTCTGAGGGTGTATCTTTAATAACAATACCTTTTCTTATAATGGTTGGAGTATCCATATTTAAAAAATTTATTGGTTTTGATGAGAAAGTTTCTTCTTTTATTGTTTTGTTTTTTAGTATTCTTTTTCTATCTTCTAAAGCTTTTAAAAATTCATTACTGGGATTTTTAGGCATTTTAAAAGGTTTGAATAAGGGTGTATTTTTATTAGTTTTATTATTTAAAGTTTTTTCACTTATTTTATTGATTTCAATATTAATTGTATCTTCCATTCTATTTAATTATCCTCCTATGGTATATAAATGCTGATTAGTATAATTATTTTGATTTATTATTTTCTTTATTCCTGATCCTTCTTCTTCTGTAGCATTTTTAAAGGGAGTAAGAGTTATTTCTGTATTTTTGTAAACCATTTTTATATTACTTAATGGTGGATGATATGATTCTATAATTTGTCCATCACTTAGTTTCCATTTAAAACAATTATTAATTACATTGATAATTTTCAAACCATTTAAAAAAATATATCTGAGCACCAATCTCATTCATGAAATTATAATATTCATTTTTTATTTCCATTTTTATATGGCTAAATATTTCAAAATACCATTTTCTAATTTTCTCATTTTTTTGAGAATTGAATTCATTATTTAAAAGTGATTTATTTGGTACAAAAGGTTTTTATATGACATTTAATTCTGGATCACCTACTTTTGATAATGAATGAAATCTTTAATGATTATACTAATTTCATAATAATATATATAGACGATGTTTTAATATTTTTCATCCAATATAGATTAACACTTTAAACATATAAAGATCTTCATGAATGTAATAAAAAATAATGGCTTGGTATTTTCCCTATCAAAGATTATTCTTTTTCAAACTAAAATTAGATTTTTAGGTTTTAATATTCACAATGGAACAATAATTCCTATACAAAGGTCAATAGAATTCACTGGAAAATTCTCTAATGAAATCAAAGACAAAAATCAACTCCAAAGATTTTTAGGTAGTTTAAATTATGTTACAGATTTTTTCCCAGATTTTAACATAATATGTAAACCATTATATCAGAGACTAAAGAAAAATCCACCTCCATGGTCAAATGAACATACAGATATAATAAAACTAATCAAACAAAAAATTAAAGAAATTCCTTGTTTACACATTACAGATCCCTCATTACCAAAAATAGTGGAAACTGATGCTTCTGATTTAAGATTCGGAGAAATTCTAAAACAAAAGCAAAGTAATAAAGAATATGTTGTTCAATTTGTATAAAAAAGTTGGAATAATTGTCAATCTAATTATTCTACAATCAAGAAAGAAATTCTAGCCATTGTCTTAACAATTTCTAAAATTTCTTTTGCGAATTGATTATAAAGCGGCTAAAAATGTTTTATTAGAAGATGTTCAAAATATTGCATCAAAACAAATTTTTGCCAGATGGCAATCCATTCTTTCTATATTTGATTTTGAAATAGAGCATATTAATGGATCATCAAATTCTCTTCTTGATTTTCTTACTCGTAAATTTTTGCAGGGAGATGCCTCCCAAAAAAGAGAAGGATAAAGGAAAAGAAAAAATTTCCTCAACTTCCAATAAAGGACTAACCAATATTAAATTATGGTTAGATGTATGCAAATCATCTAACACCACATTAACAATCAAAGAAGAATCCTCTTCAAAGACCTCAAAACCTATGTCTTCAAATAATCAATCTATCTCCGATATTCAAACCAATGAAGCTCTTGCAAAATTAATCAATATGGATCCAGCTCCTGGGTTGCTTAAGGCAATCTCAATGGTCTTACAATCAGAAAATAAAGTCCTAATGTTACCAAAAATTCCTCAACCAATAGAAAGTCAAAGGAAAAATTAGAATTTTCAGCTCATTGAGGTATCAACTCCAATACCTTTTGGATCAATACCTACAAATCAAAGATCAAAATTTTTTATAAAACCTATTTCTAGATATGTTTTCTCTGTAGAAGAAGGCCTATCAGAAAAGGATCCCTTTGAATTTGCAAAGAAAATATTTACAAAAGATTTTTACTATGTACCATATGATCCTTATAAAACAATCGAGTTTTATGAAAAAATCTTGGTTGAAACTGGATCAATCAGATTCAAACATTTTGAAAAGGAAGGAATGATTGGCTATTTTACAACTAGAATACTGAAAGTAATCAGCTTAAAAGAATGACGAGTTCATCCAATCACTCCAACAAAACTCAATATAGAACCATTTTCCGCATAACCAAGTTATCGAGCTACTTATAATTATTATGATTATAAGCAAGCATGGTGGAATGTGTTCTGTCAAATGAATCCAAAAAGATTACATACTTGGTTAATATTTTTTTATAATTGTTCTTCTTTCAATCTTCTTAATTGGTTTACTCACTGGTGGGAACAATTTGGTGCAACCTCAGAAATCATTCATGAAAATGCCAAAGATGGATTCAATGCTTTTCTAAATAATTATAATCCTACATCTCATGAAAAAAAATTTTCCAAAGGAAATGTTATATTTTTTTCACATTGGAATATCTTGGGTCATGGCTTAGTGGTTTGATTACAAGCCAGATCGAACATCAAATACAATCAATTTGGTCAGAATGTATAAAGTCAAATGGTGAGACAGCTTTAAAATGTGGAATAAGTGTGAAAAAGATTCAATTCTAAATTGGATCAAGACTAATTCTACGAATCCACCATCCAGAATTTCGACTCCATAATATCATAACAGAGGGTTTTTGATTTCATCACTCGCAAGTGCAGCTTCTCCAAAGCAAATGAAGTAAATTCTAGAAAGAGCATTGGCAAATATCAATGAATCAGCACAAGAATCAAGTTCAGAATCAGACTCAACATCTTACTACAGCAGAAATACCAATGAAGATGACTGCTGTGGAATAGATTTAGGAGATCCGTAAATATTGTATCATTTTGCATTGTAAAACTAGAAATACGGTATTTTACACATGTACCATAGTGTACAATACAATCAACCAATTAATCAAAATCAATCTGCCACAATACCACTATTTCTACAGTGTCTTGTCTGCCATAATACCACTGTTTCTACAGTACCCTGTCTGCCACAATAATTCAATACTTTCATTATAAATACAACTTCTAGGAATTAAAGGAGGCATCCGAAAACAAACCAAAAACCTCTCCCATTCTCTCTCTTCCATCCCTTCTATCTTCTATTCTCTCTCTCATCTCATCTCTTCTCTTTCACTCTTTATTTCCTCTTCTCCCTCTCCTCTTGAACCTGCAACAATCATCCAAATATCTCCCGAAGCATAATTATTTGCTTCTCTCTCAACAATCATCCAAATATTTCCTGAAGCATAATTGTTTGCTTCTTTCTATTTCTGAGGTAGAACAATTTTACCTCTTAATATTTACCTCTCAATATCCATTTATGCTCTTGTATTCTGTATTTTGTAAAAATTAGTTTTAATCAATAAAATTTCTATTTAATTCTTCTTTTACATTACATCTCGTGTGGGGAATCTCCAATTAAATTGGGTGTAATTCCACGAGATTTTATCTATCTATTATCATATCAAAACTCCACAATCGGCTGAAATTACCGCCTTTTGGAGGTCTCATATTTGCATAAAATCCCACTAGACTTGGCACTGCCGCCTGTGGTGGTTTTAATTATATTTTGTATGCATATTTATGTCACAAGTTATTACTAATATTCATATTTATAATTATCTGGATAGTGCAATAGAATTTCTTGAATGGTATTATACTAATATAATTAATAGCAATTGGTACTAATAAAATGTTTTATTCTGTAGATGTCTAAACAATATAATCCGCAAAATTAGGATGAAGAAGCTGAAGCATTACAATATCTGTTTAGTGCTATAGTTTGGCTAGAACATTTTCATAAGAATTATCTTTGGCTTGCTTTTAGTGTAATCAATATTCTTGATCATTAATAAAATCAAATTTTGTTTCATTTAATGTCTCAAAATACAAAGGATAATAACGAAGAAGATTTAATTGAATATAACCAATATTTAGAAGATATAGTAGAATTTTTGTTTTATATAGTTCGGGCTTATTCTTTACTTGGAGATAGGTTTTACTTAGCTGATAGGTATTTTAATCATTAATTTATAACAATCATTGTAAAGTCTTCCTAGGTTGCCTTTGGTGTATATATATATATATACACATTTTTTTTTTTTTTTTTTTATATATATATACATGTATATTAATACAAACCCTTAAAAATAAGATTAATAATCTAATTACTATTAAACTTAAAATACTTAACTAATGAAAATAATTTTTTGCTAAGTTAGGCCTTAATTTTAAACATGACACGTTGGGAGCTATGGGTGCTTATAGGATATCTTTAAAGTAAGCAATTGATACCTAATTTACGAATGTCTTTCACTTATTGGATCATTAAAGTAGCATGATCTCATAAAAAGAAAAGAGAAGAAAAAAAAAAAAAGAGGGTTTAAAAAAAAGTAGTAGACACATTTAGTGAAAATATAAAAAAAAAAACATATGAAGCAAATTATATTGCATATTCTTGGAAATCGGCAAAGGATATCACATCAAGCATTTGAAATGTAAGTTTATGGACTTTAATTTGAATAATAGGTAATTTGTAGTGAGTTATGGGTATAAATATAACTTTTTAAAGTGAAAGTGATTTTGTTTAGTAATGTTGAATTGCAAGGACAACATTATAGTAATTTTAATTCCATGAAGCTAATTATTGCAATATACCTAATTATTATACAAATAGCATGAAGATGACATAAATTGTTAATAGTTCAATCTTATATGGTATATATTACCATATATCTGTTTATTATATACTACTAAAGATAAAGTATAATTTTATAGTTGTTTTTACCTATACATTAATAGACCTGTAGTAACCTTATAAGGCATAGGTAAACCATACATGTGATTACTATTAGGTATATAACTACAATATATGAGTGTAACTATTTATAGCATACTGTAATATAAAACTATGTATATGTACATACATATTCGTGTATATATGTGTAATTAATCATATATTGTTATTATAATAAAAGAGAGAGTTTTACACATTACAACTACATAGAATATAAGCATTTCTTCCCTTTATAAACACATGGAATATATTTACAAACATTCAACAATGGAATTTGATTCACTCTGTTGAAATACGCATATATGGTTTACTTATGTAATATATCAATGATGATAACGATATAAAATATGGTTTTATAAGATAAATAAATCTTCAACATTTTATAAATTTCATGGAATTAAACTTAGGTTTTGATATGTAGGATTCCAATTGGAGAGGAGTTTGAAGTAGTGATCAATTAAGTATGCACTATTCCAGTTAAGTGGGATCGGTGTTTTACTGCATTTCGAAGTATTATTTTAGAATACTTTGAGGCTGTAGTATGTACTTACTTGAGATTATAGTTAGTTATTTGTGCATATGCGACGCATGTGTTTGAGATTCGGTTTGTTGTGGTGGGAGCTAAACTCCATGTTATGTTTGCTTTATGAATATTGCCCTATATAACTTGTTTGAGCTTATTTGATCACCCTAAAGACAAACTAACTCAAACTTGATTTAACATCCAACCGACATCCATCGTAACCCATTAAGGGTAACGACTAAAATTCTCAAGCCAAACACGAACTCCTTTCGATAAAGATAGCTGAAATAGTCTTTTTCTTACCTTAGTCGAATTAAGTGACAGGAGAAGATGTTGCGGTAAGGTTAGGAGCTGTGGTTCGAAAGTAGTCATAGGAGAAAGGTCTTCTCCATTGCACAAAGCTCGGTTTGGTTCCAATTTGTAAGTGCATGGCGTTAATCTCCTTAATTCGGATTAAAACGGGCACGATTTCTCTAATCTCATGATGGATCAAATAACGTCATGCGATGACATTTGCTTATATATGCATTTCATCTAACTAATTTAGTTGAAAACCCTGTTTATGATGTGCTAAATGCATACTTCTGTCTCTGTCCCATTTACTGAGTAAGTTATCACTCATTTCCTTATAATTTGTTTTGCAGGTTCATAATAGAACTACAGGTATTGCACCCAAAACCAAAACTTTAGCAAACAAGGCAAGGAATGAGGATTAAGAAGAATTCGGTTGAATGTCATTCTTATTATTAATTGTTTATAACTACTAAGGAAACTACCCGAGTCTTCTTAGGGGGCTTGTTAGTTTTCCATCTTTTGGTCTATATACCAAATAACATATACATGTGGGTTTTACCAATACTGTTCTAGAAGGTTAAACCTATAAGTTTGCTTTATTAATTATTTCAAAAGAATTCTTCAACGGGTTTATATCAAGTAGGTATCGAACTAGATGCTTCAAAGTAGTAAAGTGAAGTACGCCTGATATAAAGTAGGTTTATGATAGTAACTACAAGGTTAGTTTCTATCTTAGGATGATTCACATGAAAAGACTATTGTGATTTTACCTTTTTGAAGCATGACAATGTGAACATCGGATCTAGCTACATCTGTATAAGGGAGGTCACGAAGGAGCTTAATGGAGGGTTGACATATTCCCTATGTTAGGATACTGAATGGTTGATTGGGGGGGGGGGGGGGGGGTGCACATTGGATGGCCTTGCAATGTCAGGTTTTAGTCGACCTCGTCCTTGCTGGTGTGCAAAGGCCCCTCATCATTGTGTAGCTACCGCACCTAGGTAGATTTGGTGGGTCGTAGTATAGCTCGTTTGAGTTATGTGCTCTTATACTTGTACATCGACCAGATGGGGCAAGTACAGTGTAATCGAAGTATGGTCCTTCAACATTTGCATCCCTCGATCGACATGTACCTGAGCAGTGACGTAGTCATCTTAGTCCATTGATATCCAGATCTATTGGAACTCCTCCGCTTATAAAATGAAGGAGCATTAGCACAAGTTGATGTAAAACAACAAAACATGAATAATAAGTGACATATATATACTTACCAATGTATCGGTGCATAATAGTTCGGTACTGTTTCCTATAGTCACGCTTGACACCTCTAGGACCTTTTCTATGTAGTACATGAGCAATGATAGTCTAAATGTCAATATAGCTCGCATGGTAGCTGATTTAGTGAACGTCATTACAACCCCTCAAGTTGATGCAATATAGAAGCTACCTCATCCATGTCACAATTTGGAGGAACCCTCTACAAACCCCCAAATTGATGCACCACTTGCTCTATATGGTGTCGCTTAATAATATGGAAGCACATAAGGGGTACTTACGTTATCTACATATCTTTGCTATAGTTGCAATAGTCTAATATGATCTACAGGAGGTCATTTGTATAAGGATGCCAGACGACCTGCATAAATATGTAAGAAATGTCAAATATTGCACAATAGATATGGATTGAAAAAGTAGAAGCCATATTCATTTGTGCATACCCGATTCAGGTTCTATTGATCAAAGGCGTCTTCGTATACCCTCGTTGTATGCACAGGGTAATGTGTAGTATCCCACTCTATACTCCATCGAGCAACTAGAGGTTGGTTACTATCAACTATCATACCATATTGACTAAGGGGGCCAATATGTGGGAATCGATTCAAAGCCCAAACCTAAAGGAGGATGGCCACCCCTGCTATCTCATGCATTGTATCCCTAGAAGCTAAGTATAGCTGTTTGTACAACTAAGCGAGACATGTTGATCCCCAACTGTATTAGTCAGCTCATTCGAAGTCCTTTAGAAGCGAAAGGAAAATGAGATGTATCGTGTTCCCGAACTTGTTTATGGAGACATATCCTCCCAAAATCTGCAAGATGTATGCCCTAGTATGTCTCCTAACCTGCTCCTCATCAGCCTCATGCGGCAAGAACCTAAAATGCCTTTGCAACTAAGTTAATTTAATACATCCTCCCCAGTCCTCTTTACCTTTAGGCATGGCACTAAGATAAGCCATAGATGTCTAAGACTACGTATGATATGTGTTACCAGCAATTGGCAAGCCATCCATGTGAAGGCCGAACCAAACCTCAACATCTTACAGGATTATGGTGTATTCCTCCTAAGCCATGTGAAACGTGTGCGTCTCTCGTCTCCAGTGCTTAACGAGCACAGTGATCAAGTGTCGGTTGAGTTAGATATATGGAAAGCGACTTAGCCCTATAAATCCAACTTGCTTTATGTAGGGCTTCATACGAAGGTTTAACTCATTCTCATTCACATCTTGGGCGCAATGTAGCTTTCGCTCCCAGCGTTGTACTACAAGTGCCTCAATTAGCTGTAAAATACACCCACTACATGACATTATAAAGTAACAACAAAATTACTATAATAAGCAATCGTAAGGAGAAGCAGTTGTTAGTGGTTAATGTGTCTTGCCTAAACCCGTTGACACCCGTGCTTATCTTGTCTATTGAAAATCGATCCATCAATGGGCTTGGGCTCCATCTATCTTACAATATTTGAAACAGTAAAAAGTTAGACATTGGGATCATTAAGAGAAGCAATTAATAGCAGTAATAATTAAGCAATAACATGACATATATATCGATTTTATCATTAGTCGTTAAATTACCCTCTTGATTCCTATGTAGACATGTTCTTCTATTGTGTCATTTTCTTGTACAGAAGGTACATGTTGTTTCGTCTAGACGTCCTCTTACATCCATCCCCATGCAGAACCATTTTGTGTAGGGTTTGCCCTTCTTATGCTCGAGTGACAAATTTGGACAGACTTTCTATAGGTGTGGAATAACTAGCAATGCTGATAAGTCTTCGATTGGAAAGAAGTGTTCTTTATAACACTACGCCTGATGGATGGGTTTATACCATTCCCCGATCGAGTCCTTAACATCAAACTGCTTGAATCCAGCTACAGCTATTGCATGTGAGCAAAGGATCCTATATATCTGCCATTTATTGTAGGTATACATGCAACCATTGAAGTTAACCATTTGTATATGGCTATCTCCTTGCATCCTGTTGCCTATATACTTGCTACCAATCACAACCTCGTGTAACTTACTATATCTGTTGAACCACACCATACGGCGAGAACTAGCTCATTGCACTAACTCCTTCAACATATTTACAGTGTATTTTGTAAAGGGTTGATTTCCAACAACCCACTCTAGGACATTGTCGTATCTCTTGTCCAAGGACAGTCCATAGTTATAGAAGATCTTCCTCACTAGTACTATAACGGGTAACCTCTGGGCACTTTTTAAAACCCCATTATAAGCTTCCACAAGGTTCAATGTCACGTATCCAAATCGGTAGCCCCCATAATGGATAAGTGTCTATTGGTCCATTGGTAAAGGTTGGAACCAATCAAGAGCGTTTGGCTTCAGACTTAGGACCTTCTCCATGTACTTTTTAAACTTTCGAGGCTAAACTTTCATTGCACCTAACATAACCTACTTCTTGCATCGCTTGTTTTTGTGTACTTTGTTGAAATTACTCATAATGTGGTGTATATACCAACGCTAACTGCAAAGGGAGGTTTCCATCCATTTTCATCCCTTCCTAAAGTTGATTAAATACCCGTCCCTTTATTTGAAATAAGGCATATGGTCTCTTTGCCTTCTCTCTCACCAGAGACATGTTGTCTCAAATTCCTTATAAACCAACCCCATGCCTCCGCACTCTTGTCGCATACTAATGCAAAGGTAAGATAGACTATGTAGGTTGCACCATCTACAATGGTTACAATGAGTAGCTTGTAATAGTATTTTTTATAGAAAAATGTCCCATCGATAGCAACAACGGGCCCACAAAACTTCTACGCCTCTATACATTGGCTGAAAGATGACTAAACTCATTATAACTCTACTACCATTAGTTCCCTCGACCTACCTTGTAAACCCTACAAATCAAGCTTTCTAAGTATAGAATCAAACTCATGTACTATAAATGATTTCTTGAAATCAATAGAGCTAGTAAAATTTAAAAACCGATTAAAATTTCACTTCAAAACGTAAAACGAATATGAAAAACCTTAAATTATTAATCTAAACCCTAATCACATATGAAAACCTTCTATCTGTGTCTATATATGAGAAATCAAACCCGAACCTAATCAAAATCTTAAAACTAAAACTTTAAGCTTAAATAATGTGCTTATTCATTAGAATCACACTAAAACCCTAATTGAATGTAGACACTTAACAATATGCTAAATCAAATAAAATCATTAACTAATGATCAAAGATAACTTCTAATTGTTCATAAATGCTTACATACTAAATTGATTTATTAGAAACTATGATAATACATTATAAATACTATTAAACTTATAATTTTACAAATAAGCTAGTATTATATAAATTTAAGTGTTTAGTTAATATTAACACTACATATAGTCCATGTTAGTATTTTAAATGTCACTTTACATGATAGTTATACTGAGCATCATAATAAATGATATATATAGGATATAAATGCTTAGAGGAAGATCTTAATAACTATTTTTACTAATTATTTGATTTAATTTTATATTTCTCTTCATTTCCTTAATTTTTCCTAATTACTTTCAATTATATTATTATGTACACTAATTATATTTAAATTAAGAAAATTGACTAACCAAGTTAAAGTGTTAACTAAAGTCAACATGGGTTACTTTCACTCTAGAATTCTCTTTTCTTTTCCTTTGATTTTTTTTTTCCCCTTTTCTTTCTCCTTTTGTTGACATCCACTTATCCCATCTAGAACCCTCATCCCTTTATTTTTCTTACACATTTAGGAGACAATAAAACATACTTTTGTCCCCTTTTCCAAACCATGATCCCTCTTCTCCATTCCTTTTTCTTTAACCTTCTAATCTTACTTTGATATTTTCAATAACTCATCCACAAATTACATATTACAAGGAGAAAGAGATACAATTTCATTTGATTTTCTATTTTAACAAGTAATTAGTTATCTACCTTATATTGGTATAGAAATTTTGTGTAATATGTACATGTATGTTAATACAAATAGGACTCTTATATACATGCTCATAAGTATAGAAATACTTATATGTATATGAGTAGAATACCCATGTTCATAGGACTCATGAATACACATGAAGTGTGTATGTATAAACCTAGTAATATACATAGCATGAGTGTACATAACTTAAAATAATGAAAATACTAAGTATATATACATATAGTATACTAACTGAACCTATAACATGCATATATATGAATTATATGAAGAGTTTTTTTAAAGGTGTATGGGGACATACGAAAATATGTATAAAAATACTTATACAACCGTATGTATATATAGGTATATGTATAAGCATATGTATAAGTATATTAGAAGTATATATACACATAACATACGTATAGAGTGTATAAATACATAAGTATAAAGTAAATACATATGTAAGTTATAACATAACCAATTAATATAATAAAACATAATACAATATAATAAAGTAATAATATATATATATGTACATATATGGGTTAAAACCTCAATAGATCCATAATGCATATATTAATTTATATTAACCTTATATGTAACAATAATAACAATAATAGTAATAAAAGTTCAAATTATAAGAGCATAAAAAAATTTAGAAGTTAATTAGATTACATTAACAAAAAAGGAAACCCAAAATTTATAAATAAAAACATTTAAACTAAAATGACAAAATTTATAATACTTTAAGCGTATATCATAAAATGCAGGTTTTAACGTCTAAAATGAATCTCGTCATGTAAACGTACATCCAAAAATGATGAAAATCGACTATAAGTTTATAAATATTGAAGTTAAAATGAAAAAGTTATATATGATTTAAGATTTAAGGAAAACCCGAGCTCGTATAATGTTACTAATTTGAATATTATTACTTATACAATTAAATTGGATATTATTACATATAAGATAAAATAATGTTTCTTAATTTCATCAAATTTTATCCCTAAAGAAGTACATTTGAAATTAACGAGAACCTACTATAAGATTGTAAAAATACCAGCTAAAATGAAAATGTTTAAAAGTAATACAATACTTAAGTAGAACGAAAATTATAAGGTAGATAGTAAGCTAGTTAGGCCGTCTAGCATTATGTCTAGATACTCATTAGGTTATTTAATTTCTATTTATTAGGAAATATTGATCAAGAAGGTAAGCTGCTTGATGATTGTTAGGAGTCATATCAACTTTGGCTAAGTGAGTACTCCCAATGACTCTATACTTATGTTGTGCTTGTAGTTAGTACACTTAAATTGAATATTAATAACTTAATACATAGGGTTTCGGGATATGCATGTGCTTGATATTGATTGATTATTGTGAAAAATATTGTTAAACACAATAATTGAAGATTTGATTGTCACATGATTTGGATGGTTTACTGATATTGACTGATTGCCACATAATTTGATTTAATTATATTTAGCTTATCTTAAATTAAAAAGGGTCATGCATTAACCATACATTGCAATTCTTATTCCAGCCATCATTTCATGTAGAGGTAAAAAAAGGCCTTGCGAGGGTTGTTGATATACATTGAATTAAAGTGTTTAGTACGATGTCCTTATACAACATGACCTTACTCTAGCCTACGAGCTTACTAGGCACTGGAGACGCTAACCGTCTGATTGAGGGTTGAGTCTAAAGATCTCCACTATAGGGTATGAGTATGGACTACGAAGGTCGCCTCACCTCTAGACTTGAGATTTTGGTGAATTATTAGATTTCTTAAAAATGGAAATGTGTTTTGGGAAATACAAAATTTAAATTTATGGTTGAAAATCCAGGTGCGAGATCTCGGTTGTGATTGGTGCTGATATATCTCCAACCCTTACCTCGAAAGGCGATAAAAATCTGATGTCATATGCAGCATCGATCAACTGCATATATTATTTGGCATACTATGTGTACATGCATTCATATGGTTGTAATAATTTGTTTGATAACTTACTTGCCAGTATAGTATGAGAGATAACTCACTAAGCTCTTGTAGCTTACTCCCCAATAGTTTTTCTTTTGCGGGTTGATAAATAGTCGAACATAAGTTAAGAGCCGAGCGTTAAGTGCAAGTATTAGAATGCTTTAGAGGTTAGAATTAGAGAAAGATCGTATAGCTTAATTGAGACTTTAAATGTAACTACCACTTATATATTTAGATTTAGTAATTTCAATAACCTTGAATTTTAAGTTTATTTTATTCGATCATATCATTTGGTATGGGATACTGATTTTTTACAATTCTGAGAAACTGTAGAACATTAGATATTTATAGTTATTTATATTTTATAATATTTTAATTAATTAACAATTTAGAAACCTTAATAATAAATTATTTAAAGTCTTGCAATCTCTAACTTGCAAGGTGATTTTTGTATCATAGGTATATAAAGGCAATCCTATTAAGCCCCTTATAGGGTCTTGACATACTCCACATCTACTCAAGCTTTGTCTCGAGATTAATCATTTGTGTAGCATTGAGTAGTCTTAGAAGATTGTCGTACGATCTCTCCCAGTTGCCTTAAACTGCTTTAATAGCCTTTATCTTTCTAGAACATAATCGTCTGTTGCTAACTATATACCCGAATTGCCCCTTGATAATGCTATGTAATTGGGAAATTTTTGTATTGAGATATTCTCTACTAACATTCATAAACTCTCTTGATATTGTATTTAAATCTAGCTGCGGGTAGTCTTGAGTGATTAGTGGATCCATACAAGTATGAGGTCCAACTAGCCTTGTTATGACCCAGACATACTCCAACTTTTTCTTATATACCCTCAATCTCCACTTGCATCCGCCTTTATGCCTTGAACACATGACTGAATACTTGCTCTTTTTGGATTTCACTAATCTAAAGTCTACATGATGTTTGATGTAGTAGTGCTTCACAGCTCTTACCAGTTCTTTCTTCTCATTAAATCTCATACCTTTGTGTAGGTCTTCGCAGGCTTGCATGTTGTTGAACTCTTCGTTAACGCTCCTTTTGAATTGCACATAGCCATTGTCTTTACTCTTGTTGAAGAGCGGTATCGCATCCTGAATAGCAAATTCAATTTCAGCATATAGGAATGACCACCACCCATCACAAGAATAATTAGAGGTGGCAGAGGCATATCAATTTCAGCACCAACGTTGTATCTTCATCATCATCCTCTTCATCCATACTAGCTCATAATCATCATCGTCTTCATCATCTAACCTCCTATCGTTGAATCGCTTAGTCATGCAAAACTTCTTTCTCAAATACTGGTCCAACTACCTCATCAACTATAGTATCGTCATCCTATGCAAGGGTAGACATGGGTAATTGGTCATCTTCATATTCAACTGGCTGATTAAATTGAGTTAGAGGCATATTTGCCGCATTTACTATAGGGGCTCCTGCCAGTTCTATGATCCTCACATACAATTGGTAAATGTGAGTTTACCTAAATGGCTTAGCCATCTCAAATAAATTTTCCACATCATCATAATCTTTGATGGTAATTAAGGAGTAAGGTACAACTCTAGAATAAGCGTTGGGATTTCAATACAATAGCTCAACACTGCCTTCATTTGAATCAATCCCAATAACCCAACAAACCCTTTCCAACAATTCTAAGAAGTTTGCATTTATTCTTACTTTTAACATCTTCACCGAGTCACAATCATACTCTGGGCCCGAACTTTCACTCACAATATTTTCATTGACATAAACCATAAATTTCACTGTACCTATCATTTTCAACCTATCCACATCAACATGAGCATCTCAGTTAGCATACCATGGTCTGTGTACCGTGACTTTCTTATTCATGTAATTCTTACTCCTAACTCATACAAAATATATCTCCATTCTAAAATTTACATATTATTGACCTCCTATAATACGATCAAATGTTAACACCACATCGAGTATAATATGTGTCGTTGTATAATTAAAAAAAAAAAACTAGCTACGCATTTCAATGATATCTAATACATAGAAAAACAACTATAGCATGAGGAAATCACCCATTCACATGAATACACACTATATTATCCACTAACTCCATTGTAGCATTTCACTGAACACCTTACATACGATGTCTAACATGCTTAAATTTGAACTCCACAACAAGTAATACGTGTTCTAATTAATAATCTACGAACAAATCACCTAACTAAGCATTTCAAACATCATATTAACATACAACAACAACATCAAAACATGGATATCACAATTTCGATAAAAATAAAACCCTAACATTGATTTTATCTAATTTACATGCATGTAAATGATTTGTGTAAAAAAAAAGGTAATCAAGAAACAGAGTTATTTACCTTCGATTTTCAGTGACAAAATCGAGAAAAAAGAAGTTAGGAGTGTTGGATCAGAGGGGAAAGTTGATTTTTAGTCGAGAGAGATATTAGGGTGCTATATTTTATGTTTAGGTCGCATTCTATAAAAAAAATGCATGGAAATGACTTATAGTGCAATAAATGCGCTTTACAACAGCGCACCTTCTGTTTTATAAAAATAAAGAAGAAGGCACTCTATTGGAAGATGCCCTCTTCTTTATAAGGTTGAAGAGGAAGGGGCTTTTTGTAAAAGCGCCTTCCCTGCCCCTTAGGTGTAATATTTTTTACCTAAACCCTTTTTTTTGAATTTTTTTTCGAGGAGCGTATATACGTTCCCCAGTTTATTAAAAATAATTTATATGTAAGGTTTTTTCTTTATGATTATAATAGATGTCTGTATAGGTTTTTACAAAAATTACATCAATCAATTTTAAAAATATTTTCAAATTACATCAATTCCCTTAACTTGTTAATTGCATATTTACACCTTCATGATGTAACATTGAGCCACTAGAAAGTTTTAAAAATATATAGGCATCCTTAAATAAGTTTATAACTAGATAAATGTTTGCTAAAACTTTTTTAAAAAGGGAAAAGTACAAAAAAAAATTTAAACATTTCATGTTTTTATGAATTAGTCCTTAACCTTTCGTTTAGTCAACTTTAGTCTTCAATCTTTTCAAGTTATATTAAATAAGTCCTTCTATTATACTCTGTTAAATTTTTTGTTACTGTGAACACGTGTTAGTATATAATTGGTTTACATAAGTACAAAAAAATCCATAATTATTACCTATATATACAAATCCATCCCTAATCTTTTCATTTAGTTTATTTTAGTCCTCAACATGTCTACACATAACGAAATTTTTTTTATAAATTTGTTAAAATGTTGAGGACTAAATGAAAGGTTAAGTACCGATTCGTAAAAATGTAAAACATTAAGGACTTTTTTGTACTTTTCCATTTTTTTTAAAAAAAGCCTAATATAAGTTTGAAGGTATAAATGTATCATTAGAATTATTATATGCATTAATATAATTTCAAAAGTTTATAAGGATGTTGCATAACCATAATTTTTTGCATAATGCATACTTTATGTGGTTTTAGATAGGGAAATGTTTTATCATTAAGGACCCATATTTTAATTTTACAATAAAGTTGTACTTAGAGAAAGTGTTTTCATCTCAATGGTTTATATGTTCAAAGCATTCATAAAGAACGTATAATAATATCTCTATAATTTGACAAAAAATAAAATCAGGATCTTAAGCAAAATAATTTTCATGATATAACTATTGAAGCTGAAAATTGATCCATCTCTCTAATCATAGCAAAAACCAATAATAATCTTTAATAAAAATGGTTTCTCTTCCTTGATCCTTTTCACCCTTTATGTTACAAAACATTTATTGGATACCATTTTTTGTAACCTTAATGGGTACGAAGAGGATTTATTTATTATTACTATATATTTATGTATAATATAGCATATAAGGGTAAAATAGTATTTTTCCATGCACCAGGATTACATACCTATTTTACTGTATATATACATCATGTATCTATACTCTTTTGCAATGCAATACATTATCTTTTTCTCATACTTGTACATAGTATTAGAGCAGAATAAAACAAACCTAATTAAATTAATATTTTTTTTTCTCCCTTAATTATCTCTTTCCTTTTCAACTATCACTTTTTGTCCTTTCCGGTCATCACCTTTTTGATATAAACGACATACTGACCTATCCGATATAAACAACACACTTTTCCAATACATGCCATCACCTTTCCGTCCTTTCTAGCCATCACTTTTCTATCTTTAATTTTTTTTTTCCTTTTCTTCTTCAATATAACCAACACACTCATAACTCATCATGTCTACATAACCCATCAATTTCGACCTACCTGTTGTTGTTAACCCCACCAATGTTGCCTATTCCTCAATTGTGAACACCACCACATCTAACCATCTCACCACCACCTAAATCGCACCTACGTCAGTCCCCAACAACCCCTCATTATCCCTAACCCTTCTCCTTACTTGAATCAATTGTAAACCACACTACTATCCTCCGTTACCATCTCATCCTTTATACTCCCTCCACACCCATTCGACTCATCCCTAAGCATTGCTTTTGCCACCAATCTGCCTCTCTAACACCCTATCACCACAAACTTGCCTCTCTCCTGCTAGCCTTGTTACCCATCTACCCTCACCTTCTCTACTTCACTACCATCTATTCCAAGCTTACTTGCCTCTCTTCCCTTTACTATTTGACCCTAACTCTACTCGTTCTACTTCACCCCAATCAACCTTCCCTACTTTCTGCATTATCCCAATTTCACATACTCAACAACACCTTCTCTTGTAAACATGACTATTGTTGTTCCTATCAAACTATCGGCAAACAATTACCAACTTTGGCTCCCTCTCATGATATCATTCCTCGTATCTTTAGACTTATATTGTTATGTTGATGGTTCTATTGTGGCACCTCCATCTACTGTCACACTTAACTCCAGTAGCACCCATATTACAAATCCTAACTATGCAACTTGGCTTCACATAAATCACTCCATTTGAGCATTATTGCTTGTAACCATCTCTACTGATGTTCTCATGGAGATCTATGACATTTTGGTAGCTTATGATATCTAAACTGCCCTTTGTCGGTGGTTTCTAGAGAACTCCATAGCCCATAAGATGAAATTGAAACAACGTCTCCTCTCTTTCAAGATGAAAAACAGGACCACAACTAAATATCTTTGAAAACTCAAGTTAACAACTGATCAATTGACTTCCATCACTAAACCTCTCAATACTTCATGGACTTCCACGTAAATATGATGCCTTGGCTACTACTCTCACTCATTACCTACTTACTCTCACATTTGAGCAAGTACATCCCAAACTAATCACCTAGAAGCAATGGCTCAAGAATTAAGACACAAATGGCTCACCCGCTTCTCTTCTTACTATACCCTTAATACTTAAATTGCCTTTACTTCCACTAGAAGTTGGGGTTGAGGTTAGGGTCAGGGTCGCATTGAACACGATTCTAGGGGTACAATCACTTCATTACTCTTGACTCTCCACCTAATCATCTCTAAAATCAACGATCATCCATCATCACCCAACTACGTGCTTTGTTACCTCGAAGGCCTGCTTTAATTGCCTCTACATCTAGTGCCTACTCTTGCTCCTCCATTACTTGTCAAATTTGTGATCGTCCTGAACATTCTACTCTCTAGTACCACCATCGCTTCAACAATGCCTATTCTGACAACCCATAATTATTTGCTACATTATCACTTGAAGAATCCAATAAGGCTATCAAGTACTCGAACTCTGGTGTAACGCACCATATGATACATGATGCAGGTATGCTCTTTCACTTGACCCCATATATTGGTTCTGATTAAGTGAAAGAATATAATGGTGCATCCATGAAGATTGCTCACATCAGTGATCTCACCATATACACAAATGGACCCCCACTTCACTTGAAAAATGTCTTACATGTTCCTTTCCTCACACATAATCTCTTGTCAATCGTCAAATTTTGTCATGATAACAACTACATTGTTAAATTTAATCACTTTTCCTTTTTTGTTTAGGACTTGAGCATGGGTCAGCTACTCATATAGTAATACACCAAACATCTACTCTATCCCCATTCATCTATCTTCAGTTAATCCTCTACAATCCCTTCTTGCTATTGCTATCTCCTGTGAAGTTTGGCACTCTAAACTTTATCATCTTTATCAAGAAGTCGTCAACCAACTTGTTTGAAGTCAATGTCTTCCTATCAAGTCCAACTCTTAATCCCTTAGTCCATGTCATTCTTACAATATGAGAAAATCCACACGTCTTTCGTTCCTACAATCACCTCATCATGCAAAAAAGCCCTTCCAGCTTATTCATTTTGATGTTTAGCAGTTACCAGTTGGATTAAATTAAGGGTTTCAATATTATGTACTTTTTGTTGATGATTGTATGCGATATTCGTGGATATTTTCAATGAGTAATAAAACAGAAGTTCTTTCTCATTTTAGATAATTTAAGTTATTTGTTGAAAATTATTTTTCCATATGCATTAAAATCCTCCAAAGTGATGGTAGTGGTGAATATGTTAACCATGCTTTTACTTCCTTTCCCAAAGCAAATGGCATACAACTTCAGCTATCTTGCCCTTATACCCCACAATAAAATGGCATTGCCAAATGCAAACATTAACACATAATTGAACTTGCTAGAACAATTAGAGTTAATGCTCATTTACTGCCTGAATTCTAGTGTTTGATGCAGCTTTTGTTGCTGTTTATATGATCAATCGACTGCCCTCTGCTACCCTTGATCATAAGTCGCCCTGTAAACTACTACATAACCATCCTCCTGACTGCACCTTCCTACACACCTTTGAGTGTCTTTGCTATCCAAACACCACACTATTGGCCCCACACAAACTATACCTAAGATCCATCCTGATATGGATTAGGGATCGATCATTCGCTCCCGAGCCTGAAGGCTTTCTCACATGGTTCGCTGAGTTGTCCGAGGGGAATTAAGTGTCGAGGAGCAATGTTTTCCCAAGTCCGATCTGCCTAGCTACTTTGCTCTCCACACCATCTAGGAAGTTGCCGAAGTGATTAGCCTACACATGGAGCCAACCCTTTTCTACACCCTAGTTTAAGCACTAAATCAAGAAAGCCGCCATCTCTACAGCACCGAAGCCAAGCTAACAATTGTATAGGGCCGACCAGCCAAGGTCGACCCGAATATGAGTTGCCCCTGACCTAGACCTTGTCTAACCCTAACTGTTAGGATGCCAAATTGTTGATGCCGCACTGATTTGATCGGAACCTGCCCTTGCTTAGCTCTTAGTGTTGTCAGAATCACAAACTAAGTAAAATGCGCGCACGCTATCCTTTTTAACACCCGTACTGTCCTTTCTGACAGACGACGCTCCTTACGTATAATTTCATGCTTTTCCTGTAAGTTATTTTCCTTTTTGTTTAGTAAATAGGGATCCATTTTTGTAATTTTTTGTAACGTAGAACTTACCCTAACATGGTACTATAAATAATCATATAATGTAATAGCTGCAACAGGATATATAAAAGAATACATTGAACTTTTACCTTCTCTCGAGCTAAGTGTTCTATTGCTTACTCTTGAGCTACTCTTATTTAGCCCATTTGAGCTACTCTTATTTAGCCCATTTGAGCATGGATTAATAGCGAGTGACCTTCGACCATACTTATGTGTCATATCAGTGTGACCCGAGCTCGTGTAAGGCGTTGGTGCGTCATATCCATCGTCGATGTACGGGAACCCCTACTTAACCTTCGATTATCATTTACTTTTCGAGCCATCTCACAATCCGAACCTACACCTTTTGGTTACGCGTGATATTAGGTTCGTGTGTTCATTAATGGATCCGTATCATCTTAGTATCAGAGCTTAGCTATGTTTGAAGTAGGTTTCTACTACTGTATTCTTTGAGTAGTCTATTATTACTCCCTTGAGATAATGGTTCTATTGTTAGCTTTGAAATTTAGTAGTTAAGAAGTGTTCTGTACTTTATTTTTCCCCTGTTTTCGATATGCCAAAACAAAGTGTGGTTGACCGTTTGTTTGTTGTGTAATTGTCATTGTGAAGTAACCATCAATGTCAAATTCAAGTGTTCAAGAAACTCTAGGAAACCAAGAAAGCGATACTCAACATGGTCAAGGGCAAGAAGGAAGCTTCACACCACAGTCGGTGGATGATTGATTGGATAAGCTTACCAATTTGGTAGCTAAATTGGTGGCTATTATACAAGAAGATAGGTAACGAACTAAAAATAGCCCTACTAGAGAACATGAGCAACAATAGTAAGGCAATGGTCAGTTTGATCGGGTTAATGCCTTAGCTTGACCACCTCGAGTTGAAGGGATTGGTAGGGATGCTAGACGAAGGCTAGCACTGGAAGAGATTTAGGAGGAAACAGAAGGAGATGACGAGGTAGAGGAGTACTATGAGCCTGAGGAAAGAAATGCATGAGCCCCTAAAGTTGAGGGATTAAGGATGCGCATTCTAGGTTTCTCTAGAAGTGGTGATGTCAAGGACTACCTAGACTGGGTATATATGATTAAAAAGCAGTTTGAATGCTATGAAGTGCCCGATAATGCAAAGGTTAGACTTATAGTGTTGGAGTTCACTGGTTATGCTGCCTTATGGTGGAATAACTAATAAGCTACTAAAAGAAGGGAAGGAGAACGGGAGATTAGAAGTTGGGGATGAAATGAAGAGAGTCATGCGGAGAAGGTTTGTGTCGAGCTGTTATTTACAGGATGCTTTCAAAAGATTGTAAGAACTAAGACAAAGAGGATCAAGTGTAGACGCTTACGTTAATGAATTCCAAATGTTAATGATTTGATGTGAAGTCATAAAGCCAGAAGGTTGAACTGTATCTCAGTTCATCGGTGGATTGAAGTATGAGACGGGGGATATCCTAGAAACCCTGGATATTGGAATGCTTGATGACGCAATCTGAGCCACCCAAAAGATAGAAAGGTATTGAACTGGAAGATTCCGACCACTTGTCAACCGTCCTAGTAGTAGTTGACCTATTTTAAGCAAACTTGTGTGAACGAAACCAAGCAAGGCCATTGAGACCCGACCTACTCAGACTACTCGAGTAGAAGAGAAGGAACCCCTAAGGAAGTTTGAGAAAGGCTAGAGTTTAGGGAGGAAGACGAGTTAGATCGAGTGTTTCAAATGCTAAGGATTTAGACACATGGTCGCTCAGTGTCCGAACAGGCAAACAATGATGATTCGAGGCAAGGTACCGACTACTGAGGTCAATAATACTGATGAAGAAGTTGAGGAGTTGGAAGAGGACGAATCAACCGGGCTATCTAAGGAGGAAGTCATCTATGAAGAAGAAGGAAACTTTTTGTCGACCACCTTAATGTTAAGGAGGATGATGAGTGTCAACCCCGTACCCAAAGATGAACAAAGGGGAAATCTTTTCTATATTGGATACAAGGTGAATGAAGCACTATGTACGCTGATCATCGATAGCAGAAGCTGCATCAATGCAGCCTCTACATTTATGGTCTAGTAGTTGAGATTGCCGACTAAACCCTACCCAAAACCTTACAAGCTTCATTGGTTTAGTGATAAGGGGGCCTTATAGGTGAACAAGTAAGTGTCTATGCCGATCTGCATTAGCAAGTATCGAGATGAAGTGTTATATGATGTGTTGCCCATGAGTACATTCTATATTCTACTTAGACAACCATGGATGTTTGATCGGGCAATTATGTATGACGGAAGGAGGAATACGTACTCTATAGAGCATGAAGGAAGAAAGATGAAATTGAGTCTTATGACCGCCGAGCAGGTGAAGGTCATGCAATCTCAACTAAGTCAATCCTAAAAGAAGGAGGCTTTGGTATTGACCTGAGCAGAACTGAAGAGAGAGATGGAGCTTGAAAGACCGACCTATTTACTAGTCTAAAGAATTCTGGAGTTAAGATTCGATGAGGAGTTGCTCGCTGAGGTAAAAACCTTAGTAGAGGAATTTGCCGACCTATTTTCAGAGGAGCTACCGAATGGTCTACCCCCAATCCGAGGTGTCGAGCATATAATTGACCTGTAGCCAGGAGTTGTACTATTGAATAAGCTTGCCTATAGCTGAACCCTGAACAGGCTGCTGAGCTGCAAAAAGTAGACAACCTTATGAAGAAAAGGTATGTGCATGAGTCCCTTAACCCCGATGCCGTTCCGACCTTGTTAATACCAAAGACGGATGGCTTTTGGAGAATATGTGTCGATAGCCCAGCAATCAATCAAATCACCATCAAGTATAGGTATCCTATACATAGGCTCGATGACATGCTAGATGAGTTAAGTAAAGAAAGAGTGTTCTCTAAGATTGACCTCAAATTTGGATAACATCAGATTTGATTGTGTGAAGATGATGAGTGAAAGACCGCATTCAAGACACAGTATGGTTTATATGAATGGCTAATAATGCCATTTGGGCTATTCAACACATTGAGCACATTTATGCGCCTAATGAATCATGTGGTCTGAGAATTCATGGGGAAGTATGTTGTAGTTTATTTTTATGACATTTTAGTGTATAGCCCCGACCTAGAGACTCACCAAGAGCATCTCTGATAAGTGTTTGCGAAACTCCAAGTTGAACAACTCTACGCTAAACGGAAAAAGTGTGACTTTTTCCGATTTAAGATGATCTTCTTGGGTTTTGTTATGAGTGAAGGTGACATCCGAGTCAATGATGAGAAAATAAGAGTGATCATAGAATGGTCTGAGCCAACCTATTCTAATGATGTGAGGAGTTTTCATGGCTTGGCATAATTTTATTGTAGGTTCATAAAGAATTTCAATACCATTGTGGCCCTACTAACCAAACCCTCTAAGAAGAATGTTGAATTCGGATAAAGAGAGAAAGAGATGGAGAGTTTTGAGGAAGTGAAAGAGAGGCTAACTACAGCCCCCATCTTAGCTTTGCCGAGCTTTGACAAAGTGTTTGAAGTCTAGTGTGATGCATCCGGACTAGGCATAGGTGTTGTGTTGATGCAAGAAGGCCAGCCTATTACTTACTTCAGTGAACAACTTCAAGGAGTTACACTCAACTATTTTGTTTATGACCAGGAGTTCTACTCCTTAATCCAAGCCCCCACAATATGGTAACACTATTTGCTGCCCAAGGAATTTATGATCTATACTGATCATGAATCTTTGAGATACCTTAAGAACCAGTCAAAGTTTTCCTGGAGACAAGCCAAATAGGTCAAGTTCATGGAGGGTTTTTCTTATGTTGTAAAATACAAGAATGAAAGGAACAACGTAGTGGCAAATACCTTATTGAGACGACATACCCTCCTAATCGAGTTACAAACAAAGTTACTTAGTCTTTCGACCATAAAGGAATTGTATGTTGAGGACTCCCACTTTGGTCCTATCTATGCCTGATGTAAGGAAGGATAGACATTGGATAACTATTACAGGGAAGACGGATACCTATTCAGAAAGGGGAGGCTACATATCTTGACTTGTTCTGTGAGAGAATTGCTAGTGCATGAGGCATATAAAGGAAGATTTATAGGACACTTTGGCTAGTGTTGAACTCATGAGGTACCTTAAGATTCTTTTGGCCAAGGATGAAGAGAGTTGTCTAATCTATGTTAGAAAAGTGTACGACTTGCAGAAAAGCGAAGAGTCGAGCCGAGTAAAGACACTACCAACCGTTGTCAATCCCGTCCAAACCATGGTTCGAGTGACTATGGACTTCGTGTTAAAATTGCCGAGGATGTCCCAAGGGAAAGATACCATCATGGTGGTTGTGAATCGATTTAGTAAGATGGCATATTTCGTGCCCTGTTCCAAAATTAATGATGCTTCGACTCTCTTTTCTTTTATTGTAGGAAGTACTCAAGTTACACATTATTCCCAAGACCATTGTTTCAGACCGAGACCCCAAGTTCATGAGCTACTTTTGGAGGACGTTGTGGAGGTGGATGGGAACTAAGTTACTGTACAGCACGTCCTACCATCCACAGGCTGATGGACAAACTGAAGTTGTCAACCAAATTGTGGGAACTTTGCTACAAGTTGCTATTAAACGAAACATGGACGGTTGGGATTTATGTTTGCTAATCATTGAATTCGCTTACATTCGAACCGCCTACAGTGTAACAAACATGTCTCCATTCGAGGTCACCTATGGGTTCAACCCCAAGCTCTTGTTAGATTAAGTACCTCAGCCAAGGACTGATGATGATGATTGGCCAGCTGCGGAAAGGGTCAAGGCCATCGGAGCTATGCACTAAAAGGTTGTAGAGTAATTGAGCCGGGCTAAAACTAAGCTCAAGAAGTGGAGCCAAGGACAAAGAAAGAGAGAATTTCAGCTAGGTGATTTGGTTTGGATACATCTTAGCAAGGATCAGTTCCCAAACTTGAGGAAGAGTAAGTTATCTCCCAAGGTCTACGAACCATTCAAAGTACTAGAAAAGATCAATCTTAATGCCTATAAGATTAAATTACCTAAAGGATATGGAGTCTTGAACTCCTTCAACATTGTTGATCTCTAACCTTACACTCTTGAGGATGAGCAACTTGAAGCTGAACCAAATTTGATCCCAAATCTCAAATAACCCAGAGGGAATGATAGGGATTGAGGATTGATCACTCGCTCCCAGGCCCGAAGGCTTTCTCACATGGTCCACCGAGCTATCTGAGGAGTTATCCATAAGCACTCCTAAGGTCTTTATCTTCGCTGTAATATTAGTCATCTCAATGATATTCTCTTGCATACTCTTTGACCTAGTAACTTCGTGGTCATGAGTTTTTTCATTAGAGTACTAATGAGTGATTTATCAGTAGAATGAAATCTTTCATTCACAAAGTTAAGGTATTCCTTAGCACTTTCTTGTTGTGAGACAGTAATCTTAATGTTATTGACAATAGTCGTTTGCATAAACATCAAACTTTATTCGTTAAATCGTATCCATGTTTTATGATATAACTTTTCTTCCTTATTGCTTAAATCTGTAATTGTAGCAAGCTTTTCTTCTAATAATGCCAAGTTAAGATCCAATATACTTAGATGAAAATTGACTTATTCACACCACTAAAAAAAGTATAATCCATTGAACACAATAACAGAATAAGCATGCAAATTGAGTGAAATAACTGCAATTAATACATATATGCTCATAAGATAAATAGTCACATAATAGATTCAAATAAACAAATCATCAAGAACATTATAGTTCTCCTTTGTATGGAAACTATGATATGCCATCATTAAGTAAATGCCATAAATAGCCTAATTAGGTAATTAAATAATTCAAGTCAAATATATGTGCTACATTTAGATATATAAATACATCTAACCAAAATATTAATTTACTTATATTATACTCACTAATCATAGAATGATGATTTACCTTTGGGTAAATCTGGAAGTTCCAATGATTAAGTGATTGTCGATTTATCTATTTAATTTCGATAATAGGTATTTTGTTGATATTATGGATAAATGACAATTTTATGTATGATAAATAGTAATCGCTATCATAGTTCTACCACTTTGGTGATAAGAAATGATAAATATTGCATGCAAACCTTTAACTTAATGTCATATATTTCAAAATAAACTAAATAATATATGTAACTTTGACAACATATTATTTTAATTCATTCCATAGTAGACAAGATTTGCAAAAGGAAAATAAAAAATAATCACTTTTATCTCAAATCTTTAGCTTGATATTTTAGATGGGTTTAATTATAAGTTTACCACATTCATTCAAATATAAGTGTAGATAAAATACTTTATCGCAAATCAACTTTTTTTCAATACTATTTTATACACGAACAGAACAAAGTACCCCTTATTAGATAACCACTATCCTTCAAAGTAATAAGCTTTAGGATTGGAGCAATTTCAACGTCCATAGAAGATGCGAGGAGTATTGGTGCAAGTTGTCACCATCCGAAATCCATAAGTGAGTCCATGTGGTAAAAATAAAATACTAAAACATAGAAGGCAAAAGTGAACATAGGTGGCACCATAATCATGAAATCTCCAATCCCAACCTTTTATAGATTTTCTTTTAACATTAACAAAGGAATATTCCATAAAGGATTTATCATGAGCAAAACATATAAAATTATATGTCATAAAATTTTTTAAGAGATCAACACCTAGGCTTTCAATGAAAAGTCAACTATGTTTCTTTTTTTTTTAAAGGGACAACCATATGACAATCTACATTCACAAAGAAACCGTATTCATCATAATATAGTGTCATCAACATCAATTCAAACAAACAAGATTTAATAACACAAAATAACTATTTCTTTAAAACAATTTGAATTCATAAAACCAATGGGTATTGATTGAAAATTAAATGTTAAAAACTCTTGCTTTGATACTCCATACAATAATATCTTTAGGGTTTGATCAAAAATAAATTCAAGATCTTGAATAAACTAATTTTCACAATATTACGTACATGAAGTTGAAGACTGATCCAACTATTTAATCATAACAAAATGCGGCGATAATCTTTAATATAAATAGTTTCTCTTTCTTAACTCTTTCACCTTTATGTTACGGAACTCTTAATTGATATTGTTTTTTGTAACTCTAATGGGTAGGAAGATGATCTATTTAACTTTTAATCTAGTATGTTCATCAAGTACCCAAATGAATGGATTAGATTGAATGTACTATTAAGTAATTATATTCATATATATATATATATATATATATATAAAGATACGATTTAAATCATAAAAATTATTGTTGGAAAAAAAAAATCATAGACGTTATTCCATACTAGTCAATTCTATAAATTAGGCAATTAATTAAATGGCCATAATTTATAAAGATATCTTCTCATTACTAGGTCATATTATTTGAAAAATTTCCAACAAAATGCACTTTCATTAAGAACTAAAAATATATATTTAGCCCCAAAAATCTTTTTAGTAACACTAAAGACATACTCATAGCAATGATGTAAGTGAGCCAAATGAACCCACAAGCTACTTAATTTTGATTAAATATTTTAGAGGAAATCAATTTATTAAAGTCAAGTCAAGTTTGAGTTTGAACTAAACTATTCAATTAGTTTATATAAACAAGCTCAAGTTTCATAATGTTTAGCTTGTGTAACTCATAAGCATAAACAAACATGAGTTAAGCTTAAATGTTAATTTAATTTAAATCGAGTTTGGCTATTTATTATTTCAGATAGAAGAAAAAAAGTTTTAAATAAATCAAGTTTAAAAGGGTTTAATCAAGTCAAGTTCAAATTTGTTAAGTGTAATTTCAAATCAAGCTTGAGCTAAAAATTATATGCTCTGTTAAGCTTGAATTAAGCTTGAACTAAGCACTTACTATCTTAGCTCGACTTGTTTATAACCATAACAAGCAAAATACATTTTTGTCTTGATATTTTTCTGCATTAAAAGCTCATATAAAGCATTAATTTCATTAGTATAGGTTGACTAGTTATTTGCATGTTGCATTAATATGGTTGTTGCATGTTGGGTTGATCGAGTTGAAATGGTGAATAGTTTTTTGAGGATTACATTAATTTTCTTATTAAAATTTGATGTAGGATACTAAATTATTACATGCATAATATGTATAAGGATAAAATAGCAATTTGATGTAAGATGCTAAATTATTACATACATAATATGCATTTAGGATAAAATAGTGTAATTCATTATTGTGAATCAATTTGATGATATTTGAGATATTTTCCAGATTTTTCACTTAATATTCTAACTAATTTATATATTGATTGGATATGAGTTGAAAGAAAAATATAATTATTTCTACAAATATGACATGTTATGAGCTAAAAAGTACATTATCTACATTTTATGAATCAAATAGGAATAAGCCAATTTAGTTCCATTGTCTATCTAATTTTGCTAATAAATTTCTAATAAGTTGTATGTATGTATTCTTATGGTGGTCAAGCTCTAATAGGGGTAAATTAGTCATTTCCCAAGATTAAATTTTAAAATTGAACTTTTACTTAGCAATTAATAAAGACACATCCTCACGAATGAAATAATATTAATTTCACTAATTTTGGGTAAGTATGCAATCTTAAAGATAAAATATAGTACTTTCATATAATAATGTCTTTTGATGATTATTTTAAAACCAAAACTTTATGAATAAAAACTACAATTTAACTTCAATTATATTTTATTGATTTTTAGCGAACCATATCAAAGGTTACTTAATATATAACTTTCTATAATATATGACTAAATTCTATATATATATATATATATATATATATATATAATACGGGTGTAAGGGTTCAAGTGTGAGAGTCACGTGCATGTTGCAAGATAGATTGTGCTACACGTGATTAAGGAAATTACTTGACTTACATATATAGGATGATAAGGAGAAGTAAGATAAGGAAGAGGAGTAGACAATTTTAGTAAGGCTCTAACATTTATAGTGATAAGTGAAGAAACACAATGGCATCAAACTCTACAGTCTCTGAAGAACAAGGTAGTATTCTTGAAGTGTTTAAGTATTTGATCTTTGAGGTAAGATTTCAACAGAGTAACAGCATTATTTAGGAATTTCTCTTGTCTAAATCAAGAGGTGAAAAAGGGATATTTATAGAAGATAGCAATTAATTTGATCTATTAGATCACGATAGTGATTAATGGTTAGGATTAAATCCTTTTATTAATGGACTTGAGATGGACCTCTTTTGTGAGCTTAAGCCCAAATGGCCTTATTTTATTAGTGTTAGCCAAACTAAGAAATATTAGATTAAGCGGACTGATCCAACAAGCCCTATCCTAAGCCCATCATGTTAAGTCTCCCCTAATCATCCTAAATTTCATAGGCTTGACTTTTTAGGCCTATTACCCTAGCTTAAGGAGTTGAATCCATTTCATGGTTAGGCTTGAAGCTCATGAGTTAGATTTATCCCTCTATATCTTACCCCCTTGACTAAAGTCCTTTGGATGGAGTTAAAAGGGTTTAGGCATCAAATAAGCCTTTCAATTGACTCTAGTGGGCGAGTGCTATCGAATAGCTATGTTATCGCCTAATTCATTCAAGAATTGGCTTAGCGCGTAAATTTACAACACCTCTTATTTATGTGTCATTCCTTGGTTGGATTAAGTTGTACATTCCCCCCATAGCAATACTAAAATAATTCTTCTTTGAGTTGCCTATTTCTCAATTGATTTGTCTCTTCAATTCGATCTTCATGAGTTATTGATTCTATTGAGTTGAATTTGTGTACTAAGTTCACATTAGCAATATCATTAGACCAACTCCATGTATCAATGTTGCCTTGATTTTCTTTTTATATAAGAACATTTTTCTTGTAAGGTCTTCATATATACTGTAAACACTTTATGTTAACCAAATTTATTTGTTATGTTACAACCGGTAAGCATGGCGGTCCCGCTTAATAATCTCATAGCATCTTTAATCACAAGTAGGCAATTGTCAGTCGATATCTTTAATCACATGTTATCATGTAGTACACTCTTGGTTAGTCCGCAGTATTAGAGAAAATATTATTTATTGCAAAAATCTCCTTCTATTCCCTTTACAAATTCCTTCACCACTTTATTTGATTCAGATAATAGCATTACCATACATGCCTACATTAAAACAACCTCCTATTCTTGTAGGAAACAGTAACACGTCCATCATGATCCATATATTTGAGCTCTCATTAATTCATGACCCAACATAGTGATACATACTTTACGATTTAGATTACATTTGCTAGTTGCCAATTCATATTATAAACATCACATTTTCTTCTTTTCATGATGGAGGTGTTTTGAATATTTTCTTTTGTTTATTCCTCCTTTGATTGGTTTGCTTGTTAACATATAAAATATTTCAACATTGAGGTCTTGGTGCTATTGCTTGCATCCTCATATGCGATGATTCAATTGGGCAAAAATAACATGTTGGAGCTTATGTATATTTGGTTCTCTTCCCTTCATAGAAAAAAATCCATGCGGATTTTAAGAGCGAAATGAGGGGCTTAACACCTATCATAAATTGCTAGTATATATGGTAGAGTCTTCCAATTTACACTAACTAAAAGTTGGTAATAATTGTAACTGATATTAAATACCTAAGACACTTGTAAAGATTTACCTGGCCTTTATCATCTATACACCTCTACAAAGCAAAAGATAAGGATGGAAAAAGAACATATTCCTTTATATCCTCTATTCCATTATGAGCTCAACAGGTGTCCAATTCATTGGCTCTTTTATTTCAATGACATAGACATTACATCTCATTCTTATCCAACCCCAATTTCATTCTTTCCTTACACATCTTCTTTTCATCTCTATAATAGATAGAAGACCCTACAAGCTCCATCTTTTTTTCTTTTTTACCAAAATGAAATAGAGAAATACATAGACCTTAGTTTCTTAGCATTAAACCTTGTTATTCCTTCCATGATTCCTATTCTTTCCTTCTATTTTAAGTCATTCCAATCCTTCCTGTTTATATCAAATTTTCTTCTTTATAATTCATTTTCCCTCTATATTTCACATTTTCTCACTTCCCTTTTTCTTTCACTTTGCAGCAATTATTCATTCCCAGCTTTTCCTCTTTCTCGTTTCGTTATCATTCTCATTTTTCCTGCTCTATTTTTTAACCTGTTTACTCCATTTAGCTAATAAATACAAACAACATTACCAAAGAATACCCATGTCAGAAACCAATAGGAAGAACGACATTTAGAGACAAAGCTACAGCAATAGAAAAAAATCTTCATTGAAGTTGTAGTGGCTGTTAAGTAAAATTGAAGGGTAGACCAGTAAAGGAATTCATTGCAGTCCACTATAGTTGTTGAAGACTGCTAAAGCTATGATGGATACATTGAACTAAATGTAGAAGTAGACCAAAGCCAAAGTTAAAGAACAAAGCTCAAGGTTTGGAGACTAGAATTTAAAGATCTAAAGACCAAAGAGTTGGAGAAAGTTGAAGAAGGACACCAAGTTGCAATTGTGGAGCTTGAAAATTCAAGCCACTATGAGTGTTGGACATTCCATACACATTTCTTGTAATGCATTCTATTTTATATTTTATTCATGAGCCCTTCTTATGCTTCTTATATTCCTTTCAATTATGCATAGTCCTTTCTTTCTTGTTTCACAACTATCCTTTTAATCGAGTTTTTATTGTTGCTTATTTAGAGCTCTAAGGTTGATCGAAGAAAGAGAGAGTCATCATTTGAAAGCTAACAGGTGAATCCTTAAAATATTGCACTTTGTCCTCAATATTATTTGACTTGAACTTTTTGAAACTTGTGTTGTTTACAGATGCTCCCATTCACATTCACTAATCTTCGTATGCTGTTCCTAATACTATTATGTTTGTGAATATTTCTACCACCTTAACTGGTAATAGCTATTGTTTAAGAACTCCTTTTTGCAAGTGAGAAGAATAAATTCCTAGAAATATGGTTATTAATTGACTGTGTCACTAAAGTGGCGCCGTGATTGTCATTACTCCTTATGTTGATCTTATCAAATGCTTGCAAATGACTTTGCATAACATATTGTGAATTGTGTGTATCCTTACCCTCATTATTAGGCTTGATTTATATTGTCCTTTTCTTCTTAGTTGTCTTCTTATTCATAAATTACTGTGCTATTTGCTACTATTGCCTAGCTTCTATCTTCTTCTTCTATTATTATTTTTTTATTTGCTTAGCTTTGTGCCATTTGTGCCTACAACTTGTATGTCTTGATACTTCCTTATTGAGCAAATAGTAAGATCAACACTTGATACGGTCTTACTAGCCTCTGCTATCAACATCATTAAATGCCATATGTTGGATTAAGAATGATATTTTGTTGGATTAGCCTTGAATAACATATTAAATTGTTTCACCTAAAAAAACCGATCCCTTTTAAGTCCTCACTGTATTATTGACATCAATATTTTCCCATCTTGATAGTAGGATCGTCTTATTTTCATTTTTTTCACCATGGAATCTTGGATGGTAAGTCTTGACTCTTGCATTATAGAACACAATATGGGCCAAAATTCTTCTCTTGTCAATTTATTACTTTTCATCATCTCACTGGTCGTGTTTTTTTCATGAAATAAGAGGTATCATAAAGTATGAAGACTAGATTGAATTATTAACAACTTAAGCATGTGTTTTGCACTCCATGTTATGATAGTATTTGTTTTTGTTTTCCTCTTCATGCAATGAATAATGACATGCTCCTCATCACTTAGTACCTTTGTTCTTGTAATTTTACTCATTCCTTGATGTGTGTCTCTACATAATTAATTACTGTATCCTTCTTCCTCCCCTTCTTTTTTAATTGAAGAACTAATATTTCCTCATTGCAAACGTCTTGCAGGTGTTGTACTGGGATTGTATATGACTTTGTTTCAATGATTTTGATAAGGCTAATTGCGACTTGTAATGCAAATTGAACATTAGCCACAAGATAAGAGGGCATGAGTGCACGAGTACATAAGAGCTGCGCGTGAGCCACATGTGAGCTGAATACACATAAATTGAACATGAATCTTGAGATGTGAGCATATGTGAGTTGAACGTGAGCCTTACACACGAGATGAACTAAACAGGAGCCTTGAACATTAACTCATGAGGGTCGAATGTAAGCCCGTGAATTGAGCACACATTAATTAAACATAAGTCTTGGATATGAGTCTTGAACATGAATCTTAAACATAAAATGAGCCCTGAACATAACGTGAGTTTTCGAATCATGACACTATAACATGATGCGAGCAAGCCTTAACATGATGCAACGCGAGCATTGAACATGTGAATTGGATATAAGCCTTAGATGTGAGGTTATCATGAGATTTAAACACGAGCATAAAAGAATTGAACATAAGAAATCAGCACGATCCCTTAGTCATAAGTAGCCATAAATTGAACATGTGAAACCGAGTTAAGGCTTCCATAACATATGAATTTAAATGTACACTTTAAATTATGAGCGCATAAGAGTTGAGCATGAGTCCCCGAGCTAAGCACACATGAACTACACAGAAGCCTTGCACATGAACACATGATAGTTGAACACTTAAGTTCAACATAGCCCCTCTATCACAAGCACTCGTATAATTTTGACATGAGCATGCTAGCGTTGAATACATAAACTGAACATATATCCCATAACATGAGCACTCGTGAGTTGAACATGTGAATTGAATATATATCCATTTAGTTAGAGCATACTATGTTCTTAAAGACTTAATGCACTTAGGAGCAATGCATCAACTAAGCAGCGATGTAGTTTAGTGTAAAGCAGTAAGATTTCTTTGTAATAGAGAGCAAAGGCTTGACCTAGTTATACTAGCGTTAAATAGCATGAACTTGAAATTTATGAATTAGCATAACTTTAAGACTGCTTAGACTCTTCGATCTAAGGGATCTCTTATAGAATGTATATAATTGTGAGACTACTTAGACTCAATGATCTAAGGGGTCTCTTATGTCATTTCATGCGTTGGAGTAGAACTCATGCTTGTTGGCTATGATGTTTCAACGATCCCTTTTAAAGAAATGTTAAATTACGCCTATGCAGCGATAGTAGCATTCATTGCCTAGGATTAGTTATTCCTTTCACTAGTTAAAGGGGGTGTTTCCCACTACTCAACTATGTAATATGGCTATTAAGGTATTACTTGAATTGAAGTGTCAATATATTAAATTGCTCATCAATAGGATTATCTCTACTACTTGGTGGTAAGAAGCATTCAGATTAATTGGATAGCATAATAGATATGCAAGATTGTCATAGCTTGTTTTTACCCAAGAAGCAATGCTCTTACCAAGCCGCACATACAAGCCAAGTTCATTATCGTGCACTTAAGAGTCAAAGCTCTTTACCAGGTAGTAATAATGTATAGACTAGATGTCATGTTCACTATCAATCTTCTTTTAAACAATTAAGAGGGTCCAAATGCCCTCAATGAGATGTAAATCATTTTGTAGGATTAGCCTTGCATGCTTAAGAGATAAGTTTCTTACTTAACAGCAACAATAAAGAGATACAAATAGACACAATCATGTTTTATAAGATAATAATATTAATAATAGAGAAAGAAACTTCTTTCATTGATAAGAAGGGACAATCGCTTCATTTACTTGTAACAAGAAAAGAGAAGAGAGAAAACTAGTAAGGTCATACTCTACTCTTAGTAGTTTTCATACCTCTTTTTATGAAGCACCTTCGGTTTGCATAATATTATTTGTTTGCTTGCATTTCTTTGCATTTCCACTACAATCGTGGATCCTTTTCTTCTTAGATGCTCAAGCATGCGCTTCTTCCCTTATGGATAGCGATACGTTAGGTGATTCTTCTACATTTTGTGATGTTGCCTCTTTATGTTCACTGAAGAAGGCTACTTCAACAAAGTGTAGTTCATTGTGTGTATACGGGTCCTTTGTTCTGGGAATAAAGACGTTCTCCTCATCCTAATGACCCTTTATGCATTGATGCTATGTTGACAGTATTGTGTTGTAATCATGCAGCCATGTCCATCCTATAAGGAGATGGTAGGATGTAAGCACATCGATTACGTGGAACCATGTAGGGTTGTGGATAGGTCTAACATTGAAGTCTATTTTAACGTACTCTATTGTCTTTATGAAAGATTAGTAGAAGTTGTTGTTCAATAGGATGGGTTGTTTTATTAGGTGTCGAGTGTCTATGTTTGCAGCCCTAAAAATAGACATTGGCATAACATTGAGTGAGGATTCATTGTCAACGAAAGTCCTTTTGATAGGATAACCATTGAATATGCTTTCTACATATAGAGGGTGATTGTGATTGGGATTCCTTGTACACATGTCAGCATTAGTAAATGTAATTGCACTTTCATTTGTCAAAACTATTCTCTCTATAGAATATCTTGTAGTATGTTGCTTGTATTGATCTTGTGCAATCCTCATGAGCACAATTGCTGCTTCAAAGCAAACATCCTCATCAAAATCAATGAGATGAAAGAAATTCCTAAAATTGGTAGTTTTTAACAAAGTGAGTGCTATCTTCTCTATTTGTCTTGACCTTAGATTGTCCATGCTTAAATTCATGTGCCTTGACAAGCTACACGTCTATACTTGCCACCTTTTGTAGGGTCGTAAGTGATAACATTCACAACATTAAGTCAAGTGTTGTGAGATGAAAGTAGATTATTCTTGACATCATTGTCTTTAATAATCAATTATTCATTCTAGACACATTAATTAAATATTTTCTTTAGTATCCAACAATCTTTTGTAGGGTGGCCTACACTTCTATGGACTCTAATGAGTTCTTAATTGTACATATTTTATATGGTGATTTTTTATGATTTTTCTCGATATTTGAGTTTCTTTTTAGATAATTATATTTAATTGAGTAAAATTTTGTTTTTTAGGTTTTAAAATGATTTATGTGAGAAAAAGAGAAGATAGAAACAAATTTCATTGAAATCGGAGCTACAATGAGTAAGTTATGAAGGTTTAAAGATTAACACAATCGAACGACATGACCATGTCGTTTCCAAGCAAAATTAAAGCTAATTTTCAACTGTTATAGCTTAGGACACGACTAAAAGATACGACCATGTCCTTGGTTGTGTCGTTTCCAGTTTTTTTTTTTTTTTAAAGAAACAAACGTAAATCACAACAAAAGACACGACCAAAAAATATAGTCGTATCCCCAGTCGTGTCTTGTCCAACTGTCTATTTTGTTTTATCTCTTCATATGTAAAGCTTTGTTAGGGTTTATTTGAAGAGAAGAACTTATTAGACATAAATTGGAGAGAGCTTTTGAAGATAAGAGTACTCGAGGAGTGAGAGGATCATTAAGAATTCAAGATTCAAGATTTGATCTTTTTTAGATTTCATGACTTTCTTTTCTATAATTTTCTACTCTTTGATTTTAGATCCTTATTTTGTGATGTATAGTTAGTAGATCTTTGATATTTAGGTCTTGTGGAACCTAGACATATTCATATGAGATGATTAGTATTTAATTAATTTAATTCTTTAGTCTTTTCTTAATTCAATTATGTTTGCTTCATGATTTAGGTTATTATTTCAATTGGTAATAATCTAGAGTTTGATATCTTATGAGAGAATCGAGAGATTTTTTATAAGATTAGATCTAAGCATAGTCGATGAAAATTATTACAAGATTAGAGATAATTTGTAAGATTCTTCTAGAATTTTAAACTAAAGCGTAGAGAATTTATTGTTCAATAATGCAATCTTAGATCGTGCTATTGAGAAGAGATTCTAATATGTGATTTTAAGGTTAAGGTTAATTGGCTTAAGAAAGTGATTAATTTTAGTAGAGAATTCTCCTGGTCAAGAAATACTAAAGAATAAATTAAATTATCTTTGGGAAAATCACATGTTAGATCTAAAGGAAGTAAGATCTAGGTACAACATTGAATTTTAAATTAATTTCCAATTGAATCACTTTCTTGTTAATTCTTGAATTGCGTTTTAGTTAATCTTCAAATTAGTTTTATTAGTAATTTAGATGTACTTCTTTAAGTTTTTTGAAATTTAATTTTCCGGTTAGATAATAGAGACTTAGCGAGTACTAGTAGTTAGATTCTCTGAGGGATCGATACTTGGACTTAATCCACTATTACATTTTGATAAGGTGCACTTGCTTGACACATTAAACTCTGCAAAACTTGGGGTCATTTTTTTTCTCATCCATCAGTAAGTGTTCAACTTTAAGGAGTCTAATATTTCCATCTTATAGCCATTGATTTAATAGTGCATGCACTTTTCCTATTGAGCATGGGTATATAAGAGATGGTTTGGTGTTTACAAGCTTCTCACTTCTAAATTTTTTTACTCCTTTAGGATTCTCCTCTTGGGTTAAATTCATCGAAGGTATGTGCTTGTTAAATCTTGCAATTTTATTTCTTTGTCACGTTATTGAGTTGTTAGTCCTCCGCGTGTTTTCGACTAAAGCTGTAAAGGAAACCAATGAAAGATTTTCAAGATAGATAGCGTACTCAGGAAACATTCCTTAAATACAAATCTTAACCAACTCCCTCTCATTATGGACATCTTGAATATCTAAAGAACGTTCTTTAAAGCGCTTAATATAGTCCATTAGATCCTCCTTAGGCTTTTAGTGAATTCTTCTTATATTAGTGAGAGTAACTTTTTCTTCAGTAGAGAAAAACTTTTCCAAAAACATCCAACACATTCCACCCCATGAATTGACTGACCTTGGTGGGAGATTAACACACCAAGTACAGGTTTTCTTTGTAAGAGATTTCAAAAATTCCTTTAACTTCAAATTGTCGTCTAATCCATACACTTCTAAAGTTTCAACGAATTTCAACAAGTGCTCCTTAGTACTTCCTTTCTTTCCATTAAATAATATGAATTTCGAACTCATGTCGTCCTTTGGATATGGTTTCATAGTGATGCGCGGATGATACAGAACTTTAATAATACGCTTGTTGTGGAATTTGCCTATATTTCTCTCATGTATACATCCAAGTCATCTTTAGTCACAAATGAAGCCCTTTGACTAGATGTTTTTGCCCTTATCGACATTGTAAGAGTTGGGTTAGTAAAATTCACAGGCACAAAATTTGTTGGAGCTGAATTCATAAGCATTGGTTATACAAATTTGACAATCATAACATGTGTGGTAGTACATGAAGATGATGAACCTGCAATCTGGATTCTTAAGAGTGTTGCTTACTAGTAGTAGGAGAGGGGGGGGGGGGGGGGGGGGGTATGGTACGGAGTGGTTGAGGAGCTTGTATAACATGTTGCATCATATTGTAGGGACCTGAAGTAGTTGCCCCTTGTTGCATAGTTGCGAAAGCAGTCAAAACAGGTATAAACTAAGGAAACATCGCCCTAAGTTCATTCAGTTTTTGATTGGTTTCTTGAAGCTCTCACATTAATTGTACATTATTAGGGATACCTTCTTACATATCATCTATTTAATTTATACCTCTAGTTGGAGGTAGATTTTGGTCATTGGTAACAGTAAGACCATCTCGTTCCTGATTATTACTATCAGTGGGATTAACAATTCTTCTTCGTGGAGGTATCATTCAGTAGATATCAAGTCTTTCCTCTCTAGTGGAGTTGTTAGAAAATGTGTGTGTAAGGGTTTAAGTATGAGAGTCACGTGTGTGTTGTGTGATAGATCGAGCCATATGTAATTAAGGAAATGACTTTACTTATACTATAGGATAATCAAGAGAAGTAGGATAGGGATGAGGAATAGGCAATCTTGATAAGGCTATAATACTTATGGTGACAAGTAGAGAAGTATAATGGCATTAAACTCTACAATTGATAAAGAACGGGGTAGTGTTTTTGAGGTGCTTAAGTGTTTGATCTTTGAGGTAAGATTTAAGTAGAGTAACAGTGTTATTTGGGAATTTTTCTTGTCTAAATGAAGAAGTGAAAAGGGGTATTTATAGAAAATAGCAATTGATTTGATCTGTCAGATTGTGATGGTGATTAATGGTTAGGATTGAATTTTTCTCTTAATAGACTTAAGATGGACCTCCTTTGTGAGCTTAAGCCCAAATGACCTTATTTTATTAGTGTGAAGAAAGTTGGATTGAGCAGACCAATCTAACAGGCCCTATCTCAAGCCTATCACGCCAAATTTGCCCTAATCATTCTGAATTTCATAGGCTTAACTCTTTAAACCTTGTTATCTAGCTTAAGAAGTCAAATCCATTTCGTTATTGGGCTTGAAGTCTACAAGTTAGATTTAACCTTCTATAGTAACTATATATACAATCTATTCTTCAAACTTACATATACATTTAAGATATATTTTTATCTAGCTACATATATATAAGTACAAACATACATATCATGACACATAAACTAGGATATAATAGATTAGCCACGTATTCAAACTGTAACATAGATGTGCAAAGTTGATAAACCTGCTAAGTTAACAAATAAATATAATATTTGCTGAAGCTCACAAACCTATTAACTTTACTAATTGTGCAATCTCATTTACTTGAGCTAGTGCAGGTTGCTGTTGAGCAGGATTCTTATAACAATTTATCCAACGAAACAAAAAGAATTAGGTAACAATAAAGCTTATATCAAACTTATGTAATATATACCATAAAACTTCAATACAGTACATAACTTCGAATAGTAACTATACAATATAAAAGCACTTAAATCCTCATGATACATCAAATATTCACTAATATTAATGTAGAAAAATAACTTAACTTAGCTTTCCACCTACTGGTCTCGTATAAGATATTAAGATGGGTGGTAAATTGATGTTTTTAAATTTTTGAAAACTTTTTTGTTAAAAATGAAGTTACCTCTCTGAACAACTTATAATTGTGAATAGTGATAATTTAATGATTCAATGTACAACAGATAAGAAACAAAATTAAATGAGTGTAAGAAAGGAGAAAATCAGGCAGAGATTTTATAGAGTTTTAGCCTTTTGCCTATTGCTCTTTTTCAACTCCATTGCTGGGAACTCAGTCTACTTTACCGGTGTCGTTCCACTTGATCCACTAAATCAAATCACAAATAAATTTCAAGCATTCGTTACAATGACTTTTCAACACTTTACACTATTTATCTAGGCTCTCAATAATTTAAGCCAATACAGATCTACGGAGTACAAACTAACTTCTCTCTACAACAAAGTTTAGAGATTATAAGTAAGAACAAAAGTATAAGTCTCAAATAATTTTACACTTGAGAGAAATAACACTTATTATAGAACTTTGATTCAGTGTAACTTTCTGAAGAAGTATTTGAAGAACTTTATGAAAGATTTTTAGATTAGTCTATATTTAATCAATTCAAACCTTTTGAATAAGATTTTGAATGCAACTTAGTTTTACGAAATTAAACTTTCTGAGGATCCTTTTCAATGCCTGCACACTTGTTAATTCATTAGTGTTCTTCTCTTTTTATTATCATCAAAATCTATGACCATGAGGGATATTTAACACCACCTATTGTCACAATCTTACCAATCCTATTAAATTAGTTTCATAATATCATGTTTGGTACGCGAGAATGAACTAAAATGAAATCATAATTCTGAATTCTATTCTTTTTTCCCATATTTGAAATATATTTAAAAGTCGGAATCGTAATCAAATCAACGATTCCAACTTCAAGGAGGAATTCGATTTTACTTTCTAAAAGTCGGAATCGATGATTTCGTTCCTTTTATATTTATTATTATCAATCAAGTTACTTATTTAACTTTCAATTTAATTATAACATTTAATAATTAAGGAGATTTTTTATAATTATTCTATATATACATTTAATTTTATTCCATTTCATTCATTCCCATGGACATTTCCAAATGCGGAAAGGGATTTGCCATTCCACTCCTTTTTCTATTTCATTTAATGCCATTCTGTTCCATTTCTTTCAAATTATTCTTATGTACAAAAAGCAACATAAATTTATTGAAAATCTTATAAATATGATTAGATATTCCTTAAAGTTGTCATGCTCCATAATCGAGACATGACAACTTGCCTTATACTATGTACAAGTATACAAAGGCTGAGAATAGTGCATTAAAATCCATAGAATATATAACATACAACAACAAATACCCTCCAAGAAGTTATACTAATACATATAAGAGCCTCCTTAGGCATTCTACAAGTAAAGTATGAAATCATAGTCTAAGTCCGTCCACAAACTTAATCTACTAATCCTATATACATATTTTCGTACATAGATTGAACTTATACATTTAAATAGCGAAGTTGCCCATCTAATCATTAAAGTACTTGAACTAACTATAGCCAGTCCCGCGCTCATAATATAAATGAAAATTCAAGGTCATCAAGATGTCCGATTGGCCATAACATCTATACTTGAAAACATGGTCTGGTGGGCTAGCAAACTAGCATATTAAATAGCCACCACAATCACATGCCAATGACAAGCGGGAAAAAACACATGCATTTACAACTTATAGTGCATTAATTAATCATTTGTTATCTTGATTTGATGTAACAAACAATATAATCTTAGTGTCTCAAGCCTTTGAGTATCTTGGCCTTCATAACACGCTGTATAATATATATATATTACATATATATGTATATATATACATACACACACACACAAACAAGAACATAACCTTAAAAGTCATCTCTTCCTAAGTTCACTATTAGTATGAGACATCCATACGAACATCCAAAATGGCATCCGATTAAACTATTGAGACTCGATTACCGCATCTTTTAGAAGACCAACCTATAGCACGATAGCTAGCCACACCAAACCCCATACCCCCTTCTTGGCGGTTAAATGCTTAAATTACCATCACGTCACTCTAGCTAATTATCCTCGCGGGGCGACAAAGCTACTGATTTGCGATCTCTATTCTATTACCTCAGTATTCTCGATTCTCCCAGCATAGGAGTAAGTGTTGAACACTCCAAGTTGTTTGGATAATGACAAATCACTCTGTTAACATTCACTAATGTTTTTGCTTAATATACAAATGCTTTTTTAGAAGTCTTGAAATTAGTTATATTAAGATTGAGCTCTCCAGTGTCCGGTTGATCTTTCCATGGTCTACAACAAGTTACTAGCACTAAGGACGACCCTTAAGAACCTGGATTGAGCTCCTAAGAGCTCGATCAGCCTCATTTGAAGATGCTGGTTGAGTTCCCTTCTTGCTCTAATCCTTTAAAGTCCTCAAACCCATAATGCGCAGGCTCGATCCATTGATTCAGATGAGGTTTAGGCGTGAATAGTTCATTTAAGTAAAACAACTCAATAGCTGGAGCATACTTGTCTCAAGATTTCCTCCATGGATCTCGAGATCATAATCTACTTTCTTGAAATAGCTCGCCAAACTCTCTTATAAATACTAGGTTAGCCCACAAGTAAAAGTATCCTCACTTTCTTACTCTCAAGCATACTTTGTGGCTTTATCTCTCTTCACACAAACACTCTTTGATTTAGTCATTAGAGTGATTGCGTTGGAATTACTTCCAATGTCCCTTTGAGCTTTGCACTGAATTTGGAGGTTATTCCTTACCTCAAGACCTTTCACAAAATCAAGCATCAACACTACTAAAGAAGTAAAAGCTCTACATAAGAAATAAAAACTATATAAAAGAAGAAGAAGTAGAAAATTTGTTGAAGTCTACTAGTGATGCTTATCCCTTTCAAGTTCATTATAATCGTTTATTGCTTGTTTCCTAGCCTTTGTCCCTGATTTTTGTGCAATTCTCCGCTTTTGATTGTTTTCCCTATAAAAAGCATACAAGAATTTCACATGAGAGTGTGGTATAAAAAGTCAGGAATAAACGTGTTATTCTATTAATTTATCAGGCGATCAAAGTTTGGCTAATACAATGTGTGTCATATGCTAAAACTTGGTGGCCTTTCAATCTAGGAATTCCCCTTTTTTCTCAATATTTTCATAGTGAATATGACAAGACATCTCATCCTTCTTTGACAAGTTCCAAAATAAGGAGATTTATAACCTGTTTGGAAACAGACGTTGAGAGCTCGTGGATTAGTAGAGGGCTTAGTTTGTTTTAGTTTAAATCAGGGTAAGGTACATTTTTTGTTAGATAATTGATTGACTGGGTCGAATCTAAAAGGTTTTGGAATGTGGGGTTTGTGAATAAAAGTATGCAGAGGAACTCTATTTGTAATTATCATTGGAATACCGATTTGCTTAAGGAATCTGTGCCTGAGGATGTTGCTGTTCCAATCAATGCTATTTCTATAAGTTCGGTTACTCGAAACAACCTGCTATCGAAGTTGTCTCCCAATGGCAATTTTCAGAGTAAATCTAACCGGTTTAAATTATGACAGCAGATTCAAAATGATAGGAATTTGTGTTGTTTTTTTGGCAGCCTAGGATTCCTTTGAAAGTACCTCAATTTTTTACTTGGAAGTTAGATAATAGCTGTCTTCCTACAGATGGGAATTTATAAGCAAAGGGCCTGCCAATAAGTTCAAGATGTTGGATATGCAACAATAGTTTAGACTCAATTGAATGTCAGTGTATCAAAAAACTTTAGATGCCTTTTAAGTGCACATTTAGGTCTTCCTTGCTTAAGGCGCCTACAATACTACATGCATCCGTTTCTTAACTGGTATTATTCACATTGTGAGTGTTTGGTTGTCCTACTTATTCATGCATTGACAGCGGAAGGTTTAAGGTTGTTAAATATCTATATTTATTTTTTTAGTCTACTGGAAATATATGTGCATAATTTGTATAGCCTGGAGAATGGGAAACTTATGGTTATTAGGGACATTTAATTGTTGAATCTGCATTGTCACGTCTAAGAGAAAGAGCTGTGTTTTATGTTCTAATACAGGTTACATGGATTCCTTGGCAAGAAGAATTTTGTGGAATCTTTATAATTAGGAAAAAAAAGTTAATGGGATATTACACACTATGTGTATGTATATATGACATTTAATAAATATATGATACTAGTATGGGTAGTTTTTAAAACAACTACTGTTGTACGTATCAAATTTTATCAGATCCAAGAGTGTAATTAATTCATTGCTAGACAAATTACCATCATGGTTTTAGAGCAGGAGATAGATCGGATTGGAGAAACATGTTCAATTATCTTAGGAAACTGATTTTTGACCAAATTAGTGATATATGCACTTTGTGGTATGAATAATCTGCAAAGGCGTGTAGAAACCATGACCTAGAATAAGATAAATGGTTTGTTGCAAAGATGGAGGAGGATGAGGTGGTGTTATGGAGACGGAGGCTGTTTTAGGGCATTTATTGTATTTACTTGGGAATCAAGGCAAAGTGGAGATTTATTGAGTGTGAAATCTTTCATGGTTTCGAATATGAGACTTGTTTAATGCTTTTGAATCCTGAACAAGTTGGAATCTGGTAATCCTAGATATATTGAGTCAACTAGATAAACATGAACTTGATGATCGTATTTTGGAATCCACTTCTCTAAGAATTGCAATAAAAATTGGATCTTATGCCCCGGTCCCCTGGCTATGCATCAGGTCTCTCTCTCCCATGAGCCAGCTTTGTCGTTCTATCTGTCATTCAAAATTCCACTAATATGGTTACTGACTTAGATCGATCAACCAAAAGTGGGGCAATGTATAATGTGTCATGTTCCGATCCACACACCCCCTGCACAACTCTTTATTCAATTTCCTACTTTGTTCAAGTGATTTTTGGGATTTTACACGATGTACCTCAAATTATAAAATTGAGGGAAATATCATCGAGAGCTTTATTACTATGAGGATCTTTGAGTTATTGGAACAACAGTGTGTAATCCTCTCGACTCTCCTCTTATTCTTTCTTTGTCACGAATTGCTGTTGTCTTTCTCCCATTGTTTTCCTAAAATGCTCCATATTGGTGTTTTCCACATAACCTCCTCGTGCCTTTTCCTTTTTCTATGTATATTATTTTGTTCCAGTCATAATTTTATTCATTTAATTCTTCTAAAGTGACAATCGCAAACACGAAGTTGCCCACCTCTCTCCACTTCTTTTCCCCCCTCAAGGTCTTCTTTCCTCTTTCTATTATTTTTATTTCCTACTTTATTTATGTTTTGGGTTAAATTTTATCAAATTGCTCGATTTACTATTTCAATTTGAAATGTTTTAATTGATTATTTAGTTAAACTTTTCATTATCGTTTATACTAATTGAACTAACTCTGTTAATCTTTGTTTGTTGACATGAATGCAATAGACATATAGTACCTTTACATGCCTAGCACCGCTAAGAATTGATATGTCTTTAGATGTGGCACTAATGGATGAATATGTGGTAGTGGTTTGGATGATACATGACACCTTATTTAGAGAAAAATATTATTTTTTGAACCAATTATCAAATATCCACATAATATTAGAATAATACGAAATGAAATGCATTTCTTCTACCGAAGAAAATATATGTGACTTTATTGTAGTGTGTCAATTACTAAGTACGATGGGTTGTTACTATTTTTGTTATATGATAGAGGCCAACAGGCTGCTACTTATGTGAAAATGGGAACCAACAACAGGATTGCTGAGACCAGAAAAAGGACGAAGGAAAGGCCTATCATCTGAGGACCACCTAATCCCTATGGTATAGAATGGAATCTCTTAGCTGTATTAGTTTCAGTTGCTTTCCATTTTGAATTCCAAGAAATTCCGTAGCGAACGCGAGTAAAACCTTGATTATTGTATCAAAATTGAAGGAACGTTGGATTCAAATCGAATGAATTTGATTTAATTTCTTCCTTTCTACTGGCCAGTTTAATATAAATAATAGTTGGAGAAAAAAAAAAAAGTAAGTAACCAACCTCTTGAACAAAAAATTAATTGAGTTATATCGCTACTTAGAATAAAAATTAGAAGATGAGATATATTTGCTTTTATCATTCTATGGATTCAGATTCTTTTTATTTACCTTTTCCTTAATTTTTTTTTAAAATTTATTAATCGATCAAGAATGAATTTTTAGTAAGATTGCTTTACTACTCTCCCCAATCAAATAATGTTGTTTTTTTAACCTCCATTCATATGTTACCATTTTTAAACAGAAACTATGAAGGATTAATACATAATAATTTTTCTTGGCCTTCATAAGGGATGAAAATCATGTCTCCATTTCCATCCCGACCATTAAAAGCATGATCGTCATATTTGATCCTACTCAATTCTTTTTTTTTTTTCGCCAAATTGATCCTACTCAATTCAAATAACCATTAGGTAGTCATGGAGTTTTCTGTTAATATATCGACACAACACACAGCAAATGATGAATAAAATAAGGTACATATTATATTTGAAAGTTAATACTTGTTTAATTTTTTATTCCAGAGTTACCAACATTCTCGAAGGGAGTCCATCATAACTAAATTAGCATTTCTTATATCAGGTTAGGCCGCTTCGGTACAATTATAAACTGATGTGTACACATTACATCCGTTATATCACTTCATCAAACAATTATTTGATATGTACTTAACGTATATCATATTATATGTTTCGATACTTACAGCATGTATTACATCATGTAATATATATGTATTATAACATACATACATGCATATATATATATTATATACAACAAAGTTTGTGTTATATAATATACTATAATAAAAGATATTATATTCGTGTAATATATAATAAGCATAATAAATTATTACTTATAGTATCGAATAATATGATATGCGATAAGNTAAAATAAGGTACATATTATATTTGAAAGTTAATACTTGTTTAATTTTTTATTCCAGAGTTACCAACATTCTCGAAGGGAGTCCATCATAACTAAATTAGCATTTCTTATATCAGGTTAGGCCGCTTCGGTACAATTATAAACTGATGTGTACACATTACATCCGTTATATCACTTCATCAAACAATTATTTGATATGTACTTAACGTATATCATATTATATGTTTCGATACTTACAGCATGTATTACATCATGTAATATATATGTATTATAACATACATACATGCATATATATATATTATATACAACAAAGTTTGTGTTATATAATATACTATAATAAAAGATATTATATTCGTGTAATATATAATAAGCATGATATATTATAACATATTTTATAGAATATATTGTCGTATTATTAAACATAATATATACATAATGTGTAATAATATATATCCACCATAGTATATAATATGTACATGTATATGTATTATATATGTTTAGTGGTGATGCATACATACTAACTAAGGTATATAAATTAATATTGATTAGATAGTATATATACGATGAAAAGTTCTTCTATACATTCCTTTAATAATAAATATATAATATATTTAAACGTTTGCTATAATATAATTATATCAATTCTTAGCATATATTATTTAATTGATGTAGCGTATATTAAAAAAGAAAATTCTAGAAAATCTTAAAATTCTTATTTCTTGTGATAGAATGTTTGTAAAAGAATACAAGAAAGATGAAAAGACTATATTTATAATGTGACAACTAAAAGAATTCTTGCAAAAAAAAAAAACTTGAAATAATAAAAGGGTTTGTTACATGCATTAAAGTGCATTTTGAAGCCCAAAAAGATTTCAACCGGGCTTACCTTAATTATCTAGTTATAGTGCTCAAAAATCCATTTTCGAAAACATATTATAATAAGGAAAATTCCTTATGGATCAAAAGTTATATCCGTTTTATCTATAGCCATAAAACACACTTATCCACATCATGCTCCCCCACCTGAAAAAAAACTCGTCCTTGAGTTTAAAATGGAATTCGAATAAAGTGGTTCATCAAAATGATAGAAGAGGTAAATATCCACCACATTAAATGTCTTAGATATTCTCATGCTATGAGATAAAACCACCACATATGCGTTATCATTAATCTTTTGGTTATCTAACATGGATGATACTTCTTAAGTTGTAACTTATTATAAACACCAGTTGGGAATCTCTCCTTTTATAGGAATATTGCAACTTCATCACCAATAGTATATGTCTTCTTCCTTTTTATGCTTGTCAGTGACTTCCTTGCACTTAATATTACTCTCCTTTAACTTTTGTTTGACCTCTACTATAGTAGCTTGTTGTTGATAAGCCAAATTCTTAGCTGTAATGTTTAAACCTATCTTCACAAGAAGCTTCAACAAGTCTAAAGCATGTCAAGGTGGCTTGGTATAACGATGGCAAATGATACCATTTCCAATTGACTTAATGTACAATACTATTGTAAGCAAATTTTGCTTGAGCTATCCCATTGCTTTAGTTTATCACCACCTATGCTTTGAATCAAATCACCAAGTGTTCTATTGACTACTTTGGTTTGGCCATTTGTTTGAGGATAAGTCATGCTACTAAAATTTAAGGATAAGTCAAATATCTTCCACAAAATCCACCAAAAGTGACTCAAAAACTTGTTATCTCATTTGAAGTAATAGACTTTGGAACTCTATGCAAAAAAACAACCTCTTGGAAGAACAATATGGCTATCCCGATTGCATATGAGATCTTCTTACAAGGAATAAAATGTTCTATTTTCGAAAACCTATCAACAACAACAAAAACAAAATCAAACCCTCTTTGGTTTGAGGTAAGCTAAGTACAAAATCCATAGAGAGGTCCTCCTATATATTTTCAAGTATAGGTAACAACATATATAACCCTATATTTTATGTTTGCCCCTTAGCTATTTGATACGTATAACACCTCTGCACAAATCTGGAAATATCTCTTCTCACATATGGCCTATAAAATCTCATCACAAATGCAACAAGTGTCTTATCTCGTCCTAGATGTCCATTAAGTCCTCCTCTATGCAAATCTTTAATCAACTTCTCCCTCAAGGATGATTTGGGAACACAAAGTTGATTACTACACATGAAGTATCCATCATGAATGTAGAAATCTTTACATGGTTGGTGGGTATTGCACTTAGCCTAAATATCCCTAAAATCCTCATCATCTTTTGACAACTCCCTCATACATTTACAACCCATAATCTCAATGCAGGTCAGCAGCAAATTACAACGACTTAAAGCATTCGCCACTTTATTATTTACTCCTTCCTTATGCTTGATTCTAAAAGGAAACCTCTGCATAAATTGGAACAATCTCACATGCATATCTTTATTGATTCGAGTTTAACTATTTGGATGCTTCACTGCGTGGCAATCTATATATAGGACAAACTCCTTACCAATCAAATTATGCTCCTATGTCTTCAAAATAAGCATAATGGAGTAAAGTTCTTCATCATAGGTTAACCACTTCTGCTTGGCCTCACTCAATTATTTACTAAAATATGCTACAAGCCTCTTTCTTGAGGAAAAATTGCTCCAATTCTAGCACCACTCACTTCACAATCAACCACAAACAATTTATCAAAATCTAGTAATGCTAAGACAAGTGTAGAACATAACTTTTTCGTCAACAACACAAAACTAGCCTCAACTTCTTCTCCCCAGTTAAATTCCCCTTCTTCAAACACTCAATTATGGGAGCTGTAATGCTAATAAAATTTTTGACAAATCGCCTATTGAAGGTCTCCTATCCATGAAAGCTCCTAATTTCAAAAACTATCTTAAGAGTAAACCACTCCCTAATAGCTTTTATTTTTCTCATCATCTATGTAAGCCTCATAACCAGTTACTTAGAGTTTTGATCAGCTGAAAGATCCGATCGAGCCTAAATTATAAGTAAAGTTAGAAATATTAGTAAAAATGATCTCGTAAGCTCGAATTTAAGAAAATAAGTAATAAAATAAAAGAATATAAAATTTTCAAATTTTAAATATATAACTCGTTATTTATTAAAAATGCGTAAAATGCAGTTAGAGATAAATTATATGTATATTAAAAATCATAAAATAACCTAAATAATATTTAGGAATATTTATTTATACTATATATGAATTTATAAGTAGGTAGAAATACGCGTAATTATTTAAAATGTGCGAAATGTGCTAAAATAATACTAAATAATTAAATAAAATTCATAATTAATTAAGGAAAAATAAAGAAAAATCAGAAAAAATAAGGAATGATTTAGATTTGGGTCATGGCAGCTGGGGAAAATAAGAAAAAAATTAGCCAATTAAATTAGAATAACACAAAAGGCAAATTGAAAGAAGATAGGGTAATTGTCTAATCAAATTAATGCATAATAATTCTCCAAGATCTCTATAAATGCCCCAAATTTTTTAGAAGCTTATTTTAGATGTTAGGAAGCTTAAAAAATTAGAGAGAGGCGAAATTGAGAGTAAGTTAGGGTTTTACAAAAATTTAGTAAAAATCTATGCAGTTGGGGCCTCTAAGAAGAATCCAAACCTGACAAGCAGCTGGGAGTGGATGGCCACCACCACCATATGGTGGTGTTAGCACCCAGGTGGGTCGGCACACTGGTGACCGAAGTCACCCAAATTGGTGAGTTCGATTTCTAACTCGATTTTATATAATTTTGTAAAAATAGTAAATATTCTTAGAAAATTATGAATTTTGTTATTTTAGAATATTTTAGTATTTAGTTTTAAATATTATTTTGATGAAAATATGTCCTATGATATATGGTTGTTAAGAAATCATGCAAAATCGAGTATGTTTTGGTTTAAAAATAAATTGCTTAAGGAGTGTAGTTTTGAGCTCAAAATTTTTGTGTGAACTGCTTAGATGATATAGAATAATGCTATGAAGCCCGTTTTCAAAAATTAATTTTTGAAATTTTTAGGCCTTAAAATGAGGCATAAAATAGGTAATTTAAAGTTAATTAAGTAATTAAATAGTTAATTACTAATTTAGTGAATAATTATATGTTTTAGGATATTGAAATCTGATGAAGTATGATACTTGTAGCATTTAAGTTGTTAGATGTAATTATTAGGCTAATTATGTAGTAAATAAGTAATAAGGAAAAATAGTAAATTTTAAGTTAATTTTGTGAATTAGGATAATTCGGTGTAAAATCTAGTTGAGGATGAATTTAGACACTTTAAAATGATAATTGATGTTAAGAGATAGTAATTAGAGTGATAGGAATATTAGATGTGTATTATATACATAATAAGTGATAGTACATAATATGCAATTATTGAAAATATAATAAATAAAAGATATTAGGATAAAAATTGATATTATATAAATAATAGGGATATATAATAAATCTGATAAAAAACTTAAATTTATGTAATTATATGAAAAATATAAAAATTTCTCACATCAAAAGTAAATTCGGTATACTAATAAAGATTTAAGTGTATTGGGTAGAATAAAATACCAACTAGGGGTAATTATGATATTTAGGATATTTGGAAGTAATGTGATTAATTTCACATTATGAGGGTTTGGGCATAAAACAGTACTCTGAAATCAAACTAGAACCTAATTTAGAAATCGATGCGGAAACTAAACCCGAACCTAGCCCCAAAGCTAGAATAATTGTAAAAGATTTGAGAACTTAGATAACTGGATATATTAAACACTAAACAAAAGATAACAATAAGTGTTATAGGATAAAACCAACCTATAATAGTTATATGAAAAACTGAAATCACGTTTGTGTTATAGGGATGATCAGCGATGGCCTAAGTAAATTAGACCTCGAGTGAGTGAGCGAGGAGTCAAGGTAAGTTGGGATTAATACGATGCTATATTTTAGAGGCTTAAGATTATACTTGGTTGTACTTATTAGATAGTTAGCTGTGTGCATGTGCTTGATTATAAGTGATGCTATGATTCTGTATGTTGTTCTGACTTATATTGTATGAAGTGATTAATCATCCTAAATTGCACTTAACAAAAATATGACCTATAAACATAAATCGAACCTGTATAGCAACCCATTATCGGAAACCTAGGATTCTTCGGCCAAATACTGACCCCTTCGAAAGAGATAGCGCTAAATAGCATAATGGGTTCCTTCTTCATTTTTAATCGAATTAAGTGACAAGTGAAGAGGTCGCGGCAAGGGTGAAGTCAATGGTTCGAAGGTAGTCACGGGAGAAGCGGTGTCTCCATTGCACAAGCTTAGGTTTGGTCGTGAGCTGTCACATTAACGGCAACTCTTCAACCTGGATTAGATCGGATACAATTTCTTTAATCTCACGATGGGCTGGTCAATGTCGTGCGATAGCATTTGCTTGAACATGCATTACACAAAATGATTTGGTTGATAACCTTGTTTGTGTTTGTGTTTGTGTTTGTGTTTATGGTATAGTTTTAAGTCCTCCATCCTAACTTACTGAATTGTGGTTGCTTATATCTGTATAGATGTCGCTGTAGTTGCTGGCCAAGAAACGGTTTACAACTACTCTGAAGTCAGTAACTGCTAGATCCTAAGGAGTAAGGAAAAACATTTGAAGAAAAGATATATATTTTTAAGGTCTAAGCTCTTATTTTAGAATTTTTCATTTCTGAATAATGTATTAACTAGGAAATAGATTACGGTGAAATATTGTAAACGTTAATTGTAATAACTGAATTCTAGTGTGTATATATATATATACTGTTGCTTTCTTAGGTAAATGATTTATTTAAATTACGAACTATTTATTTTAAAGCGGGTTAGTCATGGACGCCTTGTGTAGATTATGTCTAGGACAGCGGTTGTAATGCCAACTTCTATTTTAAAATAGTTTACACGGCGGAGTTGTTACGACTTTACTATTTCAGGGTGTGCCAATCCACTAGAATACTCGTAGCAATAACTACTGTTGATCCAGCGTAAGATATCAAGAAGGGGGTTGAATTGATATTTTTAGTAAATTCGAAAACTTTTTCAGGTTAAATTAAAACATCCCTTTTAATAACTTAAGTTGATAAATAGTAGTACTTTAATAATTTAATGTACAAGGATAACAACACAAATAAACAGCTTAAAGTAAAAAGAAAGGGAGAAGAAAATCAAGCTTAAGATTTAAAGATCTTCAGTCTTATATCTACTGCTCTCTTTTAACTTCACTACTGGAGACCTGATCTTTTTTACTGGTGTCATTCCACTTGATCTACTATTTCAAAACCAAATCAAGAGAAGTTTACAAGTCTTTGCTATACTTAGCCTCCGCAAGTCTTCACTTTACCTGTTTAGCTTCTCTACAGTCTAGGTTAATTATAGATTTACAGAGTACAAAACAAACTTCTCTTACAATACACAAACATTAGATTTTGTTTTCAAGACACAAATGAGAAATACAACAATATTCTCAAAAGATTTAATGCAAGAACAACACTGAAGAATGTTGAATATAAAGCTTCAATTCAACTCTCTAAAGAAGTTTTGGAGAAGTGTTCTATGGTTTTCAAATAGTAAGCAATGATCACGATGGGAGTATACTTTTTTGCTTCTCAGATCACTGTCATATTTTGAACCTTCTTCTCTTATATATTTGAATCTTTCAACGTCTAGACCTCTCATATTTTTAACTAACATATGTTTATCTAACCTTTAAAGTTCAAAGAAGGATTCTTAATATTTCGAGAAAATCTTAGAATTTAAATTTGAATCTGATCTTATATCGATCACACTTCCTTGATGGATATGCTTTGTTCAACAGTTTCAAGTGATCTTTAAATTTGATATCCTTGATTTTTCGAGTTAGCTTAATCCTTAACTGTTTCAAAATATTTTCTTAATGAATATTATTTAAATAAATTTTAAATCAGTTTCCTTCAAAATCCCTGTAGATCTAAATTCCAACTTTAGTGAATGTGAAATAGGATTAAGTGTAATTTTCAAATGCATCCAATCTAGTAGAGCTAGGTTTTGTATATTGTGAACAATGTGCTATTTTGATATTCTTCCAGTTTAACCTTTTGAATAAACTTTTGAATACTTTTCAATGTTTCAGTTCATGTGTTTTCAAAGTCTCAAATACATCTAATCTAGTGGAGCTAGGTTTTGTATATTGTGAATGATATGTTATTTTGACATTCTTCTAGTTCAACCTTCTAAATAGACTTCTTAATCCTTTTCAATGTTTTAGTTCATGTGTTTTCAAAGTCTTTGAAGTGCTATCTGAAATGCTATACTAACTCCTCTTATATAAGCTTTTGAATAGTTCTCTTAATACTTTTTGAGTTAATTCTTTTTCAATGTTTCAGACCTTTTGAGTAAGTCTTAATAAAAACATAATTTCAAATGAACATTCTGATGAACTGTCTGAATACTTACATGCTTATTAATACATTAGTATTTCACTTTTTGTTATCATCAAAATTTATGAGAGAACTTAACAGCTATAAGCGTAAGAAACAACAACTTCTTTAGCATCAAAATACACGTCCTCAAATTCACATATAACTTATTATTTTTCAAAATAGTTAATACCTCACCTAAATGCAACTATTACCTTCCTCTTTACTATAGATTAGAATATCATTGAAATAAATAACTACAAATTTATCAATAAAGGGTTTGAATACCTGATTCATAATACGTGTGAAAGTACTTAAAGCATTTGATAAACCGAATGACATCACAAGCTACCCATATGTTTCTTCCTTTATCTTGAACATTGCTTTCCATTTATCCCCAGGTCTAATTCGTATCTAATGGTACTTGCTCCTCATATCTATCTTCGAAAAGATAACAGACTCACTCATCTTGTCCAACATGTCTTCAAGATGCAGAATTAGAAACTTAAGCCAATCGTGATCTTGTTAATTGCCCTGCTATCCGCACACATTCGCCAGTTACCATCTTTCTTAGGAGTTAATAGAGCTAGAACTGCATAAGGACTCAAATTTTCTTGAACATGCCCTTCTCTTAACAACTCTTTTACCTTTTCATTTAAAATCTCACTCTCCTTCGAACTCATCTTGTTGGAACAAGATTTGCTCGTAAACAGGAGGAAGAAACTCTTTTGTTAACGACTGCTTCATCTTATATCATGTTCTAACAAGTGCTTTCCCTTCATAAATCCTCTTACTCTACAATCTCTCCTACCTTGTAGATGCACTACCCTTCAACCTATAAGTGACCAATCTCACTTGCTTCTCCTTAGGTACATCTATATAATCAAAGAATCTATCTATATTAGCGAGCTAATCAATAAATTCCTTAACGCTATATCCAATTTCAATTTGAAATCGTTATTTTCATATTCACTCTTGTTAACATAATATTCATCAAAGTTACCGGCATAATTATCATGACCTTTATGTTGGCCTTTACTACTGCAATATGCCTGATCTCTTCTACTGTAATTATGTTTACCATCATAATAATTCCTGTTGCCACAAATATTTGTAGGTTAGAGATCTGTGACATATTCATCATATTCTATATCATCGTAATAGGTCACATGAACAGGCCTATTAATAGGTTCTCCTAAGGCGACATCTTCCCTAAGGTTTTGCCTATCTCCATCTCTATTAATTTAGCATATCATCAAAGCATCCAACCGATCCCCACTCTCTTCAAAACGTCTCTCAAACGCTTGGAATCTACAATCAACATTTTGTCCCAAAGTCATCAAGGCTGTTTGCTAAGCTTCCACACCCCAAATGGTATCTTGGGTATTAGGAACTTGATCTTTGTTATCGATAGCCATTAGATTGGATTGAAAACCAACTTCGATACCACCTGATGTAGCATATGTAAAAAAGAAAATTCTAGAAAATTTTGAAACTCTTAATGCTTGTGATAAAATGTTCATAAAGGAATAAAATAAAGATGAAAAGATTATACATATAATGATGACAACTAAAAGAATTTTCGAAAGAAAAAACCTTAAATAATAAAAGGGCTTGTTATTGGCCTTGAAGTGCCTTTTTCAAACCCAAAATTTCTTTTTCAAAAACATATTATAATAAGGAAAATTCATCTTGAATTAAAAGTTATGGCCATTTTATTTGTAACTTGGATATAGACTTGTTTGCATCATTAAGACATTATGTTTAATCACAATAATTGATTAGATATACATAACAATATGAGACATACATCGAATGCAACAATGCATCTTGTTTTATATGTAATATATAGTATACACACAATATATCATAAATATTTATAGAATATACATGTCGATAAGAATGAATGTATGTATGTGTGTGTATATATTTATTAATTAATTATTTAACATTTTAGGTTAGGTATATGCTTAAAAATGTATAACTTTATTTTTTAAAAAATAGAATATAATTTTGCTACCACTCCTTAAATCCTAAAATCAAAATACCATTGAAAACTAGAAACTTTAAAAATCACATTATCCAAACACATGAAATAATATCCTATTTAAATTTATGTTTCCATTATATTTCTATATATTAAATTCTTTTTTAATACAAACTAGGGAAAGGCAGTTTCATCTTGAAATAGGTGTACCAAATATTAGAATCTCAATTTTGAATGTATAATTCCATTGTCTAGGTCTAAGACCCTTACCCAGTAGATTGAAATCACGTATCAAATCTTGGGATTCTCTGCGAGAATCAGTACCACATATTAAGTTAGTTGATGGTGGATTAGTAGTTCTGTTTAGTTTATATCAACTTGCAATTTTCTTTTGCGCAATCATTCAATATGACCCACTTTACAGACAAGGTCCCATAATATTCCACAGAGGTCAAAATCAGTGGATGATACAAAAGGGCACGGTTTTGGACCTTTAGCATCTCGTCCTTCAATGGTGGCTATTGGGGCATATCGATCTATAATCGTCTGTGTCTTGTCGACTGGTCTACTTGTATGAAAAAATCTGCATGCCAATTCATGGTTGTTGAACGATTCGAGTAGATTGTCAAGCCCTAGCTACTACCCTATGCCATGATTATAAGAATAATTACAACCACAAAAAAGTCCTATATTGAGATTCCCCTAGCTCCGAAAACTCGATCATGTGCTGATTATACTTTGCCATGCCTAATAAAACACGGCTGTTGATTTTTCCCGACAATGATGGGTTATGATTTAAGATAATTAAGTAATACAATCACGCACGTGCAAGAAATATGTTTCTTTTTTCTTTTTAATTTTTTCTTATTAACTACTATTACAATTAA